>WNWK01000747.1:122500-162500 GCA_009830355.1 Cherax destructor | reverse complement strand
GCGCGTCAAAGTTAGCTCTTACACTTCTTTCACTGTTTCAAGTAAAATTCACTTCCGTATTCGACTGAAGAAGCCTAATGCATAGGTCTATGAATGATGAGGTGAACCATAGAACTAACGAAGGTAAAAAGGTGGATAGTGCATTGAGATATTAGTTGAGACAAACCACTTTATCCATCGAGATCAACCAGGCTGTGACGGATATGTGGGGCAGTGGGCCTCCAGCAGCAACAGCCTGGTTGACCAGGCAAGCACCAGACGAGCCTGGCCCATGGCCAGGCTCAGAGAGTAGAGAAACTCTCGAAACACTTCAAAGGTATATCAAAGGGGTATGTGCCAAAGTATAGTGATATCAACAGTGTTAAATGGGTGTGAAACAAGGATATTAAATATTGCAGGGAGGAGGAGGTTGGAGGCAGTGGAGATATTGGGTTTGAGGGCAGTGTTTGGTGTGAATATTATGCGAAGAAACCGTAACTTGGAGATCAGATGAAGGTGTGGGGTTATCCAGAGTCTTATTCAGAGGTCTGATGAGTGGTTGCTAGGGTGAACATTTAGAGAGGCTTGAGCAAAACTGGATTGAGTAGGAAGGTGAATAAATCTGTGGTGGAGGGGAGGAGGTCGTCCCAGGGAAGGTTAGAGGGAGAGGGTGAAAGAGGTTTGGAATGCTACGGGGTTGGATATCCAACAGGCTTATGTGAACGCATTAGATAATAAGTGGAGGTAAGTGTTTTTTTTTATTATTTGACATACTGTTAGAGTGTGAGTAAGGTAACGATAATGGAAGGACTCGGGAAAACCGGTTAGCAGGACTTGAGTCTCAGAAATGGGGTGGTATCGAAAGTCTTGTTCAGTTACTCTAAAGGACTGGCGAGATGATGCAGTTAAGAGGGTCATTTGAACCATGATGTCAGCATACAGGGGTTGAACAAAATATGAACACCTGGTGATGGAACTGTCGAATGACTGAATACTCAATTTAAATGCGTTACAGATCCCTTTTTGCGCTATCTTCCAAGACGATAATGCAACAATTCACAACAATACAGTTGTTGAAAATTATCATGAACATGAAAGTGAAGTCCAACACTTGGATTGGCAGCTACAATCGCCGGATTTAAAAATGATCGAGCATCTGTGGGGTCAATTGGAACAGCAAGTCAAGAACCAATGTCCTCCAGCGTCGTCTTTGGAAGAGTTAGATCAGGTTTTGCTTGAGGAACGGATCAAAATTCCTCTGGAAACTGATCAAATGCTATTTGATGCTGTTTTACCTGCAAATAGAGAACCAACTCCATATTGAAAATACAAAATGTTGTAGAACAAGTTGTTCATATTAATTTGTCCAACACTTGTAGTACTAGAAAGATGGTGGTTGAATAAGTGACGATGAAAGTGTTATATCTCTTCAGGGTCACTTTACCTCGGTAGGGTATCAAACAGCTCAGCAGCATTGCACTGTTTATTGTAACTTGTTGGTGGAGAAGAAACTCCTTAAAGGGAAGGTGCCCTGATGCTGGTGAGGATTTTTGATAAAATGAAGAGGAGAAAATCTTTCTCTTACTCAGATCGAACCTGAGAATGTCGCATTCCCATACGATATATAACCTCATCAGGGATTTTTAAGCAAGAGATTTCATTAATATTTTATTTTACCTGGCAGTGTTTCATTCTTCTTGGAGTATAGCTTGAGACTTTTATACTGTGGATGTCGTAAGTTTAGAGGCACGAGGACTTTATTTTTTTTTTCAGAAAATGTATAAGCTCCTCTTAGAATTGCAAAGTGACTCCCCGCCTCACCACCTCCCCTTGGCCATAACTCGCACCGCTAACGAGGAACTCATTCTTGCGAGACAAGCTCGGTATTTTCGTGTCCGCCACTCTTTTCATTTTGGTGTCGCCTTGTCCACTTTGGCCCCGTGGTGTGCGGTAAGCCGCTTGTGAGAGTGTTGGGGGCCTGGTAGTACCGTTGACAGCGACAACAGGAGCCTGTTAGTACCGTTGACAGCGACAACGGGTCGTTTTAACTTGAGCACCTCCAGCAGGATACAACATTACTCTCACCCACCATGAATCCTTTGTCACAAACTATGAATTTGTTGACTGAAGTCACTCACCACTTCGGCTATAAAACTGTATTTAGGAACCTTTATTGTCATCGGTTTTTTTATTTTTAGCAGTTTACACGAACCTCTTCCACTGGAAGGATGATCCTAGACGTCTCTCTCTATTTTTTTTATATGAAATGTTTCTGTCCATCGCATTTGGACGAAACATGGTTCCTGATTTCCATAGATCATGTCCATTTTTATACCTTTAAAAATGGTTAACCACAGTGACACGACTTTTTTTGTATTAAAATTAATTATCATAAAGGAAACTGCTGAAAATATTTATGATCAGGAAACGATTTGATGTATTTTGAGAAACACATAACAAATATATAAGGGAGACCTTTGAGCATAATGAAATTACTTCAGGTAAAGTTTTATATATATATATATATATATATATATATATATATATATATTCGTATATATATATATATATATATATATATATATATATATATATATATATATATATATATATATATATATATATATATATATATATATATATATATATATATATATATATATATATATATATATATATATATATATATATATATATATATATATATATATATATATATATATATATATATATATATATATATATATATATATATATACGAATCTTCACCATCTCTTCAGCAACTGGATGGGTGTAGAGGATACAACATGCATTGAGACGTTGCAACAGAGAGGTGGTAGCCCTTGGGTCAATAGTGGCGTCGATGAGCCTGGAGCCCAGTTCTTCGAGGAAGCTTGTTGTACGTTTTCCCATGGTCCAAGGGTCTCCGATCCTACTGGGACAAACCAGTACCGATGACCAAAGTTCCCATTTTGCTGGGTTTGATTTCTTCCCTTTGATCTGCAACACCTCCCTGTTTCATCACATTTTAACTCATATAGGTGTCAGCCAGAGTGGACTCGCAGGTATAGTCACACACTAAGAGTCTTCTGTTCATCTTAGGGTAGACAGTGATCTCATCAGAACGGTTCCTAGCATTCTGGATTGCCGAATGCTATCAATCTGGATTCTCTATCAGCTGGGCACCCACCCAAAGTGACGCTTCCTCTTGATGTTGCTGACTTCGTTGTGTTATCCATTGGAGTTGGGACAGTTTAGACCATGTTGCCTATATTGGTTGCCTAGTCCTTTTACGCAGATACACTAATTTTCAGTGCCAGTTGGAACAGCAAGGTGGACAACCAGTGCAATACGGAAATAGGGACTGTTACGAGAAAGTCTTCCTATTGGTCGATAAGGAATGGAGCATATTTTTAAATGCCCTTTCTGCAAAGTGTCAGTCCCGTCTGTGTATATATATATATATATATATATATATATATATATATATATATATATATATATATATATATATATATATATATATATATATGTATATATATATATATATTTTATATATATATATATATATATATATATATATATATATATATATATATATATATATATATATATATATACAGTGAGGGAATGAGTGGGAGAAAGAGAGAGAGAGAGAGAGAGAGAGAGAGAGAGAGACAGAGACAGAGAGAGACAGACAGACAGACAGACAGAGACAGACAAACAGAGAAAGAGAGAGAGAATAGGCAGTAAAAAATTAGAAAACTATGGATGGTTTCAATCGCATGATAAAAGTTGTAAATGTAGTATTTGACGTCGGTAGTATATCATCATAACAAATTAACCATTCGTGACATACCTCCCTCATTTATTATAACATCTTCGGATTACTGCTAATCCTTGCATATATCTCTCATTAAGAAATTTAATAACTCTAATTATCATTTCTGCGTAATTATTAATTATCTTTGGAAAGTCAAATAACATTATTCGATTATTTTCGAATCTTTTTAGTATCGATTCCAGCAGCAGTGCGACCTAACAGCCTTTCCGTAAACAGTTTAAATGTAATTCTGAAAGCAGGGATGCTAATGGAAGCTCTGCACTCATTCTAAATGTAATTCTGGCAGTAGGAAAACCAGCAGTTACTTCTCTTTACAAGTACCGTAGAAATATAGCCGAGAAACAGAGGAGTTAGAGCCTTATTAACACAGTTTTGTAGTGAAGCACATTGAATGGAAGGTGCCTTGGAGCTGGTGAAGGTATCTTGATCCATGGAATTAGATCTACGCTCCCCTTTCTCGTACTAAATCTGTTTACTTCACATTCTCCATTATTATAAACCAATGGTAATGTAAATAACAATATTAAAATAATAATAATAATAATAATAATAATAATAATAATAATAATAATAAAATAAATAAAATAATAATAATAATAATAATAATAATAATAAAATAATAATAATAATAATAATAATAATAATAATAATAATAATAATAATAATAATAATAATAAAATAATAATAATAATAATAATAATAATAAAATAATAATAATAATAATAATAATAATAATAATAATAAAATAATAACTACTACTACTACTAATAATAATAATAATAATAATAATAATAATAATAATTTTAATAATAATATTGGTAATAATAATAATAACTAGTGAAATATTTTCGTATATCGAAGACAGCTACTGTGCGAAATGTAAATTAAATCAAGATCTTCATTATACTATTTATTTTTCTTCTTCTTCCTCTTCTTCTTCTTCTTCTTTCTTCTTCTTCTTCTTCTTCTTCTTCTTCTTCTTCTTCTTCTCTTCTTCTTCTTCTTCTTCTTCTTCTTCTTCTTCTTCTTCTTCTTCTTCTTCTTCTTCTTCTTCTTCTTCTTCTTCTTATTATTATTATTATTATTATTATTATTATTATTATTATTATTATTATTATTATTATTATTATTATTATTATTATTATTATTATTATTATTATTATTATTATTATTATTATTATTATTATTATTATTATTATTAAGGGGAGTGAGCAAAATCATAAAGAATTAAATATTGCACTATATAAATGAAGATTAATAACAAAATATAAATATAATATTTTACATTGAAGAAAAAAGTTGCTGAAATCTATTAATTAAATCCTCCAGACTTGTCTTATAGAAGCAAGCAGAAAAGCACAGAGAAGCACGAAAGGAAGGGAGCCAGAATATATACGAGTGGGAGGGAAGGAAGGTAGTGGGAGAACGGGAGGGAGTAATAATATTGTAGTATTAGTAGTGGTTGAAATAAGTAGTAGTAGTAGAAGTAGTAGTAATTGTAGTAGTAATACTAGTAGTCGAAGCATAAGTAGTGCAACAGTGATAGAGGTGGTAAAAAGAGGCAGAAAGTGGAGTGTATACGAAGAAATATTAGTAGTAGAGGTAGTAATAGTGGAGATAGTCTAAGAAACAAAAGAACATAACAGCACTGCAGGAGAGCTAATAGCCCACTTGGGTAGGACAAAATCCATGGGGACAAAGCCCCCATAGGACAAAACACCCATAGGACAAAACCCACCTGGGCAGAAGACAGGAAATGTAATGAACATATAGGAAAGGTGAAGAGGTAGGGAGATGAGGAGATAAAGACTAGGTCAAGTCACTAGTGTTCTGAAGTTCGGAGCATTTGACAATGTGATGAGAAAGGAAGGCATCTACAGAGACAAAGCCACGACTAAGATTCATATCATGAATGTTGTGTGTAAGAGATGCTTCAACAAGACGGCGTCTGTGAAGACGGATGGACAGTTTTGGCTGAAGACCAGTTAATAGGATGACTGAGATTTCAAACATGACAGATAGAGTATTATTAGTATCGGCAAGACTAACACTTCTTTTACTCTTTAAGTCTGTTAGAAAGTGAGCGGCAAGTTTCTCCAAAGTCTTGGAGAGGACAATAGGAGCAGGAAATGGTGTAGACTCCGGAAGCATCAGTGGCAGGATGAGAGGTACGAACAAGATTACTACGAAGGGTATTAGTTTGGAGTAAAGTAAGTTTGATGACTAAAGAATGGAGAGTGTGGTTAAGATTTAGGAGACTGGAAATGTAGGGAAGGCAAAAGATAGGAGATTTCACTGGTGAAGACAGTTTGGGAGACTAGAATGTCCGTTTAGCATGTAAGTAGGCAGAGTTTATGAAATCGAAGATTAGTCAAGTCGAGAAAACGAACTGCAGAGAGTGGAAATGTCTGAGTGAAGAAACTGAGGGGTCACAGATGCGGAGAGCATGGAGAAAGAGAGAAGAACGATCTTCTGAACATAGGAAACACGGTAAGAAAAGTAGTGAATGTACATGCAACATTGGCTTGCGATGAAAGAAAAAAGAAAAGCCTGTCGTCAAGCGATGGACATGCACATGTACACCTATTCATCCAATCGTGTCCACCAAACAGAAGTTTGGTAGACACGAAATTAAGCCATCTTCTCTTCTGCCTAGTCATTAAAGTTGTTACAGGAAAGTTATCGACTGAGCTCAGCTTCTGGTTCTAGGATGATACTGAATAATCCCTACTCGAGGTCATGAGGAAAATAATAGATTTCGGGATGAATTTACGACCATTCCTAAACTCCTCCAGATGTTAAGCATTTGACCAAGTCAGGGTCATTTTCCTATGATCACAAGCCATTCATCTAACCGACAGTGCTTTCCTTGGTGCTCCTCTCCGTTACAACGCCATAGACCTGATTCTAGGGACAAAATTTCCTGCCTCAAAAAGTTTGAAGGACAGACTGGAGATATTGATGCACATGATGCGTTTTAATTAATTACCAAATGCCTTTCCCTCTCAAAGCTCACCTACTTTTATGCGATGCTCCTTATGAGATGCTCCTTAACATTTGCAATCCCAAAATAAAGGAATATAGCACCCTTCCGAAGTCAATGTTGGAAAATGTGCAAGCTTCACTTCAAGTCAGTTTAATAAAATTTCTTATCTTCCTCCATAGAATCAAATCACCTAGAAAAGTAAATGCTGCCAGACCAACTGGGTGATTTAAGGGACTACTCGACCCCAGTTTTACTAAAACTATTACTGACTGGGAGACTATAACGATAGAAGCAGCACCAAAACTAGCTGGCTGCGACGTCCATGATGGAGGTTGTCCGTCTCACACATATGAGCACAAGTCTCTCTGGAGACTCTTAGCAGATTCTACTTCGGCAATAGCCACATGTCTCGACCCATGGCCCTTTACACTGAATCTGAGTGTGTTTGAGGCAAATTAGAAGTTAACCAATATGGTCAACATGATCTAAGCTAGCAGTAGTAGAAGTAGTAGTATTAGTAGTAGCTGCAGCAACAGTAGTAGTAGTAGCAGCTGCAGCAGCAGTAGTAGTAGTAGCAGTAGTAGTAGTAGTAGTAGCAGTAGTAGTAGTAGTAGTTGCAGCAGCAGCAGCAGCAGCAGCAGCAGCAGCAGCAGCAGCAACAGCAACAGCAGCAGCAATATGAGTAGTAGCAGCAGCAGCAGCAGCAGCAGCAGCAGCAGCAGTAGCAGTAGTAGTATTACAACCGTGGTGAGAAAGGTTGGGTTTGAGAAGGACCTCTCAACATCATGTTACAGCGGTCTCCTGTTGATCAGCGATTTGGATACAGTGTAACTTCCGGATTTTTTATGGATAGTGTTACTGTCATAGATCCTAGGGAAATACTGCTGGGCATGAAGAGGTTAATAACATTATCAAGAGGAGCCTTGCAACAGCTGAATGCCCAGCGATAAGGAAGCCATCCTAACTATGCAGAGCCGATGACAACCACAAGCGTCCAGATGGAATTACCTGACAAGCTTAGACAGATGTCAAGCAGGTGGTATCAGACTACACATATGCATCCACATTGACTGATACCTATATCCAATACAGTAGAGAGGAAGAAGGGGCAGCTGCCAGTTTCAGGGAGTTCCAAAAGTCGAGAAAATATGATGAACTGGCCCATGGAGAAAGAGCGCATCTAAGTTCCTTATGCAGCTAGGCAAAATATTCAACAGGGCTACTAGGTATACCAAGGCGGCCAGCTTTCTATTTCAGCGTTTCAGTGCTACAGTTCAGAGAAGTAATGCCCGTTGTGACCTGCGTATGATATACTTCCCAGCTCTGAGGAGCTGGATGAGATTTTCATAATGTAACTTATGACATACACATAGCAATATGTACTTGTAATGTATCCCTCAAATCTCATGTGTTGTATTTACCATCAATGTACGTTTTAAGTCTTGTGTACCATATTACGTAATAAAATATTCCTATTGGGAAAAAATGACAAAAAGGTGGGGTTATAGGGTAAGTGGAATATTCAATCGGCTTTAAGAAGAGATTCAAATATTTTTCCTCGAAGCATTTTTATCTACTTCTCCGAGGTTATGGGTCCCACAAACTGCATCAAAGGTGAACACACACATCATATATATATATATATATATATATATATATATATATATATATATATATATATATATATATATATATACATGTATTATTGTAACTTCGAACGAGTGGTATTTAATCAGTAGCAACACTGCGACTAGACGAGGACTCGAACCCATGTCGATTTGGCCCGCCTCATGGTGAGCAAAAATCGCACACAAACCCTCCTTTATTCCCTCCTTCCAACTTTTCTTAGGCCGACTACTACCCGGCCTTCCTTCCACTACAGATTTATACGCTCTCCAAGTCATTCTATTTTGATCCATCCTCTCTAAATCTCCGAACCACCTCAACAACCCCTCCTCAACCCTCTGGATAATACTTTTATTAACCCCACACCTCCTGCTAAGACACGACATCTCCACGGCCTCCAGCCTTCTTGTTGCAACATTCACCGTCCATACTTCCCACCTATATAAGAGTGTTAGTATAACTATACTAAAATACATTTCCCTCTTTGACTCCTCAGTGCACCACTCGCCTTTTTTTTCCTCACCATATCTATGATTCACCTCGTCTTTCATAGACCCATCTGATAACAAGTCCACTCTCAGATATTTGAATACATTTACTTCTTCCATACTCCCTCCCTCCAATCTGATATCCAAACTTTCATTACCTTTTGCTTTTATTTATCCTCATCACCTTACTCTTTCCCATGTTCACTTTTAATTTCCTTCTTTTACATACCCTGCCAAACTCGGTTACCAACCTCTGCAACTTCTCTTCAGAATCTCCCAAAAGCACAGTATCATCAGCAAAAATTAACTGTCACAACTCCCACTTTGTGTAAGATTCTTCATCTTTTAATCCCACACCTCTTGCTAACATCCGAGCATTCACCTCTGTTACAACCCCTTCTATAAATATATTGAACAACCATGGTGACATCACACATCCTTGTCTAAGGCTTACTTTTACGGGAAATAATCTTCCTCTCTCTTACATGATCTAACCTGAGCCTCACTATCCTCGTAAAAACTCTTCACTGCTTTCAGGAACCTACCACCTATTCCATACATTTGCAACATCTGCCACATTGCCCCCCAATTTACCCTATCATATGCCTTTTCCAGATCCATAAATGCAACAAAACCCTCTTTACCGTTACCCAAATACTGTTCGCCTATATGTTTCACTGTAAACACTTGGTCAACATACCCCCTACCTTTCTTAAAACCTCCTTGTTCATTTGCTATCCAGCTCTCTGTCTTTCCCTTAATTCTTTCAGTAATAACTTTACCATACACAAATTTTCGCTTTCCGTATTCGGCAAGAAGAGCGTTGCTATTTAAGCCAAAATCGCATGTTTTACATATTCCGCACGACATATATATATATGTCGTGCCGATTAGGTAAAACTGGTCAATTAGCAAGAACTCATCAAAAATTAAGTCCTTTCTAAAATTTTCTCTTATACGTTTAAAGATATATTTTTTTCATTTATGGTAATGTAAGAATTTATAATTTTGTACCAAGAGAAACTTTGAAAACCTACCTAACCTTATTACAACAAGCGCAATTTAATTTAGCCTAACCCAACTAAATATATTTTAGATACGTTTACAATAATTTAATAATAAACAAACACAATGAAATATATTTTTTTCGTTATGTTCAGAATGATTTTGGCGAAATTTTTGCATACACAAATTTTCACTTGTCTTATATGGCAAGGTCAGCGTTGCTATTTAAGCCAAAATCGCAAGTTTTACCTAATCGGCACGACATATATATATAAGAACATAAGAACATAAGAAAGGAGGAACACTGCAGCAGGCCTGTTGGCCCATACTAGGCAGGTCCTTCACAATCCGTCCACTAACAGAATATTTGCTCAACCCAATCTTCAATGCTACCCAAGAAATAAGCTTTGACAATTCTACCCACTCATGCGCGAGTCCCACTCAAATCCAACCCTCTCACTCATGAATTTATCCAACCTAAATTTGAAACTACCCAAGGTCCTAGCTTCAATAACCCTACTAGGCAGACTGTTCCACTCATCAACTACCCCATTTCCAAACCAATACTTTCCTATATCCTTTCTAAATCTAAACTTATCTAACTTGAATCATTATTGCGGGTTCTCTCTTGGAGAGATACCCTCAAGACCTTATTTATATCCCTTTGTTAATACCCATTTTCCACTTGTATACCTCGATCATGTCTCCCCTCATTCTACGTCTTACAAGTGAATGTAATTTTAGGGTTTTCAATCTTTCTTCGTAAGGAAGATTTCTAATGCTATGTATTAATTTAGTCATTCTACGCTGAATGTTTTCTAACGAATTTATGTCCATTCTGTAATATGGAGACCAGAACTGAGCTGCGTAATCTAGGTGAGGCCTTACTAATGATGTATAAAGCTGTAATATAACCTCTGGACTTCTGTTGCTAACACTTCTTGATATAAATCCCAGTAATCTATTTGCCTTATTACGTACGCTTAGGCATTGCTGTCTTGGTTTAAGGTTGCTGCTTACCATCACCCCCAAGTCCTTCTCGCAATCTGTATGGCTAAGTTCTACGTTATTTAACTTATAAGTGCTTGGGTTATGGACACTCCCGAGCTTCAGAACCTTGCATTTATCTACATTGAACTGCATCTGCCACTTTTCTGACCACGAATTAAGTTTGTCTAAATCTTCCTGAAGTTCTATGACATCTATGTTTGAATCAATTATCCTACCTATCTTCGTGTCGTCGGCGAATTTGCTCATATCACTAGTAATTCCTCATCAAGGTCATTGATATATATTATAAATAACAATGGGCCTAAGACTGATCCTGTGGAACACCACTTGTTACAAGTCCCCATTCGGATTTAACCCCATTTATGCACACTCTCTGCTTCCTATTGGTGAGCCATGACTCGATCCATGACAGCACTTTTCCCCCAATGCCATGAGCTGCCACTTTCTTTAACAGTCTCTGGTGCGTACTCTATCAAAAGCCTTACTAAAGTCTAAATATACAATATCGAATTCTTTATCGTGATCAACAGCCTCAAAGCTATATATATATATATATATATATATATATATATATATATATATATATATATATATATATATATATATATATATATATATATATATATATATATATATATGCAAAAGATCACAGTAAACAGGTGATATCAAAATATGCAAGACAACCACTATGAAAAAATAGAAGAATTCCAAGCGCTTTCGTGACTACTCACATTATCCTTGTTAAATTAAATAGCTTAGCTCATTCTATAAATTTTACTGTTGAATTTGAAGTAAATAACTCATTGCCCTTCCTAGATGTTTTTATTATTAAGGGTAACATTGATTTTAAATTTAAAATTTACAGAAAACCTACAAATAATTGTTCCTATGTACACTATTACTCTTCACATCAAGATAGAGTTAAAGTGTCGGTTTTCTCTTCTATGTTTTTGAGAGCTTTACGCATTTGTAGTCCAGAGTTCATAGATGAAGAAACCTCTAAAATTTATGAAATAGCTAATGATTTAAAATACCCAAGAAACATAATTGATAAATCTTTTTAAATAGCTAGGAATACTTTTTACAATCCAAAAAAGGGACAACCAACCTTATTCAACCAAAAATATGTTGGTTCTCCTTACCATGAAAACTTGGTTGATATGCCTTCTTTTCTTAAGAATTTTAATATCAAAGTTGTATTTAAAAATCTTGATACAGTAAAAAGACTTTTGATAAAAAATTCCCCCCAAAATGCTGACGGATGTGTCTATAAGATTCCCTGTAAAATATGCGATAAAGTTTATTATGGTCAAACTGGTAAAAGTCTTGAACTAAGATTAAAACAACATAAATATAGCATTAGAACTGGACAAGATTCTAATGCTCTATTTATTCATGTGAAGACTTTAACCATCCAATTGATTTTCAAAATGCTGAGAAGGTTGTATCAAGCACGTCCATGGTTGAGAGGAATATAATAGAATCATGTTTCATTAAAAGCAGTTTTGAAAATAATATGAATATTTCTTTTGGTTTATATAAATTGGATTCATTTATAATTAATAAAATTTGGGAAGAATTTAATGATAAATTGGACTAATCTTAATTCTTGGGAAGAGTTTCAGGTCCTTTCTTATGTTCCTCTTCACAGAGTCGTGAGATGTTACGCTACTGTGAGGTGTTGTCTCTGTGAGGTGTATTCTGCCTCTTTATAAGCCTTCTTCTCACGTTTCCTTTTATAGTTCCTTGATAATGTGAGTAGTCACGAAAGCCCTTGGAATTCTTCTATTTTTTCATAGTGGTTGTCTTGCAATATATATATATATATATATATATATATATATATATATATATATATATATATATATATATATATATATATATATATATATATATATATATATATATATATATATATATATATATATGTATGTGTGTGTGTGTTTACATCGAAAAGTAATGGCTAAGAAACATCTTTACATAGATAACTAAGTGTACTGGTGTAGGATTCAACTTATGAAGTGTAAAAACGTTAATTGTTGGTTATATTGCATCTGTTCAAATTTTACACAGTTTCGCTGCTAAATTAAATACGTACATAGTCACCTCGTACAAAATGCATAATCTAGTTACATATTTTTCGTATATTGTGATTTTTAAATGCAAAATTCAGTTTCAGTTTTGTTACGATAATCAGTAACCTCCCTCCGGACAACATACATACAGCTACTGCATATACATTCTTTGGGCTTTAATTTAAAACATACATAAATATATATATATATATAATATATATATATATATATATATATATATATATATATATATATATACATAATATATATATATATATATATATGTATATATGTATATATGTGTGTGTGTGTGTACTGAAAAGAAAATCGATTTCCATTATCTTATTTTTCAAATAATCTTGAGGAAAAGACACACTTGGATCCTCTCTGAAGAAAGATGCTCCCATTCCTCGTGATCTCATCTCTAGTATTCACTGGTAACTGGCTCACAATTGGTCCTTTTCTTAAGCAACTCTCCTCTTTAGAATAGGATCTGATACCCTATGATCTCTTAAAACTGGTTTACAAAGAGATTTTCTCTGGAGCAAGCAGCCCCTTGACCTCGTTATATAGACCCTCTTTGAATTACAAGGTTCACTTCTCTGACCCTACTAATAAGTTGGCTTGACGCTGATAAAGTGCTCTTGATCCAAGTTATTGTAGCTACCCTTCTCCTCCTCCTTCTCCTTAGATCAACCCTGATTACCTCCCGTAATTCTTCCCATTCAATGTAATAATAATCCTCCATCTGATTTTTAGCTCCTGATTAATATTTATTAAGGTTTGTCAGACTGGATCTCGTAGCTTTTTACTGGACACCGATTAGCTAATCACCCTCTTATTAAGGAACGTTTGTTCAGAAGTTCAACTTTAAGATAGGTTAGAGACGGACCAGAGGTGCATGGTCAAAGACCTGTTTGCTAAGTAGATCTTTCTCATATTATTATATTTATTATTATATTTCGGAAAGTTGAATCAAAGATGCTTATAGTAAAATCAGACCATTAATAATAAATTATCTCCTCATGCTATTCAATTCTCTCTTTTTTTTTTTTTAATCATTTGTCGGATCACGGCCGTAATCCAACAGTTCTCAGAAAGATTTAGGAACAGCTTTAGATGGGAAGAAAATTTGTCGATATGAAGATTTCTGGATGACATAACATACTGCAGACGAGAGTAAAGACATAAAGATACTGATGCAACACTCAGGGCATTTGTGTTTACTCCAGAGTTTGTCTACATAGTCATACTTTTGTTTCGTACTTCTGCCGACGAATAAGAAGACAAAAACATGTAAGTTGAAGAATACTCTCTTAATTAATGGGAGAACGTTTCTCTCTCTGTCTCGAGCTGTATCAGGAGGGAAACGTTGTCCCAATAAAAACTTGTTCTACAGGTTGTGTGGTTGTCTGTAAAGATGAGATACCAGGACTGTGGTTAGTCCTTCTCTACAAACAACCTTGAGAGAAACATTTGTTGATATATTGCTTTCCCGAGTACTCGCGTTAGGCGCAGAAAAACACGACAGTTTTTCCAGTGAAAGTAAACCTTGGAGAAAGTTATGTGATGTCATTGTTGTTGTTCGGTGTTATGTGATGTCATTGTTGTTGTTCAGTGTTATGTGATGTCATTGTTGTTGTTCAGTGTTACGTGATGTCATTGTTGTCGTTCAGTGTTATGTGATATTATTGTTGTTGTTCAGTGTTACGTGATGTCATTGTTGTTGTTCAGTGTTGAATAAAGAGATGTAAATACGAATGAAAGAGTGGTAAGAAACGGTTTCGGATGATAAAGAAAACTTCCATCTATACTATCAAATGATAGTATAGATGGAAGATCAGATAGATTCCCTTAAAATTGGGTTAATTAAGTATACTAGAAGGTTCAGTGAAAGAGGAATGCTGAAGCGAATGGAGAAGAGAGGAAGGTGATGAAAATAAGTAGTATATGGGAAATGAAAGGAAGAGCTCGGAATAGAAGGAAGGAGATTAAACGATTTGGATGTTTAGAGATAACTGGGAAATGGATGTATCAACAGAAAAATCTATCGAAAATGAAGTAAATCACAGAATAGGTAAGGAAAAGACCTGCAAAGTGGTAATTAGTATGTCTTAAGACAAAGTTCTTTGTCTCCACAGACTCCGAAGTGCACGACTCACCCTTTTCCCCTCATCAATTCTATGATTCACATCATCCTTCATAGACCCATCTGCTGACATGTCCACTCCCAAATATCTGAACACATTCACCTCCTCCGTACTCTCTCCCTCCAATCTGATATCCAATCTTTCGTCACTTAATCTTTTTGTTTTCATCACCTTACTCTTTCCTATATTCACTTTCAATTTTCTTCTTTTACACACCCTACCAAATTCGTCCACCAACCTCTGCAACTTCTCTTCAGAATCTCCCAAAAGCACAGTGTCATCAGCAAAAAGCAACTGTGACAACTTCCACTTTGTATTTGATTCTTTATCTTTTAACCCCACACCTCTTGCCAAGACCCTCGCATTCACTTCTCTTACAACCCCATCTATAAATATATTGAACAACCTTGGTGACATCACACATCCTTGTCTAAAGCCCACTTTTACTGGGAAATAGTTCCCCTCCCTCCTACATACTCTAACCTGAGCCTCACTATCCTCATAAAAACTCTTCTCTGCTTTCAGTAACCAACCTCCTATTCCATACACCTGCAACATCTGCCACATTGCCCCCCTATCCACCCTATCATACGCCTTTTTCAAATCCATAAATGCCACAAAAACCTCTTTACCCTTATCTAAATACTGTTCACCTATATGTTTCACTGTAAACACTTGGTCTACACACCCCAACCTTTCCTAAAAGCCCCCTTGTTCATCTGCTATCCTGCTCTCCGTCTTACTCTTAATTCTTTCAATAATAACTCTACCATACACTTTACCTGGTATACTCAACAGACTTATTCCCCTATATTTTTTGCATTCTCTGTTGTCCCCTTTGCCTTTATAAATAGGAACTATACACGCTCTCTGCCAATTCCTAGGTATCTTACCCTCTTCCATACATTTATTAAATAATAGCACCAACCACTCCAAAATTATATCCCCGCCTGCTTTTAACATTTCTATCTTTATCCCATCAATTCCAGCTGCTTTACCCACTTTAATTCTACCCACCGCCTCACGAACTTCCCCCACACTCTCAACTGGCTTTTCCACACTCCTACAAGATGTTATTCCTCCTTGCCCTATACACGAAATCACAGCTTCCCTGTCTTCATCAACATTTAACAACTCCTCAGTTATATATATATATATATATATATATATATATATATATATATATATATATATATATATATATATATATATATATAAAATTGCCAACGAGCGATAGTCACTAGTCTGAACACTGTTGTTGTTGGATGTTAGAACGAAGATGGAGCTCAGTTAATGGTTATTCCATATTCCAGAGATTCAGTCAGTGGCAGGTTTTCAAGCAATTCTTTCAAGGCAGCGCCTTGAAAAACTGTTTTTTTTTTATATAATGTATTGTCGGGAGAAAAATAAAGTTCTCTTATAAAGTGCGTCCCGTTTCAACACGTCGAAGTAAAAAAAATTGGAAGCAAATATCGAAAAATCTCGAGCTTCTCCTTTTTTTTTCTTTTTTGTATTTGTTTCATTGGTCTTTGTCGTTTTCTTTGTATTTGAAATATATTTTTTTTTTATTGTCTTTTCATTCTTCTACTAGTGTTTCGTCCTTATATATATTGCATTCTATTTTTCATCATCAACTTCCTATTGTTCCTCTTTCTTTCCAATTTATTGTATTCTTCTCAGCCATTTCTCTTAGTATCATCACACCTTTCCACTTATGTCTTCATTATCTTATCTTTCCTCTTTTAACTAAATTCACTGTCAATATTAATATTATTATCTGTTCATAATAATAATAATAATTATTACTGTAATAGTAATTTAATATTATTATTATTATTATTACTATTATTATTATTATTATTATTATTATTATTATTATTATTATTATTATTATTATTACTATTATTATTATTATTATTTAATTTTATTATTATTATTATTATTATTATTATTATTATTATTATTATTATTATTATTATTATTATTATTTATTATTATTATTATTATTATTACTATTATTATTATTATTATTATTGGTATTATTATTATTACCATTATTATTGTTGTTACTGTTGCTGTTGGTTATTATTATAATTTTTATTATTCTTATAAATTTATCAACACCTAGGGAGACATACTTAATGACTTCATATTTCCATGAAATAACCAAGAAATACCTCTTCTTTTTTTCGATAAGTTTCGACACTTTTGTATCTCTTAAATGTTTTTAACTTTTTTTTTTTTTTGCATATGCGAAGTGTTATCCCCTGATGGGTGATTTTAAGTGCAATTTCGTGTGTCTCTGACATGGGTTGTCCTATGAGTGCTGAGGCTTTTTAGAGAAATTAGACCTATGTTAGCCTCAACAGACGCTTTGTTTAACCCTTGAGAATATCTCTGAAAGTTCTAATGTCCTAATAAAGTTTATTTTCCACGATTTATTGCATTACATCATACACAGGTTCGTCATGCATTGAAAATCTCGTAGTTATTCAAGGCATATCGGGCAGACTTCTGATAAAACATAACTTGAAATAGTTTATAGAATAGTTAGGTAGGTTACAAAATGTTTAAAGAAATTAAATTAAGTTACATGGAGATATGAAATTTTAGCACAATAATCATTCCAGGTAATAACTGTTACAACAGCTATGTCAGTATGAAGGGAGCGTAACTATCCACGGTATGATTTACGAATAAAGAAGAAGAATAATGGAGACAAGACATGTTTGATAGGTAAGTTTCATTAGATGTGTTTGACATGATATACGATTATCCTGAATCACATTAAGCTAAAGAGTTGATTTTTAGTAACAGGTTTCAAGCTTTTTGTAGATGGGGAACTTTTTCTGAATGTTCTGGGGTCTTTTTATGTGCACTGAGTTTTTACTCAGGGTGAGTCAGGAAAAATTATTGATCAAAAACGTATTTGTTTCTTGTATTATACCAATGCGTTGTGATGCAGCTCTCTGGAAAGACCTTGAGAGCTGGGTTTATATTTCTATTGATTGTTCTGTATATATAGTATGTCTAGTAACTTCTATCAACAACGCAAAACTAATTATGAGAAGAGATAGAAGGGAATATTAGGAACTGATGTAAAATGTAGGGATGACCATGATGACCATGTCATCCAATCTTGATTCTCTTTAAAATTTACATTTCTATATTTACAGTGGTTTATCCTGTATAAATATTTGACCATTCGACAAATCTGTTGAGTCTTATAAGGCCCGAACTCATTAGTTTTTGATTACTGTCATTTATATTTGCGTTTATAGACTGAGCAAGAGGCTGAAAAATTATATATTATCCGTATATTATATAATTTTTCAGCCTCTTGCTCAGTCTATAAACGCAAATATAAATGACAGTAATAAGGAAAACTAATGAGTTCGAGTCTTATAACTGCTCATAATTAGTTTTGCGTTATTGATAGAAGTTACTAGACATACTATATATACAGAACAATCAATAGAAATATAAACCCAGTTCTCGAGGTCTTTCCTGAGAGCTGCATCACAACGCAATGCTCGTAGGCAACTGTGTAACATAGGATATATACACCGAGAGTTGCATGTCTTTCAATGTATATATACTGAGAGTTTACTTGATCTCCATTTCAGGGATTAAAGTATTCTTGATGGGTAGCGAACAGGTTATGTACAGTCTTAATGAACCTCGTGTTAAGCAAGTTTAACAGGATTATATTTATATACTGACAGAAATATATGCACTGAGAGCTTATTTCAAAATATTCTTAACTGTTGTTCAATAGGTACAAGTAATATCCATCTTTAATAACCCTTGTGGAGTCGATAGGCTCCAAACCGAGTTTATCGATCATCCAACCAGCAGTGTTTTATAGTAAATGTTTGTATTAATAAAGTAATTTCTTTGTAAATGTTTTGAACACCGGCGATAAATCACAAAGAATTATCTGGTGTCGTTTGCAACTGATGCTGTCCAGAAGATTTTTGCATACACATACACACATACATACATACAGAGGAGCCAGGAGCTGTGACTCGACCACATATAGGTGAGTATTTGCACACACTCACGCACACACACGCACTAACACACACACACACACACACACACACACACACACACACACACACACACACATATCCATCCATCCATACACACACACACATGCATGCATACACATACATACATAAATACACACATACATACATGCATGCATACATATATACATACATGCATACATACGTACAAACATACATACATATATACGTATAAGTAAAATCTAACAGCACTATAGACACAACAATCACTTTAAAAAGTCGGAAACAACATATTCAGCATATATGGTATTAGGATTAGAGCAAGTGTAGAGAATATAAGAAAAAAAAAATCCTCGCATCCGCTCTTGATCCACAGCACTCGTTTTCTAAAAGAAAGAAAAAATCAGTAATATCGTTTACATCCGGGCCATGCAACACATCACCTGGCCTCAGGGAATACGTGAAGTGAGTTTGAAATAGATTTGTGCAATCATTGTTGCTCAAGTGGCCATAAAATGAGGCGCTCCATCGTAACTAAATATTGTATTTACAGGTGACCTTCGAAACTAGGTGTGATTCACCCGTAGACTTTTATGCGTCTAAATAATAATCCATTCTATTACAGATATATAGAACGTATCTTGCTACGTTTTGATACTAATACGATATATTTAAGGTACACACACACACACACACACACACACACACACATTAGGTAAAACTGGTCAATTAGCAAGAACTCATCTAAGATTAGGAACCATACACAGTTTTAAGACGAGGTATGATAAAGCTCATGGAGCAGGGAGAGCAGATACCCAGTAACGGGCAGCGCAGAGGCGGGGCCAGGAGCTGAGTCTCAACCCCTGCAACCACAATTAGGTGAGTACACACACACACACACACACACACACACACACATATATATATATATATATATATATATATATATATATATATATATATATATATATATATATATATATATATATGTAAGATGGGTCCACCTCTGGTGTAAATTGTGGGACCCATAGCCTCGGAGAAGTGGAGAAAAAGGCTTCAAGGAAGAATATTTAGATTATATATATATATATATATATATATATATATATATATATATATATATATATATATATATATATATATATATATATATATATATATATATGTATTATATATATATATATATATATATATATATATATATATATATATATATATATATATATGAAAACAACCACTATGAAAATAGAAGAATTCCAAGCGCTTTCGTGACTACTCACATTATCGTGAGTAGTCACGAAAGCGCTTGGAATTCTTCATTTTTCATAGTGGTTTTTGCATATTTTGATATCACCTGTTTACTGTGATCTTTTTGCATATATATATATATATATATATATATATATATATATATATATATATATATATATATATATATATATATATATATATATTATATATATATATATATATATGTCGTGCCGATTAAGTAAAACTGGTCAATTAGCAAGAACTCGTCTAAAATTAAGTCCTTTCTAAAATTTTCTCTTATACATTCAAAGATATATTTTTTTCATTAATGTTAATGTAAAAAATTTTAATTTTGCACCAAAAGGATCTTAGAAAACTTACCTAACCTTATTATAACAAGCGCAATTTAATTTAGCCTAACCCAACTAAATATATTTTAGATACGTTTACAATAATATAATAATAAACAAACACAATGAAATATATTTTTTTCGTTAGGTTCAGAATGATTTTTGCGAAATTATTGCATACACAAATTTTCGCTTGTCTTATATGGCAAGAAGAACGTTGCTATTTAAGCCAAAATCGCAAGTTTTACCTAATCGGCACGACATATATATATATATATATAAATTGTGGGACCCATAGCCTTGGAGAAGTGGAGAAAAAGGCTTCAAAGGAAGAATATTTAGATTATATATATATATATATATATATATATATATATATATATATATATATATATATATATATATATATATATATATATATTATATATATATATATATATATATATATATATATATATATATATATATATATATATATATATATATATATATATATATATATATATATATATATATATATATATATATATATATATATATATATATATATATATATATATATCAAGACAACCACTATAGAATTCTTCTATTTTTTCATAGTGGTTGTCTTGCATATTTGATATCACCTGTTTACTGTGATTTTTTTGCATATATATATATATATACGTATACATATATACATGAGAGAGAATGAGTGACAGAAACAGAATTAGACATATATTGATAGATATAGACAGAGATGCACAAATAGATAGAATAGATAGATGGATCTAGACAAATAGTAATTTCCATAGTAGAGAAAGCATTATTTTTTTTACAAATATTCACGAATTTCAGGTATATGTTTTGCAGGTTTGAGTGATTGGCTTCCTCCTTTTTCACAATATCTCTCGACAATGAGTCTCCAGAGGCAAGAACTCTCCTCCACTAAATCCAATTCCAAAACTTGGCAGCGAAAAATTGATATTTAATCTTGCCAGCTGTAAAAGTCTCCTTGGGCAGAAATTACTCACTCTCTTTTTTTTTTCATATCAGCCGTTGCTCTACCAGACTTAACACTGTGAGGCCTCATAAAACAAAATGCAGAGTAATTAAATCAGATTAATCTAGAGTGCAGACAAAGAAGAACGAGATGGGGGGGAGAGGGGAAACAGAGAAACTTACCTTTCTAATGAGTCTTGCCTATGCTGCTAATGGCTCTTGTGCACCCTACGCGTAAGTCCCAAAATCCCCTGCTTTGCGGTGGGTGGTCGTTGGTTACCACCCTTTTCTTTCTAACATCAATTGGGAAGATGAACTTTTCAACCAGCAGGGAATGTGTTTTAAGTATGGTCGGGGGAGGGAGGGTTGGAAAAGTTCAGAGTGTCGCGGGGGGAAAGGTGCGAAAGTGGGAGAAAGTGGTAGGTAGGATGGGGTGAGGTGAGGGGTGAAAGGAGAGAGGTGGGAGAGAATGAAAAGGGGTTGGGCAAAGAGGAAGGTAGGTTGGTGTAGACAAGGTGGGATAGAAAGAGAGAGAGAGATGGTGGAAAGGTGGAGAGTGAGTGGGAGAGAGAAATAACAGGTGGAGTGGCAGAGATAGAGTGAGAAAGAGGGAGGTGAAATGGGAGAGAGAAAGAGTAGATAGAATGAAAGGAGAAAGTGAGATAGATAAAGAGAGACAGACAGACAGACAGACAGCGAGAGAGTGAGAGAGAGAGAGAGAGAGAGAGAGAGAGAGAGAGAGAGAGAGAGAGAGAAGAGAGAGGAGATAGAGCGGGTGAAGGAGAAAGTAAAAAAAAGGAAAGACCAGAGTTGAAAAGAGGAAAAATTGATAGTGCAGATGTAAATGAGGAAAAAATAGAGAGAATGGTACAATGAAGGGAGGAGTTTAGAACATGAAGAGCAAACAGAAATGACCAACACTAGCCAGAGAGAAGAAGGAATGAAAGAACTGGTGATTATGACGAAAAAAACAGGAAAGTGGGGGGTAGGGGATGATGCAGTGGGAGGTGAGGGAGAAGAGAGAGGGGAAGAGATGGCACAGAGAACAAGTGAAGGGAAGAGGAATGAGAAGAGAAGGAGGGGGAGATAAAGAGAGGGAATAGAGGAGGGGAGTAAGAGAAGAGAGTCAATGTAGTAGCTGTTAGAGGAGAGGTGAAAGGGAGAAAGAGGAGAAATACAACAGCAAAAGCAAAACACAAACAGTGGAAAAGAACATGCAAGAGGCATGCGGAGAATTAAGTAGGGAAAAACCTAACGACGAAGAGGGAGAAATGAAAAAAAATCACTAAGTTTTAGTTATTTTCTTCTCTGCACTCCCTACTTTGGTCTGGTGAGAGACTTTTATCTAAGGACTTTCTAAGGAAGAGAAACTTCTGTCTAACTGTTAGGTACTTTTTTCTATCGGAGACGAAACTTGAATGCTAAGGAAATAGACTTCTATCTGTCATAGACTTCTGTCTAGTGGGGAGAAACTTCGATCTATCCATTATGTGTATAAAGGAATGACTGTTATTTCCATATGAACTACTCTCGTTTTGAGTAATTCTAAATGATTAGTTTAAGTTACAATAGGTAAAATTTGATTAGGACAGATTAGGTTAAGTTTGGTTTTGCTAGGCGTCTTATTCGTCAACTTGGCGGTAATATACTCGTATACTATTAATATTATAACAAAAATCAGCAGAAGGTGACCTAGCGAAACCAAACTTAACCTAATCTGTCCTAATCAAATTTTACCTATTGTAACTTAAACTAATCATTTAGAATTACTCAAAACGAGAGTAGTTCATATGCAAATAACAGTCATTCCTTTATACACATAATGGATAGATCGAAGTTTCTCCCCACTAGACAGAAGTCTATGACAGATAGAAGTCTATTTCCTTAGCGTTCAAGATAGAAAAAAGTACCTAACAGTTAGACAGAAGTTTCTCTTCCTTAGAAAGTCCTTAGATAAAAGTCTCTCACCAGACCAAAGTAGGGAGTGCAGAGAAGAAAATAACTAAAACTTAGTAAATTTTTTTTCATTTCTCCCTCTTCGTCGTTAGGTTTTTTCTTCTTCGTCGTTAGGGTTTTCCCTGCTTAATTCTCCGCATGCCTCTTGCATGTTCTTTTCCACTGTTTGTGTTTTGCTGTTGCTGTTGTATTTCTCCTCTTTCTCCCTTTCACCTCTCCTCTAACAGCTACTACATTGACTCTCTTCTCTTCCTCCCCTCCTCTATTCCCTCTCTTTATCTCCCCCTCCTCCTCCTCCTCTCATTCCTCTTCCCTTCACTTGTTCTCTGTGCCATCTCTTCCCCTCTCTCTTCTCCCTCACCTCCCACTGCATCATCTCCTACCCCCCACTTTCCTGTTTTTTTCGTCATAATCACCAGTTCTTAATCTTAGATTAAGTAAGATCTTGTCATTGAATATTAACAATTAAATGCACCTCAACGACAATTTTCAACGTTACATTAAGTACCTTTATAGGATAATTAAATAAAACTAAACCAATGAATAAGACAAGTGCAACAGCTGGGTATCTTTATTGGTGAATCATTTCTCCTGCTCGGGGAGGTTTCTTCAGTCGAGGACAGAGACGATATATTAATATTAATTAAGGTGTTCAGTCTCCTAGAATAAGGCACAAACATTTCACATGTGTCTTATTCGTCAACATGGCGGTAATATACTCGTATACTATTAATATTATAATAAAAATCAGCAGAAGGTGACTCATTCAGAGAAGAAATAATATTAGTAGATAGAATCGAATCCAGATGTACACGTCATGGGAACCCAGGTAAAGACAAAATGGTAATTTAGCAGAAGACCTAGTAGAAGAAAACTATGTGTACGTAAACTGAGACAAATAATAGCCTTCACCAAGGCTCCTTCATTCATAATGTGAACTGTTATACTCTATCCAATTTGACAGCGAATACATTTTACCCTTAAAGTGGTTTAAATCGCGTATAAAGATATCACTTGTTTCTTGATGTTTTGTTACATAAATTACTGTACACAGAGCCAGACATTAGGGTCATGATCCGGCATCTGCAATATGCAGGTAAGACAAAAGTAAGTTATGTAATTAATTGTCCCACTAATGTCACTGCTAGAAAAGTCATAATCCCGTAGCTTTGGCAATTTACTACTAACCCACAAATTGATGATGAAACTAGCCGTCCTTCCTAGACAATTATTAAGTCGCGATCTGTTAATGGTCCAGGACTTAATAATGGTCTAGGACTTAATAATGGTCCAGGAGTTAATAATGTTCCAGGACTTAATAATGGTCCAGGACTTAATAATGGTCCAGGACTTAATAATGTTCCAGGACTTAATAATGATCCACGACTAAATAATGGTCCAAGACTTAATAATGGTCGAGGAGTTAATAATGTTCCAGGACTTAATAATGGTTCACGACTAAATAATGGTCCACGACTAAATAATGGTCCAGGACTTAATAATGGTCCATGACTAAATTATGGCACAGGACTTAATAATGGTCCACGACATAATAATGGTCCGGGTCGAACCGAAACGTTGTCTAGTTTCCTCTCTAGCTTGTGGGTTATTTGTGAACACTACTGATAGTGTTAATGATAATAAAAATATTTATAATATAACAAGTTTCAATCACATTACTTGTTCTCATATACGAGCTATAGTAGATAATTTGCCGAGAAACGTTTTATTCATTAAATTATACTTATTTAGAAATAGATCGTTTTAAATGCTGAATTTGAGTCGTCACTTGACTGACGTAAGACAGTAAGAAAAACACTGGCTACATAAATTAAGTAAGAAAGACACTGGCTACATAAATTAAGTAAGAAAGACACTGGCTGCATAAATTAACAAAGATGAAATGTTAAAAGATAAGATTTCATCTTTTAATTTCAGTTTCCATTCAGTGGAGTAGTCATCGGAACAGAGATAAAAGTTATTAACAATACCAGTTCGGACATTAATGTTTGAGTAATTGTCAAGCAAGGAACAGGGCCATTACGAGTACCAGAAGAGACATCAATGACAGGGGTAGTCATCAGGCAAGGAATAAAAGTTATTATCAGTACTGTGAGTTATGAGATAAGAAATAAGGTCCTTTTCAGTATAAATAGAGAAATCACTGCAGATGTAGTCAGGAGACAAGGAATAGGGTCATTATTAGTACAATTAGAGAAATCAGTGATGGTGTCGTCATGAGACAATTAATAAGGTCATTATCAGTGCATTTAAAGAAATTAGTGATGGGGTCGTTACGAAACAAGGAATAAGGTCATTATCAGTACAATTAGAGAAATCAACGATGGGGTCGTCATGAGACAAGGAATAAGGTCATTATCAGTGCAATTAGAGAAATCAATGATAGAGTCGTATTGAGACAAGGAATGAAATCATTATCTTTTACAAGACTTTCTTTCGAGTACTGCCCTCCTTCATAACAGTTTGTTCAGGTTTTTGTTGCTCTACTCATTTAACTCTCAGCTGTGTAATCCAAGACACTGACTATCGACTACAGCTGTCATTCTTCAATAACTACACCCTCTACCATGAAGTTGTAACCTCGTTTGTGTGTGTGTATCAAGTATTTCTTGGGACTCGATTACCAATGCATCCATATCCATACAGGATACAGTGTTGTTAATTGGCAGTAATATTTTGGCGTACGTTAAATTTTCTCCTAATCCAAGTGTGGGTACAGATTTAAGTCTAGATAAGGCAAATGCTTCATTACTTTTACTTTTCCCAGTGAGTTTCACAGGGAAGCTTTCTGGTAAGAATGTTAACTTGGAGGATCCAGATTTTGTTTGAACTTGGTGTTTAAAAATAGCATTCGCCTTAAAAAATTATTAGAATTCTTCATGTTTCATGACTGCCAGGTACTCCAGTCTCCTTCTCTAAAGTCAAATCAGTCAATTTACCTTCATGTTTTTTTCGCTAAAAGTGTTGTTCTCATGAAGAAGGAATCAACTAAAACTGGTAAGGAGTACCGAGTGGGAGAGTATTAGAAAAAGTGTTAGTACTTGAATGTTTTCGTGACCAAATGTTTTATGTAGCCGATAACCCCTTATCGGAGGAAGCTTGGGAGTAACTAAGATAGTGTTTAGAATAACCAGAAAGTTATTTTAGTCTGCCTTAGAAAAGAATGTAAAAAACCTGTCATGTATATCATGTAGTAGGTAAACCGAGATATTTCATAAAGCAGGAACCAATGTGCCCAATTCCAACTTTTGAGGAACCATTTCCCGCATTAATAAATGACTGTGTAGGCCTGCTGCCTGCAGTAAGTTAAGGTCATTTATAATAATAATAGAGCAATAAGGAAAACTCATGTATTTTTTTTCTCAGGAAGGACTGCCCTAATCTATCAAATCGAGCAAAGGCTTTAGTTTTTAAGCAAAGGCCTTCAGGAAAGCTTTAACCAGTCTTGGAATAGAATGAATCCGCCAAACACTGAAAATTATGATGACAGCTTTTTGTTTGAATCTTCCCACAGACAGGGACGAAAACGTTCAGATTCTGCTTTTCACCATTTTGAACTGATACATGGTCACTGTGTGAAGGGGAGCTGGCGGCTCATCATAAGTAATGAGAGATGGTTGCATCGTTTCTTCAGCTGATCTTAAAGTAAGACTTCACACGATACGAAAAATCTCTGAGGAAACCCCCAAAGAGAGTGAAGGGGAGAATGAAAGAAAAGTATTTTAAAGTTATAAATGATCGTTCTTTCAAACCAAGGATGAGAGAAAGCGATGGTACCGGAGCTTGTCTATGGACACACCTGGAAAACACGTTATGCAGAACCTATGAAGATAATGCAGAAGATTTCTAATTATAACTACCTAATTCTTCCCTGTAGATAAGACAGTTCTATAGATAAAGTATTCCATATTGATCAAGACCAATCATTTCACCCAGATCTTCATCGACCCATAAATGCCATGTCTCAGAATGCTCACAAAAATCTTACAAATTGACAGTTACGTCAAAAATCTAAACGTCTGCTGACTAGTTCAGCCGCTACAAATCGTGACACTGTATAATAATTATAAAGAATAACGATATAATATAAACTTATGTACACTAACGTAAAAGATGCTAAACCCTTTAAATTGTTTCCTTACAGAGAATACCCAGTGAAGTTACAAATGATGCTGGAAGAAATAAAGTTTTGCTTTAGAATTGACATACTGAAGAATTTTTCCGTCCAAGGGCTTCTCCCTGCATTGTGGTAAACAAAATAAAACAAGATGGTGGTGTAAGGATTTGTATGGATTATAGAAGAGTGAATGAGGTAACTGTTCTTGATGCCTGTCCACTCACACACTCATGGATGATGTGACAAACTTCGATGGAAATACCAGGTTCGTGAGCTCGATTTACTGAAAGGTTTCTACCACATACTACGGGGTTGGCGAGAGATGAAGCCTATCTTGATGACCTGTTTATTATTGTTGACACTCGATATGAGCATCTGGTCAAATTAGACACAGTGTTTAATAGATAAAAGCCTTGCAGCTTAACGGTAAACTTATATATATGTAAATTTGAAAATATCGTTATCGATTGTATTTTGTGGGAGGTCACGTAGTGGGACGGGAAAATTGGATCCCATGATCGAAAATCAGTCAAAACAATTTTTTGTAATGGTTAAATTTTATCGACGATTCTAATATTACTGCCAGTACTTTCCCTTACCAGTCTTAAAATTGTGTTTACATCAACAGTTAGTTGTCAGAAAGCATTTACAAAGGTAAAGAGGCTCCTGTGTGCCACACCCTCACTCTTGCCACCGGATTTTACCAAACAGTTTATACATTGATGCCAGTGACAGTTGGCGCAGCATTATTTCAAGCATTAAAATAGTGTTCTTCACCTTGTGACATTTTTTCTCACCAAAACTGAAGACTCTGCACCACCACCACCACCACCACCACCACCACCACCACCACCACCACCACCAGGTATACGTTAATACAAAGGAAGCGTTGTCTCTAATATTCACAGGAGTGCTTTCTAATATACCTCTCATCATTGCCACATACAAGTCTACAGCAGCCACATTTCGTTGACCTTCGTAACAATATGCAGTACAGTATTGCCCATGTTCCCCCTTGAAGTTGAGTTAATTAGCAAGGAATACAATGTATTTTATTATAGGAGGGGCCCCGCTTATACAGCATGTTAGGTTCCGGACTACTTCTATAAAGCTAAAATAGCTGTAAAGTGAGACATAGCTTTCTTTCTTTCTTTCTTTCTTTCTTTCTTTTCTTTTTTTTCTCTCCTTCAAATGCTTGTAAAAGCCTGATAACATGTTTGCAGTATCATATATTACGTGAGCAATAATGCTAATCCTAAAAAATGCATATACAGTACACACATTACTTACCTTAGCTTACAGTGAGTGGTGAATATATTTATTATAGGAAAACTGAATAAATGAAGAATGGGTATAACTGAAAACCGCTGCATTAGCGATACGCTTTTGTTTCGCTACTTTTGATTTAAAGGAGGAGACATATTGCTTCCATTAGCAGTGTCATGGACATGTGTCTGCCCCGAGCTACGCTGGCTTCCCTTCTCATAAACTTTTCAGTGGAGAGTGACGAACATTTGATTATGTGCCTTCACATATATTTCTTCCCTTATTTAGCATTGTCAGCTGGGGTGGACAGTGGAAAAGTCAGTCTTATAAGCCTATATTATGCCATGGCATAAACACACACACACGCACACACACACACACACACGACAAATGTAGTCCCCATTTTTAAGAAAGGAGACAGACACGAGGCACTAAACTATAGACCAATGTCACTGACGTATAGTATGCAAAGTCATGGAGAAGATTATCAGTAGGAGAGTGGTGGAGCACCTATGAACGACAACCAGCACTGGGGTTTTATGACAAGATAACGGAAGTTAGACACGAGAGCGAAGGGTGGATAGATTGCATTTTCTTGGACTGCAAGAAGGCCTTCGACACAGTTCCTCCCAAGAGATTAGTGCAAAAGCTAGAGGATCAGACACGTATAACAGGAAGGGCACTGCAATGGATCAGAGAATACCTGACAGGGAGGCAACAACGAGTCATGGTTCGTGACGAGGTATCAGAGTGGGCACCTGTGACGAGCGGGGTTCCACAGGGGTCAGTCCTCGGACCAGTGCTATTTTTGGTATATGTAAATGGCATGATGGAAGGGATGATGTAAAGTTAATGAGAAGAATTAAATCGGATGAGGACCAGGCAGGGCTACAAAGAGACCTGGACAAGCTGAAAGCTTGGTCTAGCAACTGGCTCCTCGAATTTTACCCCGACAAATACAAAGTCATGAAGATCAGGGAAGGGCAAAGAAGACCGCAGATAGAATATAGGCTAGGTGGCCAAAGACTGTAAACCTCACTCAAGGAAAAGGATCTTCGGGTGAGTATAATACCGGGCACATCTCCTGAGGCGCACATCAACCAAATAACTGCTGCAGCATATGGGCGCCTGGCAAACCTGAGAATATCGTTCCGATACCTCAGTAAGGAATCGTTCAAGAGTCTATACACCGTGTACGTCAGGCCCATACTGGAGTATGCAGCACCAGTTTGGAACCAACACCTGGTCAAGCACGTCAAGAAATTAAAGAAAGTGCAAAGATTTGCAACAAGGCTAGTTCCAGAGATCATGGGAATGTCCTACGAAGAAAGATTAAGGGAAATCGGCCTGACGACACTGGAGGACAGGAGGGTTAGTGGAGACATGATAACGACATACAAAATACTGCGATGAATTGACAAGGTGGAGAGAGACAGGATGTTCCAGAGATGGGACACAGAAACAAGGGGTCACAGTTGGAAGTTGAAGACTCAGATGAGTTAAAGAGATGTTAGGAAGTATTTCTTTAGTCATAAAGTTGTCAAGAAGTGAAATAGTCTGGCAAGTGATGTAGTGGAGGCAGGAACCATACATAGTTTTAAGACAAGATATGATAAAACTCATGGAGCAGGGAGAGAGAGGACCTAGTAGCCATCAGTGAAGAGGAGAGGCCAGTAGCTATGTCTCGACCCCTGCAACCACAAATAGGTGAGTACACACACACACACACACACACACAATGCCTAGAGCTATTATTCAGTTCCCCCTGTAGATATTTTGCAACATGTGTCGGAGCTGCTGGCGGGGCCAGGAGCTCAGACTCGACCCCTGCAACCACATATAGGTAGGTAAGTACATGCAGGCGAGTACACACACATTCTCCAGTGGCTTCTTTTGCAAATATATATATATATATATATATATATATATATATATATATATATATATATATATATATATATATACACACGCTGGATAACAGGTATATCTAGCTACTTCTACTTACACTTTAGGTCACACTACACTGGCATACACATGCATATATATACATACACACATCTAGGTTTTTCTTCTTTTCTTAATAGCTCTTGTTCCTTTTATTTTCTCTATTGTCCATGGGGAAGTGGAAAAGAATCTTTCCTCCGTAAGCCATGCGTGTCGTATGAGGCGACTAAGATGCCGGGAGCAATGGGCTAGTAACCCCTTCTCCTGTACAAATCTACTAAAAACGAGAAGAAGAAAAACTTTATAAAATTGGGTTGTCTGAATGTGCGTGGATGTAGTGCGGATGATAAGAAAGAGATGATTGCCGATGTTATGAATGAAAAGAAGTTGGATGTCCTGGCCCTAAGCGAAACAAAGCTGAAGGGGTAGGCGAGTTTCAGTGGGGAGAAATAAATGGGATTAAGTCAGGAGTATCTGAGAGAGTTAGAGCTAAGGAAGGGGTAGCAATAATGTTGAAGGATCAGTTATGGAAGGAAAAGAGGGAATATAAATGTGTAAATTCAAGGATTATGTGGATTAAAATAAGGGTCGGATGCGAAAAGTGGGTCATAATAAGCGTGTATGCACCTGGAGAAGAGAGGAGTGTAGAGGAGAGAGAGAGATTTTGGGAGATGTTAAGCGAATGTATAGGAACTTTTGAACCAAATGAGAGAGTAATTGTGGTAGGGACCTAAATGCTAAAGTGGGAGAAACATGCAGAGAGGGTGTAGTAGGTAAGTTTGGGGTGCCAGGTGTAAATGATAATGGGAGCCCTTTGATTGAACTTTGTATAGAAAGGGGTTTAGTTATAGGTAATACATATTTTAAGAAAAAGAGGATAAATAAGTATACAAGATATGATGTAGGGCGTAATGACAGTAGTTTGTTGGACTATGTATTGGTAGATAAAAGACTGTTGAGTAGACTTCAGGATGTACATGTTTATAGAGGGGCTACAGATATATCAGATCACTTTTTAGTTATAGCTACAGTGGGAGTAAAAGGTAGATGGGATACAAGGAAAATAGAATCAGTAAGTAAAAGAGAGTGAAGGTTTATAAACTATAAGAGGAGGCAGTTAGGGTAAGATATAAACAACTATTGGAGGATAGATGGGCTAGTGAGAGTGTAGGCAATGGGGTCGAAAATGTATGGGGTAGATTTAAAAATGTAGTGTTAGAGTGTTCAGCAAAAGTTTGTGGTTACAGGCGAGTGGGTGCGGGAGGGAAGAGGAGCGATTGGTGGAATGATGATGTAAAGAGAGTAGTAAGGGAGAAAAAGTTAGCATATGAGAGGTTTTTACAAAGTAGAAGTGATGCAAGGAGGGAAGAGTATATGGAGAGAAAAAGAGAGGTTAAAGAGTGGTGAAGCAATGTAAAAGAGAGCAGATGAGAAGTGGGTGAGATGTTATCAGCAAATTTTGTTGAAAATAAGAAAAAGTTTTGGAATGAGATTAATAAGTTGAGGAAGCCTAGAGAACAAATGGATTTGGCAGTTAAAAATAGGAGAGGAGAGTTATTAAATGGAGAGTTAGAGGTATCGGGAAGATGGAGAGAATATTTTGAGGATTTGTTAAATGTTGATGAAGACAGGGAAGCTGTGATTTCGTGTGTAGGGCAAGGAGGAATAACATCTTGTAGGAGTGTGGAAGAGCCAGTTGTGGGTGTAGGGGAAGTTCGTGAGGCAGTGGGTAGAATGAAAGGGGGTAAGGCAGCTGGGATTGATGGGATAAAGATAGAAATGTTAAAAGCAGGTGGGGATATAATTTTGGAGTGGTTGGTGCTATTATTTAATAAATGTATGGAAGAGGGTAAGGTACCTAGGGATTGGCAGAGAGCGTGTATTGTTCCTTTGTATAAAGGCAAAGGGGACAAAAGAGAGTGCAAAAATTATAGGGGAATAAGTCTGTTGAGTGTACCTGGTAAAGTGTATGGTAGAGTTATTATTGAAAGAATTAAGAGTAAAACAGAAAGCAGGATAGCAGATGAACAAGGGGCTTTAGGAAAGGTAGGGGTGTGTAGACCAAGTGTTTACAGTGAAACATATAGGTGAACAGTATTTGGATAAGGGTAAAGATGTTTTTGTGGCATTTATGGATTTGGAAAAGGCGTATGATAGGGTAGATAGGGGGCAATGTGGCAGATGTTGCAGGTGTATGGAATAGGAGGAAGGTTACTGAAAGCAGTGAAGAGTTTTAATGAGGATAGTGAGGCTCAGGTTAGAGTGTGTAGGAGGGAAGGGGACTATTTCCCAGTAAAAGTGGGCCTTAGACAAGGATGTGTGATGTCACCGTGGTTGTTCAATATATTTATAGATGGGGTTGTAAGAGAAGTGAATGCGAGGGTCTTGGCAAGAGGTGTTGGGCTAAAAGATAAAGAAGCAAATACAAAGTGGGAGTTGTCACAGTTGCTTTTGCTGATGACACTGTGCTTTTGGGAGATTCTGAAGAGAAGCTGCAGAGGTTGGTGGATGAATTTGGTAGGGTGTGTAAAAGAAGAAAATTGAAAGTGAATATAGGAAAGAGTAAGGTGATGAGGATAACAAAAAGAATAGGTGACGAAAGATTGGATATCAGATTGGAGGGAGAGAGTATGGAGGAGGTGAATGTATTCAGATATTTGGGAGTGGACATGTCGGCGGATGGGTCTATGAAGGATGAGGTGAATCATAGAATTGATGAGGGGAAAAGGGTGAGTGGAGCACTTCGGAGTCTGTGGAGACAAAGAACCTTGTCCATGGAAGTAAAGAGGGGAATGTATGAGAGTATAGTTATACCAACGCTCTTATATGGGTGTGAAGCATGGGTGATGAATGTTGCAACGAGGAGAAGGCTGGAGGCAGTGGAGATGTCATGTCTGAGGTCAATGTGTGGTGTGAATATAATGCAGAGAATTCGGAGTTTGGAAATTAGGAGGAGGTGCGGATTACCAAAACGATTGTCCAGAGAGCTGAGGAGGGGTTGTTGAGGTGGTTTGGACATGTAGAGAGAATGGAACGAGACAGAGTGACTTCGAGAGTGTATAAATCTGTAGTGGAGGGAAGGCGGGGTAGGGGTCGGCCTAGGAAAGGTTGGAGGGAGGGGTAAAGGAAGTTTTGTGTGCGAGGGCTTGGATTTCCAGCAAGCATGTGTGAGCGTATTTGATAGGAGTGAATGGAGGCATATGGTTTTAATACTTGACGTGCTGTTGGAGTGTGAGCAAAGTAACATTTATGAAGGATTCAGGAAACCGGCAGGCCGGACTTGAGTTCTGGAGATGGGAAGTACAGTGCCGGCACTCTGAAGGAGGGTGTAAATGTTGCAGTTTTATAACTGTAGTGTAAAGCACCCTTCTGGCAAGACAGTGATGGAGTGAATGATGATGAAAATTTTTCTTTTTCGGGCCACCCTGCCTTGGTGGGAATCGGCCGATGTGTTAATAAAAAAAAAAAAAAAAAAAAAATAATATATATATATATATATATATATATATATATATATATATATATATATATGCACACACTCTCACCTGTATGTACTTACCTATATATGGTTGCAGGGTCGAATTAACTCCTCTTCGTTGGTCGCTAATAGATTCACTCCTGGCTTCGAGAGCCTTATTGTGCCTCTTCTTTAAGGTATGTATGGATCCTTCCTCTACCACTTCATTCCTCGGGTCGTTTCACTTCCTGATAACTCTAAGTCTGAAGAATTACTTCCTACCGTCCGAGTAACTCATCTGAGTTTTGAGCTTCCTGCTGTGCCCCTCGTGTTCCCGTTTCCCATCTCAAATAATCTGTCCCTATTCAACCTATCAATTCCTGTCAGTATTTTGTTCGTTTTTAACATACCCCTAGTCCTTCCTTCATAGGACACACGCCTTAGCTCCGGGACTAGTCTCATTGCAACCCTCTGTATTTTCTCCAATTTTTTTACATGTTTGATCAGGTGTATGCGTGAATGAGTGTGTACTCACCTAGTTGTACTCATCTAGTTGTGGTTGCAGGGGTCGAGTCACAGCTCTCTGGCTGTGTGTGTGTGTGTGTGTGTGTATGGGACATCCAATAATTTCCAGTTGGAACTATTAGTCTGGACACATGTCTTCCTAATACCTTTGCCCCCAAATATCCCTTCAGGTGAAATTTCAATTCCTTTCGTTAACATTAAAATTTCTGGTCATTTCGGAAAAACACGAAAGAAAAACAGAATTACTTAAAAAAAAAACTAATTTATTACATGAATACAACTTCTGACATGGAGGACATGTCCTTCAAGGTACTGTTCTGACTTCACAATACAACTCATCTTTTCTGATGGATGAGTTGAAATATGAGATGAGAGAGAGAGCAATACCCCTTACCGGTGCTGTCAGTCACAACCTTCAACAAAGCCACGGAAGGCCATGAAACGTCGTTGTTGGGACTTGCTAGGAACGACTCACATTCTTGACGTTCAGTGGCGAGAATTAGGGCGAAGATATTCCGGGTTTTAGCTGTCACGAAGTCGTGAAGTATTTGAGAGAATCTCTTTCTACCAAACCTCTTTAGTCTCCTTCACTCTTCTTAAGATTCTAATCTACTGCTGCTTTATCCTCTTTTCCAGTGCGGAAACAAAGATGTAGGAGAGTGGAGTAGAGTTTATTATGATTATTATTATTATTATTAGTAATAGTAGTAGTAGTAGTTATAGTAGTAATAATAATAGTAGTAGTAGTAGTGGTGGTGATAGTAGTAGTAGTAGCAGTAGTAATAGTAGTAGTAATTTCATTACTATTATTATTGGTATCATTATTATTATTAGTAGTAGTAGTAGTAGTAGTAGTATTATTATTGCTATTATTAGCATTATTATTATTATTTTTTTTTATTAACACATAGGCCGTTTCCCACCAAGGCAGGATGGCCCCGACAAAGAAAAAACTTTCATCATCATTCACTCCATCACTGTCTTGGCAGAGGCGTGCTTACACTACAGCTACAAAACTGCAACATTAACACCCCTCCTTCAGAGTGCCGGCACTGTACTTCCCATCTCCAGGAATCAAGTCCGGCCTGCCGGTTTCTCTGAAACCCTTCATAAATGTTACTTTGCTCACACTCCAACAGCACGTCAAGTTCCAAAAACCATTTGTCTCCATTCGTTCCTATCTAACACGCTCACGCACGCTTGCTGGAAGTCCAAGCCACTCGCACACAAAACCTCCTTTACCCCCTCCCTCCAACCTTTTCTATGTCGACCCCTACCCCGCCTTCCCTCCACTACAGATTTATACACTCTCGAAGTCATTATATTTTGTTCCATCCTCTCTATATATCCAAACCATCTCAATAACCCCTCCTCAGCTCTCTGGATAATAGTTTTGGTAATCCCACACCTCCTAATCTCCAAACTACGGATTCTCTGCACTATATTCACACCACACATTGCCCTCAGATATGACATCTCAACTGCCTCCAGCCTTCTCCTTGTTGCAACATTCACAACCCACGTCTCACACCCATACAAGAGTGTTGGTATAACTATACTCTCATACATTCCCCTCTTTGCTTTCATAGATAAAGTTCTCTGTCTCAACAAGCTCCTCAGTGCACCACTCATCTTTTTCCCCTCGTTAATTCTATGATTTACTTCATCCTTCATATACCCATCTGCTGACACATCCACTCCCAAATATCTGAACACATTCACCTCCTCCATACTCTCTCCCTCCAATCTGATATCCAGTCCTCCGTTATCTAATTTTTTTATCCCCATCACCTTACTCTTTCCTATATTCACTTTTAATTCCCTTCTTTTACATCCCCTACCAAACTCGTCCACCAACCTATGCAACTTCTCTTCAGAATCCCCCAAAAGCACAGTGTCATCAGCAAAGAGCAACTGTGACAACTCCCACTTTGTGTTAGATTCTTTATCTTTTAACCCCACACCTCTTGCCAACACCCGAGCATTCACTTCTCTTACAACTCCATCTATAAATACTTATATTGAACAACCATGGTGACATCACACATCCCTGTCTAAGGCCTACTTTTACTGGGAAATAATCTCCCTCTCGCCTACATACTCTAACCTGAGCCTCACTATCCTCGTAAAAACTTTTCACCGCTTTCAATAACCTACCTCCTATTCCATACATTTGCAATATCTTCTACACTGCCCCCCTATCCACCCTATCATATGCCTTTTCCAAATCCATAAATGCCACAAACAACTCTTTACCCTTATCTAAATATTGTTCACCTATATGTTTCACTGCAAACACTTGGTCTACACACCCCCTACTCTTCCTAAAGCCTCCTTGTTCATCTGCTATCCTGCTCTCCGTCTTACTCCTAATTCTTTCAATAATAACTCTACCATACACTTTACCAGGTATACTCAACAGACTTATTCCCCTATAGTTTTTACACTCTCTTTTGTCCCCTTTGCCTTTATACTAAGGAACTATGCACGCTCTCTGCCAATCCCTAGGTACTTTACCCCCTTCCATACATTTATTAAATAAAAACACTAACCACTCCAAAACTATATCCCCACCTGCCTTTAACATTTCTATCTTTATTATTATTATTATTATTATCAATATTATATTTACTGGGAAACACCAATTCTGAACCAGTAAGCGTCATACGGAACCTGCAGGATGCGAGGGAAGGAGATTTGATCTGAGGAAGGAAACGGTAGCTCCATTTTCTTGTATCTTATCCCTTTACCACAACAAAGTACCTCCCTCGAAAGGACTTGTACTAAGATAGTATTGTCATAATATAGTGCTTGATGCCCTTTCCATCCTAACTCTCTCCTGCTTACTACTAAGTTAGCCCTTTTTCAGTAGTTATAAGTTTATTGTAAGGCTGCTCCATATGCTCTGCGTAGTTTTTTATTCTTCTTTTTTTTAATAGTCGGAATTTATCATCAGTGTTGACAGTTAACTGCGTATGATACGGTACTGACAAAGTGATAATATTATATAAAATATAAAGGATGGGTGGGAATGTTGAAGGTCACAGTGCTTTCCAGTCTGCTTTCAGATGTTTCCAGTCGACTTTTATCACGCTTCCAGTCGTCTACCGGCCTGATTCAATCCTCCTTCCATCCTGCATCCAGTTGATATTCATCCTGCTTCCAGATAGTCTCCAGTTGACTGTCAGCCTGCTTCTAGCCACCTTGCTTCCTGCTTTAAACCTCACTTTATTCTGCTTCCAGCAGCCTTCCAGCCATTAACATTCTTCTGCCTGCTAGCTTGGACAAATCAAACTTTTACTCTAGAAGTATGTTGCATCCTCTGGCCACCTCTCTATCTCTCTCTGCCTCTCTCTTCCTCTCCTCCTTTCTATCTCTCTTTCTCTCTCTCTCTCTCTCTCTCTCTCTCTCTCTCTCTCTCTCTCTCTCTCTCTCTCTCTATCTCTCTCTCTCTCTCTCTATCTCTCTCTCTCTGTCGCTCTCTCTCTGATGCTGTGAGCGACGTGGAGTGTTGACAAGCCTCTTGTTCCCCAAGCGTAAGAAAAGAGGAGAGGTAACCATGGTAACCGCCTGCAAGGCCTTTGCTGGTTCTATCAGCTTTTTTTTTTTCTTCATTATTTTGTTTAACTCAACCTGTCAGGGCAATGGTGTGGATGAATTTTTCTTTTCTTGAGGTCAGCGACTTGTTAGGTTACCCCAAAGGGCTCGAGTAGCAGTTGCTGGTGGTGATACCTAGCGGGAAAAAAAATTGTCCTGGAATTGGCGAGCTTGCAGAATCAATATGACCAGGATCTGGTCCCTAACGGAGGAGTTCCGTGCCGATATTGAGCCAATTAGCCTCTGTTCATGGAAGAGAGTGATTATCAGTATTATTATACGATGATTCTTCACAAGTTCAGTCGCAGTTACAAACGGATTATCTGGATGATGTTGCGATGGTCTTGCCGAGTATTGCAACTACTTGTAAACTTGGACCTTATAGGTGTCTCTCAGCTCACATTCAGTAAACCCAGTGATCCCAGCACACTTACTGGTAATACTAGTTTGCTAGTTGGTTAGATTTAAAATCTATCGACTGTAAGTGAGTAATTAAAACTTCAGCTCGCCTTCAAAAAATAAAAATTCCTTCAAAATATGCTTCTTGGACACATATAATAAATTGTTTCGACGGTAATACTACAAGTATGTATGCACATGCATATATATATATATATATATATATATATATATGCAGAAAACCACTATGAAAAATAGAAGAATTCCAGCGCTTTCGTGACTACTCACATTATCAAGGAACTATAACAGGAAACATGACAAGAAGGGCATATAAGGGGCGAGACTAACCTCACAGTCACATCACACTAACAAAGACTACACCTCACAGTAGCGTAACATCGCACTCTGTGAAGAGGAAAATAGAAGGACCTGAAACTCTTCCCAAGAATTAAGATTAGTCAATTTATTATTAAATTCTTCCCAAATTTATTAATTATAAATGAATCCAATTTATATAACCAAGAAATATTCATATTATTTTCAAAACTGCTTTTAATGAAACATGATTCTATTATATTTCTCTCAACCATGGACTTCTTGATACAACCTTCTCAGCATTTTGAAAATCAATTGGATGGTTAAAATCTCTCACATGAATAAATAGAGCATTAGAATCTTGTCCAGTTCTAATGCTATATTTATGTTGTTTAATCTTAGTTCAAGACTTTTACCAGTTTGACCAAAATAAACTTTATCGCATATTTTACAGGAATCTTATAGACATCCATCAGCATTTTGGGAATTTTTATCAAAAGTCTTTTACTGTATCAAGATTTTTAAATACAACTTTGATATTAAATTCTTAAGAAGTAGGCATATCAACCAAGTTTTCATGGTAGGGAGAACCAACATATTTTGGTTGAATAGGTTGGTTGTCCCTT
>WNWK01000747.1:70000-117500 GCA_009830355.1 Cherax destructor | reverse complement strand
ACATCGTCTTCACATACCATTGTCTTATTCACCCTCATAGCTAACAAGAGATTAATTCTAAAAGAAGCTTAGCAATTTCTTAGAACGAGAATCAGGAACAAACAACTGGGATGATAATCAGGTCGAGTCAACTAAGACTTAGTAGGTATAATGTTTGTCAGGAAACAGGGCAAGTGATGACCCACAGCTAGAGGACTTCCGCTGGCTTACCGTCCCACCTCTTTAAAAAATCATGGTTATGACTGCAATCATTAGAATAAATATTATTATATCATATATCTATCAAAAAAAAAAAAAAGAATTAGGTTGGTTGGTAAAGTTTCTCAGGAAACAAGACAAGTGTTTCCTGACTTAGTGAATATCTTCCCAAAAATATTGTATTCTTTTTCTTCTTACTGATAGATATGAAGATTATTATTATTATTATTATTATTATTATTATTAGTATTATTATTATTATTATTATTATTATTATTATTATTATTATTATTATTATTATTATTATTATTATTATTATTATTATTATTATTATTATTATTATTATTATTATTATTATTATTATTATTATTATTAGTAGTAGTAGTAGTAGTAGTAGTAGTAGTAGTAGTAGTAGTAGTAGTACTACTACTACTAATATTATTTTTTCTATTATTCTAAATATATTCTTGATGAAGCCTTAAACCCGTATCATACAGCTATTTGTGAATGTTAGGTAATCGGTTTGCTCCGAGGAATGGGAAGGTAGTTTCGATTCGATGGATCAAGAGCCCTTCACCAGCCAGCATTTACAGGAATCAATACAATAAAAATCATTGATGGTTATTACGTTCCTGGTAAGGAACTTGACGACCAGGTCTTGGTTTGGTCTTGACAACCAGGTCTAGGTTTGGTCTTGACAATCAGGTCTAGGTTTGGTCTTGACAGTCAGGTCAAGGTTTGTTCTTGACGATCATGTCTTGGGTTGGTCTTGAGGATCATGTCTTGGTTTGGTCTTGAAGACCAGGTCTAGGTTTGGTCTTGACAATCAGGTCTAGGTTTTTTCACGAGTACACACGAGGGATCATTGAGACTGCACTTCACATGTACACCACATGTCAAAAATACAATAACTTCTAAACCGGGGATTAAAAGTAAACTCGTAGTGTACCTTGCACATGAGCTGGTATGGTTGTCAAAGCTTGTTCCTTGAGTAGTATTGATAATGGTTGGGCAAATGTTTTGGTTAAATGAATTTGGGTTTGAGAAAAACCTGCATAGTATGGGCCAATAGTCCTGCTCTAGTGTTCGTCCATTCTTACGTTGTCACATACTCTGAGCAGGATGCCCCTCGGTATATATGCACTGCTCTTCTCAGTGTATATACGGTAAAGAATATACCTCAGAATGGAATTAAATGGTATAAAATATCGACACAATGGAAATATAAACACATAAGCAGTATAATGTGATCCTTTATTGACAACGTTTCGCCCACACAGTGGGCTTTATCAAGTCACAAACGATCTGTTTGTGACTTGATAAAGCCCACTGTGTGGGCGAAACGTTGTCAATAAAGGATCACATTACGTATACTGCTTATGTGTTTATATTTCCATACCTCAGAATATTATATACAAGATAAGGGTAATGTTACTTATAATTTATTTTATAATTTATTTCATTTATAATTTATTTATATTCTGCATTTAATGGGTAATTAAAATTTATCTTTATTTGTCATATATTTCTACAACATTCTTTATTTAATTGCATTTTAAGATCATTAGACTCATATTTATGCATACTGACAAAAATGTTCAAAACTTTATCCCATTTTTTCAGTGTTGTGTCTTAGCCAGTTATACTGAGTATGTTTCAGCTTATTTGTCCTCTAATCTATGCTTGATGGCATCAAATTGCCTATAAAAACAGTATTTTTTTTACACTGCATTCTAACTTACATAAAAGGATCAGTTAAGTTTATTTTTTCAGGTAACAGACACGCATTGATCAAGATATTTATTAAGGAAACGTTTCGCCACGAGTTGACTTCTTCAGTGCTGAAGGTCTGTATGACTACAGGACTAACAAGTGAAGGGGCAACTCATGGTTAAACTTTTCCATAATAAATGTCCTGATCAGCGAATACGTGTGTCTGTTACCGTGCCCAGAGCAGTGCACAAATAACCAGCACAGAGAAGCTTAGGACGACGTTTCGGTCAGACTTGGACCATTTACAAGTCACAATATGACTTGGATCATTAAACAAGCCACAATGTCACTCCTCAATGTGCTGGTTATTTGTTTACTATTACATACAACTTGTCGGCATCAACATACCAGCTCCACGAAGTTTAACTTTTGTTTTATTTTGTATTCGATCTATAGATCATTCTGTATTATTATTATTATTATTATTATTACAGTCATAGTGTGTAATTCGTCTTACAATATTCGTTACCATAACATTAGTACACTACCTTCCACCTCACTGCAAAATTATGAAGACAACATCGCGAGAACACACAGAAACAAATCTAACATGTTTTCATAATATTCACAAAATATTTACGAAAGAACAATAAGGAAAAGTCCATATTTCCGCTACATAATATTTCACTTTTATTCCGTTTTCATTTTTTTGCAGAATAATTTGATTTTTCTTCGTTCTCTCCTATGCTGTTATGAATCGAGTTATTTGTCTTAAATCCCATATATATGTTAATAATAATAATAATAATAATAATAATAATAATAATAATAATAATAATAATAATAATAATAATAATAATAATAATAATAATAACAATAACTAATAATAATAATAATAATAATAATAATAATATATAATAATAATGACAATAATAATATTTGTGTCAGTATTAGTAATATTAATATCAATTAGACGTGGTGTATGATAGACTAGGAAGTATTAACTAATTATAAAAATGAACGTAATTCCTTCGTCCACTAAAAAAAACGATATTTCAAGGAACCCTTTGTTAGAGCTTAAGACGAGACGATTATTTTATCGACAAGTTAAAAGTATGCTGCTGAGACTTGTAAATTAATATGTTGTTAATCACTTGTCTTTTTTCCAGACACTATTTGTGTACTGCAGACAGTAGTGAAGAGGAGACACGTTTCAGAATAGGGTTTCATTGAGACAACGCCTAGCACAGTGTAGAGCTTTATTATGGCATGATATGGTGAAACTCTACACAGAGCGAAACGTTGTTTTGCTAATAGCTTGTTCTGCAGCGTGCGTCCTCTCTTCAATATTGTTTTCTACGTGTAGATAGCGTGGCAACCTGGTGAGCATTATGACATGGTCTTATTAATTAACATCAACACAAGCAAACATTATCTCAGACGCTGAGACAAGCGCTAATGTTGCAGCCTCTACCGACGGCCTGAATGCTGTGTTTTGGTTGGTTGTCTGTTCTTTTTTATCTACACAACGTTATTTCAATATTGTGCATCATTTCTAGTGAGTCAAGTCGTCTTCAGTCTCTGGCAGTCACTGATAGTATGCCGTATTTTGGTAAATGATTCAGAACCACTTGTTTCGTGGTTTCATTGCTATATAGACTGCTTGTAGAGGCGGGTATTCAAACAGGAGGAAGCTGAAATTAATCCTTGAGCATACAACTGCCACAAGTGTTCTCGTAACATGAAACAAGCCTAGTTCTCTAGGCTCATGTTGTTTGTAGGTTCGATGGCTCAGTTGGTAAGGTGACATGTACATTGTGTGGCCTCTTGAGGTGGGACAATGTGTCGTGGGATCAAATCCTGGCCTGTCGCAAATTGGTAAATTATTCAAAACCACTTAATTTTAAATGAGTTCTTGCTAATTGACCAGTTTTACCTATTAGGCACGACATATATATATATATATATATATATATATATATATATATATATATATATATATATATATATATATATATATATATGCAAGACAACCACTATGAACAAATAGAGGAATTCCTTTATTTTTCATAGTGGTTGTCTTACTATTTTGATATCACCTGTTTACTGTGATCTTTTTGCATATATATATATATATATATATATATATATATATATATATATATATATATATATATATATATATATATATATATATATATATATATATATATATATAATATATATATATATATATATATATATATATATATATATATATATATATATATATATATAATGTGAGTAGTCACGAAAGCGCTTGGAATTCCTCTATTTATTCATAGTGGTTGTCTTGCATATTTTGATTTCATCTGTTTACTGTGATCTTTTTGCATATATATATTGCCATACCAAACTTCTGAGTGTAAAACTCATCATTAAATACAAATTTTGCATCAACAATACAAAGTTTAATAAGTTTAATGATAGTAGGAACTGGTAATGGTAAATCATAATTAACCAGTTCTTCAGATAAGAAACTTAGTAAATCATCAACTGGAACTTTTGTAAACAAGGAGGTAACATCAAAACTAACCATATTGAAATCATTTAAATCAGTCAAGGTGCTTAATTTATCAACTAAATCTAAGTTGTATTGTTGATGCAAAATTTGTATTTAATGATGAGTTTTACACTCAGAAGTTTGGTATGGCAATGGGAAATCCTCTTTCACCTGTTCTTAGTAACTTATATATGGAATTTTTCGAAACAAGAATGCTTAACACTATCCTTCCCAATAGAGCTAAGTGGTATAGATATGTTGATGATATTTTGTGCCTTATGCCTAAGAATGTAGACATAAACCATTTCCTTGTTAAATTAAATAGCTTAGCTCATTCTATAAATTTTACTGTTGAATTCGAAGTAAATAACTCATTGCCCTTTCTAGATGTGTTTATTATTAAGGGTAACATTGATTTTAAATTCAAAATTTACAGAAAACCTACAAATAATTGTTCCTATGTACACTATTACTCTTCACATCAAGATAGAGTTAAAGTGTCGGTTTTTTCTTCAATGTTTTTGAGAGTTTTACGTATTTGTAGTCCAGAGTTCATAGATGAAGAAATCTCTAAAATTTATGAAATAGCTAATGATTTAAAATACCCAAGAAACATAATTGATAAATCTTTTAAAATAGCTAGGAATACTTTTTACAATCCAAAAGGGACAACCAACCTTATTCAACCAAAAATATGTTGGTTCTCCTTACCATGAAAACTTGGTTGATATGCCTTCCTTTCTTAAGAATTTTAATATCAAAGTTGTATTTAAAAATCTTGATACAGTAAAAAGACTTTTGATAAAAAATTCCCCAAAATGCTGACGGATGTGTTTATAAGATTCCCTGTAAAATATGCGATAAAGTTTATTACGGTCAAACTGGTAAAAGTCTTGAACTAAGATTAAAACAACATAAATATAGCATTAGAACAGGACAAGATTCTAATGCTCTATTTATTCATGTGAGAGATTTTAACCATCCAATTGATTTTCAAAATGCTGAGAAGGTTGTATCAAGCAAGTCCATGGTTGAAAGGAATATAATAGAATCATGTTTCATAAAAAGCAGTTTTGAAAATAATATGAATATTTCTTTTGGTTTATATAAATTGGATTCATTTATAATTAATAAAATTTGGGAAGAATTTAATGATAAATTGGACTAATCTTAATTCTTGGGAAGAGTTTCAGGTCCTTTCTTATGTTCCTCTTCACAGAGTCGTGTGATGTTACGCTACTGTGAGGTGTAGTCTTTGTTAGTGTAATGTGACGGTGAGGTGTAGTCTTGCCCCTTATATAAGCCTTCTTATCATGTTTCCTTTTATAGTTCCTTGATAATGTGAGTAGTCACGAAAGCGCTTGGAATTCCTCTTCGCTGGTCACTACTAGGTCCACTTTCCCTGCTCCATTAGCTTTATCATATCTCTTCTTTAAACTATGCATGGATCCTGCCTCTACTGCATCACTCTCCAGACTATTCCACTTCCTGACAACTCTATGACTGAAGAAGTACTTCCTAACATCTCTGTGACTCATCTGAGTATTCAACTTCCAGCTGTGACACCTTTTGCTGAGTCCCATCTCTGAAACATCCTGTCCCTGTCAATTCCTCTCAGTATTTAATATGTTGTTATCATGTCCCCCCTATCCCTCCTGTCCCTCAGTGTCGTCATGTCGATTTCCTTTAGCCTCTCCTCGTTGGACATACCCCTTAGCTCCGGGACTATCCTTGTTGAAAACTTTTACACTCTCTCTTATTTCTTGACGTGCTTGACCAGGTGTGGGTTCAATACTGCTGCTGCATACTCCAATATGGGCCTGACATACATGCTGTACAGAGTTTTGAATGCTTCCTTACTCAGGTGTTGAAACGCTATTCTTAGGTTTGCCAGGCTCCCATATGATGCAGCAGTTATTTGATTGATGTGCACCTCAGGAGATGTTCTCGGTATTATATTAACCCCAAGATCCTTTTCCTTGAGTGAGGTCTGCAGTCTTTGCCCCCCTAGCCTGTGCTCTGTCTGAGTCTTCTTTCACCTTCTCAATTCTTCATGACTTTGCATTTGGTGGGGTTAAACTCCAGGAGCCAGTTGTTGGATAAAACTTACAGCCTGTCCTGATCCATTGTAGTCCCATCTGATCCTCTTCCGCTTGAATGCTTCGCATTAGCTTCACATCGTCTGAAAACAGGGACACCTCTGAATTTATCCCTTCCGTCATGTCATTCACATATACCAGAAACAGCCCTGCCCCTAGGACTGACCCTTGTGGAACTCCGCTCGTCACAAGCGCCCACTCTGACACCTCGTCACGTACCATCACTCGTGGTTTCCTTCCTGTCAGGGATTCTTTGATCCATTGCAGTGCCTTTCCTATTATTCCAGCCTGCTCCTCTAGCTTTTGCACTAGTCTCTTGTGCGGAACTGTGTCGAAGGTCTTCTTGCAGTCCAAGAAAATGCAGTCTACCCACTCCTCTCTCTCTTTCATTATTTACTTAATTAACCTGACATGTATATGCATTCATTTTAATTCACTTTTATTTTAACACACTTTTACTTATATCATTGGATTCCGTGTTTTTTGTTCTTTCATATTTATTAATTCCTTAAAAGTTCATAGTATATTAGAGACTGAAAAAAGTACTTTTAACAGTACATTTTTTCTTTCTTTATAGATATTTATATTATTTTCAAATAAAAGTCTCCCTATATATATAATTAACATTAATTGTTCTTGATCTTTTTGTAATCATGAGAGAATTTATTTTCTAACATTCTCCTATCTGAAGCATGTTTATGTATATTTTACTGATCCTTGTTATGATTTTCTTTGTTAACATAAACTGCTTTTCCATTTCTGTCTTATCTTTTGTCATTCATGTACAATTATTTTTATTTTAGTTTTAAACCTTTCAACTCTTATTTCTTATATTTGTTTTTTTTTACTCATTCCTGATGCAACTCCTCGCTCTTATTCACATTAGTGTGATACTAATATTTTTTTATGAGGCTTTTAAAACTTCTGTTAATTTTGTGATGTCACAGTTTGTTTCCTTCCTGCCTTACAAGATTTTGCTCCAAATTTGACGTTGTTTCATTATCAACTAGTTCATTGTCTTATAAAGATGTAACACGTGGTTCAGAATGCATATTTTCCGAAAATTTCTGAACAGTGAATTTTCTAGTGCAGCTGAAGAGTATGCACTATAGATATAGCTATATATAAATGAAAGAAAAGAATGGGTGAAGTGCATACTCTTGAGCTGCACTAGAAAATTCACTGTTCAGGAATTTTCAGAAAATATGAAACATTTGAACCACGTATAATTATTTTATAAGACAATGAACTATTGATAATGAAAAAATCATATATATATATATATATATATATATATATATATATATATATATATATATATATATATATATATATATATATATATATATATATATATATAAATATATATATATATATAATATATATATATATATATAAAATATATATATATATATATATATATATATATATGCTAGGATTGCAAGAGCAGGCGAAATATTCACAAACACTGATCTCTGGCCGACGGAGACTCGACCCTACGAACCTTGTGACAGGAACGCAGTGCTTTACCGACCGTACCACACTGGACAATACCTTGGCATCCAGCTTTCGCTAGACGTTATTCCAAGGCAGCCAGCTTTCAGGCAGGAAGGCTTACAGCTTTTCATCTCATCCCCTGCATGCATCGACACAACTAGAGATTTTACAATGCTAGGAATTCGCAAGAGCAGGCGAAATATTCACAAACACTGATCTCTGGCCGACGGAGACTCGACCCTACGAACCTTGTGACAGGAACGCAGTGCTTTACCGACCGTACCACACTGGACAATACCTTGGCATCCAGCTTTCGCTAGACGTTATTCCAAGGTAGCCAGCTTTCAGGCAGGAAGGCTTACAGCTTTTCATCTCATCCCCTGCATGCATCGACACAACTAGAGATTTTTACAATGCTAGGAATTCGCAAGAGCAGGCGAAATATTCACAAACACTGATCTCTGGCCGACGGAGACTCGACCCTACAGTATATATATATATATATATATATTTAAAGATATATATTTTTTCAATTATGTTAATGTAAAATTTATAATTTTGTACCAAGAGAAACTTTGAAAACTTACCTAACCTTATTATAACAAGCAATTTAATTCTAGCTAACCAACTAAATATATTTAGTACAATTTCGTTTACTTATATGGCAAGAAGAAGTTATTTATTAAAATAAAGTTTTACCTAATAGGCATCGATTATATATATATATATATATATATATATATATATATATATATATATATATATATATATATATATATATATATATATATATATATATATATATATATATATATATATATATATATATATATATATATATATATATATATATATATATATATATATATATGTCGTGCCGATTAGGTAAAACTTGCGATTTTGGCTTAAATAGTAACGCTCACCTTGCCATATAAGACAAGTGAAATTTGTGTATGCAATAATTTCGCCAAAATCATTCTGAACATAACGAAAAAATATATTTCATTGTGTTTGTTTATTATTAAATTAATTATAACGTATCTAAAATATATTTAGTTGGGTTAGGCTAAATTAAATTGCTCTTGTTGTAATAAGGTTAGGTAGGTTTTCAAAGTTTCTCTTGGTACAAAATTATAAATTCTTACATTAACATAAATGAAAAAATATATCTTTAAACGTATAAAAGAAAATTTTAGAAAGGACTTAATTTTAGATGAGTTCTTGCTAATTGACCAGTTTTACCTAATCGGCACGACATATATATATATATATATATATATATATATATATATATATATATATATATATATATATATATATATATATATATATATATATATACGAATAAACGAGTAAATAATAACCTTCATATTGAAAATTATAATAATAATTATAATAAATATTGTTAAAATTTATTAGCCATTGTTATATATTTTGTTTATAGATTCCAGTACCATATGCTTCAATGCAGACCTGTTTAAATATAAACAACTTACGAAAGGACCAACATACAACGAAATTCAGAAACATTCACCTAGTGTGTGGAACTGACAAGTAGATGGAAAGGCAAATAAAACAGCATAAACCTTTCTCATAACGACGTTTCGCATAAGGGAAGACTTCGTCATAACGACTTAACGCTCAATGAGATTATCTGATAAAGCTGTTTTTAAGCGAAACATCGTTTTATTGAAGCTTTTTCGTTATCTAATGAGTCTTTTACATCAAGATGCAACTGTCATGCTTCAGGGTGTCACTGGTGGTATGCTTAAATATTTTTATTTTTCACCGAGAATCTGCACTCGGTGAAGAGTGCAGATTTTCGGTGAAAGTTTCGGCCCGTCCTGGACCATTATCAAATCACTATTGACATTGGTCCTGGACCGACCGAAACGTCGTCACTAAGTTTAATGGTTTTAGTGAACTGCTCCAGCCACGGTATTGTGGCTTTTTATCCTTGCTGAGTAGGTCACCTTCTCCAAAATTTCTTCATTATTTTTAGTAAATTTCCTTACAAAGCGATCAACGTCAGTTTCCTAACATTTCCTTAAAATTACGAATGCTATATTTTTAAGTGTGTCTAGGTTAGACTAAGTAATATTAACTTGTTAAAACGTATATCACACCACCAAGTAAGAAAATTAAATAAACTGCCTGTAAACTCTCATAAACGATGTTGACGACAAAAATAAAAACATTAAAAGGTCGAAATCTGTACATTTAGCAGTAGTGATGTTAGACTGTGTGTTCTCTTAACACTGAGACTCCCTTCTGGGGATATTTTCTTACTCGTGTAAAGAAAAACACCACCACGCTGTTCTTAATTGTTGTTCCTGAAGCCTCATGCCTCAAAACATTTTGGAAATGCTCTGGGCATGTGCACTCTGCCGCCGACATTATGCTTTAGCGCCCCGTCCCGAAAAATGGGGTCATTATACGAACAGTTTCCAGCCGATTTTTTTTAACAGCGTTTCAACACTTGGTGCCAAAAAATAGGCCACACATTCAGCAAAATGAGTCTGGAACTTTGCGAAAATTCCGCCGCCAGCCTACCATTATCGTTATTTGTTAACTTTTGCTGCAGGAGGCTTCTTGAGTGACGGTGGAGGGTGACGTAGGAGGGAGGGAGAGTAGACTAGGAGGGATGGAGGGTAGCCAAGGAAGGAGGGAGGAAAGACTAGGAGGGGTGAGGGTAGCCAAGTAAGGAGGGAGGGTAGATTAGGAGGGATGGTTGGTAGCCTAGGAGGGAGGGATGATAGCCTAGGAAGGAGGGTGATCTTGAAGGTAGGGAGGGAAGATGATATAGGGGGAGAGGGAGGGAGAAAAAGGTGGTGAATGAGTGGCAGGGAGGGTGATATAGGTAGGAGGGAGAAAAAGAGTGTGAGAAGGGAAGGGAAGGAAGGCGAGGGAGGAAGGTAAAAATGGATGGGGAGAGATGAAGAAGAGAGAGAAGAAGGTATGCAAGGAGAAAGGGCGAAAGGTAGGAAGAAAGAAGATAATCAGAACGTAAGGGAGAGAATGAGAAATATAGTTAAGACTGATAGAGGGAGAAAATATTGAAGGTAGTAAAGAAAAGAGAGAGGGAGTGAAGGAGTGAGAGTTGGAGGGAAAGAGGGCAGAACAGAGGAAATAGAGACAGAGAGGGAAAGCGAAAAAGAGTGAAAACATACACTACAACAATGTAAACATATTACCCTTCGTTACGCACAAATATAACATATCTTGGGAGTGTAAACGAACGACACAGTTATTTAAGTGTGAATAAACATATGTCTTATGACGGCAAATAGGTACATGCTTCATAAATATACCTAAGTACATTTCTTTAAATATAAGGAAGTACATATCGTGTAATTGTAAATAAGTACTTTTAAAAGTAAATAAGAATATATCTTACAGATCTAAATAAAGTAGATCTTATAGATATGAATAAAGTGCATCTCATAAATGTCAGTAAAGTACTTCTTATAGATGTCAATAAAGTGCAACTCATAGATGTCAAGAGAGTACATCTTATAGATGTAAATAAAGTACTTATGAAAGTAAATGATAATACGTATATCTTACAGATCTAAATAAAGTACATCTTATAGATGTCAATAAAGTACATCTTACAGATGCCAATAGAGTACATCTTATAGGTGTAAATAAAGTACTTATGAAAGTAAATAAGAATAAATCTTATAGATGTAAATAAGGTACATGTTTGTAAATGTAAGTAACTGTATGATTTATATACGCAAAATAAATAACTATTTTACTCCAAGGTGAAAACAAAGGGGACAGCCGTGTATATACATACATTTTTAACTAAGAGAAAATGTGTACATGGAATTCGTTTATGTTAAATTATTTTCAAAGTTTAGGCAAAAAAAGAGAAAAATGACTGGTCATTTCTTGAATATAAATAAAATGTGTAATTCCAGAGCATTGTGAATCAAGAGAAGGATGAGTGAAAGTCACAGCTCACAACACCGTCGCTGGAACAAATCACTGTTACCCCCGTAATTTGCAGAGGGAACTGTAGACGACCTTTCGGTCTGTCGTGACTTGATAATGCCTCAATATATACCGAAAAGTCGATGATATATTATAAGATTCATAATTTGTTACCTCTCTCTCTCTCTCTCTCTATATATATATATATATATATATATATATATATATATATATATATATATATATATATATATATATATATATATATATATATATATATATAATATATATATATTAAAATATTATTAACACATCAGCCGTCTCCCACCAAGGCAGAGTGGCCCGAAAAGAAAAACTTCCATTATCATTCACTCCATTACTGTCAGTAATAAAACAGCAATAACACCCATCCTTCAGAGTGCAGACACTACACTTCCCATCTCCAGGAATCAAGTCCGGCCTGTCGGTTAGCCTGAATCCCTTTACAAATGCTACCTTGCTCACACTCCAACAGCACGTCAAGTCCTAAAAGCCATTTGTCTCTATTCGCTCCTATCTAACACGCTCGCGCATATATGCTGGAAGTCCAAGCTCCTCGCACACAAAATCTACTTTACCACGTCCCTCCAACCTTTCCTACGCCGACCCCTACACCGCCTTCCCTTCACTACAGATTTATACACTCTCGAAGTCATTCTATTTTGTTCCAGACTCTCTACATGTCCGAACCACCACAACAACCCCTCCTCAGCCCTCTTAATTTCCAAACTACGATTACTCTGCACTATATTCACACCACACATTGCTCTCAGACATGACATCTCCAGTGCCTCTAGCCTTCTCCTTGTTACAACATTCATCACCCATATATATATATGTCGTGCCGATTAGGTAAAACTTGCGATTTTGGCTTAAATAGCAACGCTCACCTTGCCATATAAGACAAGTGAAAATTTGTGTATGCAATATTTCGCCAAAATCATTCTGAACATAACGAAAATATATTTCATTGTGTTTGTTTATTATTAAATTAATGTTAACGTATCTAAAATATATTTAGTTGGGTTAGGCTAAATTAAATTGCGCTTGTTGTAATAAGGTTAGGTAGGTTTTCAAAGTTTCTCTTGGTACAAAATTATAAATTCTTACATTAACATAAATTAAAAAATATTTTTAAACGTATAAGAGGAAATTTTAGAAAGGACTTAATTTTAGATGAGTTATTGCTAACTGACAAGTTTTACCTAATCGGCACGCTATATATATATATATATATATATATATATATATATATATATATATATATATATATATATATATATATATATATTATATATGTCGTGCCGATTAGGTAAAACTTGTCAATATATATATATATGACCAGTTTTACCTAATCGAGCAAAATTATTATTATATATATATATATATATATATATATATATATATATATATATATATATATATATATATATTATATATATGTAAACGTGCCGATTAGGTAAAACTTGTCAATTAGCAAGAACTCATCTAAAATTAAGTCCTTTCTAAAATTTTCTTATACGTTTAAAGATATATTTTTTCATTTATGTTAATGTAAGAATTTATAATTTTGTACCAAGAGAAACTTTGAAAGCCTACCTAACCTTATTACAACAAGCGCAATTTAATTTAGCCTAACCCAACTAAATATATTTTAGATACGTTAACATTAATTTAATAATAAACAAACACAATGAAATATATTTTTTTCGTTATGTTCAGAATGATTTTGGCGAAATTATTGCATACACAAATTTTCACTTGTCTTATATGGCAATGTGAGCGTTGCTATTTAAGCCAAAATCGCAAGTTTTACCTAATCGGCACGACATATATATATATATATATATATATATATATATATATATCTATCTATATCTATATATATATATATATATATATACATTACCTATGACTCAAAGTGAAAGCATATTCGTCATTACTTGATTCCTTGCTTGCTTTCCAGTGGGGCCACAGAGAGCATGATCTACTGATGACTCACTGAGCCACAACATCCCCAGCCAAATTTACAAAGTACTGGCATTATGCTTCCCAAATCCGAATTCACTGAATCTCTTCAAAGATATTGCCTTGCTCACATTTTAATAGTCTGCCGAATATCAAAGACCCTCGCCTCCTCTCCCAACCAAAAACTCTCACATAGGCGCATTCTCAAGCCTCTGTCTCCTTGCAACCCTTCCCTCTAACTTCCTACATCTCCTTCCCTCTACCCTGGATTTATTCACCCTCTTAATTAACCTACCTTGCTCAATTCCTTCTGCATGAATACATCATCTCAGTATTCCCTCTACTTCTCTTTGAATAATATTTTTCATAACACCAAACTGCCTTCTAATTTATTTATTGAAAAGTTTTGATAAAATATTCACACAATATATTGAGCTCGGATATTTCCTCTGCCAACAGCCTTTTCTTTGCTGCAACATTCTAAGGCCATGATATACATTCAGACAAATGCCTCGGAACAACTATGCTCTTATCCATTCCACGTTTTGCATCCAGTGACAAATTCTTTACTTTCCACAAATTTCTCAACAGTCCTGCAATTATATTTTATTCTTCTATTCTCTGATTTGCAATATTCTGAACAAACCAATATGCTGATATGACCTCTAAATTCATTTAAAAATATAATTTTTTTTCAATTCCTTTCCATTCTTTGATTTCTTATATTTTCAATTAGTATCATCACATTACTCTTTTCCGTACTGGCACTGGCTACGAATTTATTTTTATACACACTCTTTCAAAATTCTTGTCCATCAACGCCAACAGCTTCCCTTCCAAATTTTCCAAGACTGCAGTGTAATCTGCAAACAGCAACTGGGATAACTAATTTTAAATCTGATTAGTTAGCCATTCAGCTCACATATCTGTTATTGCTCTCGTAGCCCCTTATACAAGCATATTTAACACCCATGTTGACATCACACATTCTCCTCTCAGACCACCTTTTATTGGAAACGCTTATTCTTTCTTTCCTGGAGGCACCTAGTCTGAAATTCGCTCTTCACAAAAGTTTTCGGTTTTCATGAACTTACGACATATGTTACAATACGATCCACGTTGCCTTCCAAGTCCTACATTACGTTTTTTTAAGTAGGGCTTACATATATGGTTGAATGCACACTATCCACGAATCGCCTTTCGATATTCACTCTTTCTGCATTTCCAATATCTGTCATTTTTCTGCTATTCAGAATTTCCTTTCAGCCCTTATAATCTTTCCTGCCCCATATGTCTCTGTATAGTGCAACTACTTATGTTCTCTGATAATTCTATTCCTACATTTTATTCCAGCGTACTTTTAGCACATCATGATTAATTCTATTCATTCTTGCTTCGTAGACACTTTCATCCACCTTACTGATTCCCTTCACTTCCTTCTTATTCATGTCACTTCACCCATTCTAACACATTTCATTCCTCCTTTAACCAAGCGTGAAATCTCTGCCCAAATTATATAGTCTACATTATACACTTCTACCTCGTTATGCAGCATCACACCATGATCACTAGTAACAGAAAAATCCATTTGCTCTTTAAGGTTTCTTATATTTACCTGCATTCAAATTTTCCTCTTATTCTCAACAAAGTTAGCTGAAAATGCCTCACCAATATTTCATTTCATTTTTTGTTGTAACAGTCCTGACACTGTTTAAAACATGAAAAAGGTATGATTTTTCACCGTTTTCATTTTGTCATCCTTTCAAGCATTTCTATCCTGTACTACACCTATCTTCATGAGATACAAATTATATGTTGCACACATTAACAATGCACCTTAAATCCCACACCACACATTTTTTATATTCCCCTCTTCCCTTTCCATCTAGCTAACCTTTCCTTTAACAATTGCTAATACTTCTTGCTATCTTTTTTCCTTAATTCGTTCACTTTCTTTATCACTCTAGCCAGTCTTTCTTTTGTTAATTGATTAAAACTCTCACTAGCAATCATATCATTAAATTCGTTTACTTTTTTTTTCCTTCCAGCCAGCTTATAACTCTCACTAGTAATCATATTCATTAATTCGTTCGCTTTCCCTTCTCGTGTGCCCAATGACACTATTTTCCTTGTATTCTACATTCTGCTTTATCAAACCTTAGCTACCACTAAATAGTGGCCTCTCCTATGGTAAAAAATGTACATTTAAAAACAACTTCTCTACCATTTATTCACAACACAGTCGAGAAAACTGGCAATATTGTGCACTTCATCATATCTCATACACTTTTATTTTTCGTCTTGAAGCACTTAGTGCCTCTTTTTTTCAGATATCTCACTAATCATGTTTTAAAGGTCCTTCACTATCAATTACACCAGGAACACAAAAAAATAAATGATTATGCTAATTCATCCACAGAAGCATTTTTGTATCGTAGGCTACCAAACATTTATTGTATCAAGAATCTCTTTATCTCGGCATTTCTCAACCTGTCTTCATGCGTAGAAAATTGTAACTATGGCTCACTTCTTACAACCCTATTTAATTCCAGCCCATACATTTCTCGAATACAAAACTTTTGTATAACGTCTTTCCTCTACACCAACGTTAATATATCACTGCACTCTGCAAAGAGAGTAAGACTAAACTCATTTCACCCCTTCCAATTCAATAATTTTCAGTCCTTTTAACTTTGTGTTTCACCAGGCTGCGACTTTCAGCGTCTAAAAATTCACAACAGCGATATTCTGTCAAGAACAATCAAACAACATCCACTCATTACAACAATCTAACAAAAACAGTTTCTTAGGAAATTAAATTGATAAAAACTGGTAACCATTCCTTTGCTCCAGGAAGTCTGAATTGTCCTCCATGGCATGCATGGCCACCGGAAGACAATTCTAACCCAATTTCAGAAAGAAAATTGGAAAGTAAAAATTTAAAATTTAAGAACTATTATAAAGTTTTAGAAAAGCATATATATATATATATATATATATATATATATATATATATATATATATATATATATATATATTCTTGCCATATAAGACAAGCGAAAATTTGTGTATGCAGTAATTTCGCAAAAATAATTCTGAACCTAACGAAAAAAAATATATTTCATTGTGTTTGTTTATTATTAAATTATTGTAAACTTATCTAAAATATATTTAGTTGGGTTAGGCTAAATTAAATTGCGCTTGTTATAATAAGGTTAGGTAGGTTTTCAAAGTTTCTTTTGGAACAAAATTATAAATTTTTACATTAACATAAAATTAAAAAAATATATCTTTAAACGTATAAGAGAAAATTTTAGAAAGGACTTAATTTTAGATGAGTTCTTGCTAATTGACCAGTTTTACCTAATCGGCACGACATATATATATATATATATATATATATATATATATATATATATATATATATATATATATATATATATATGTCGTGCCGATTAGGTAAAACTTGCGATTTTGGCTTAAATAGCAACGCTCACCTTGCCATATAAGACAAGCGAAAATTTGTGTATGGAATAATTTCGCAAAAAATCATTCTAAATATAACGAAAAATATATATTTCATTGTGTTTGTTTATTATTAAATTAATGTTAACGTATCTAAAATATATTTAGTTGGGTTAGGCTAAATTAAATTGCTCTTGTTGTAATAAGGTTAGGTAGGTTTTCAAAGTTTCTCTTGGTACAAAATTATAAATTCTTACATTAACATAAATGAAAAAAATATATTTTTAAACGTATAAGAGAAAATTTTAGAAAGGACTTAATTTTAGATGAGTTCTTGCTAATTGACCAGTTTAACCTAATCGGCACGACATATATATATATATATATATATATATATATATATATATATATATATATATATATATATATATATATATATATATATATATATATATATATATATATATATAATAATATATATATATATATATATATATATATATATATATATATATATATATATATATATATAAATATATATATATATATATATATATATATATATATATATATATATATATATATATATATATATATATATATATATATATATATATATATATATATATATATATATATAGAAATATATTGTTAATGTAAGAATTTATAATTTTGTACCAACAGAAACTTTGAAAACCTACCTAACCTTATTACAACAAGCACAATTTAATTTAGCCTAACCCAACTAAATATATTTTAGATACGTTAACATTAATTTAATAATAAACAAACACAATGAAATATATTTTTCGTTATGTTCAGAATGATTTTGGCGAAATTATTGCATACACAAATTTTCACTTGTCTTATATGGCAGGGAGCGTTGCTATTTAAGCCAAAATCGCAAGTTTTACCTAATCGGCACGACATTATATATATATATATATATATATATATATATATATATATATATATATATATATATATATATATATATATATATATATATATATATATATATATATATATATATATATATATATATATATATATATATATATATATCGTGCCGAATAGCGATTTTGGCTTAAATAGCAAAGCTCTTCTTGCCGAATAAGGCAAAAGTAAAAATTATAGAAAGATAACAGTATCAAATAACGACACAATGGTAAAACTGACAAAATTCATCTCACTGGGACCCACGATATATATATATATATATATATATATATATATATATATATATATATATATATATATATATATATATATATATATATAATATATATATATATATATATATATATATATATATATATATATATATATATATATATATATATATATATATATATATATATATACAATTTTCCTTTCTCCCAATCTTATGTTTATGACTTGATAAAGTCCATTTCATGGGCGAAATCATTTGAATACAAGAACACGTTTTACTGCAATGATTGAATTCAACATATCTTACACAAACAACTTTATCTGAATTAAAAAAAAACTGTCTCTATGGGGGTTACATTTTGTCATGGTGAAATTTTAATCAAACTTGTCATTAAATTAAAAATATATTGTTTTGATGGTCAACGAAATCCATTTCAAACACGAATCTGGTGTTCGTGGAATTTTTTCCTTTAAAAAACACTCCAATAATACTTGAACTTGCCAAAGGCTAAACCAAATGTCTATCAAATCGATCGAAACCATGTTTTGTGGTGGGACGATAAAAATCACTTTTTACAACACAGACAAGTGGCAAATCTGTTACAAAAAAAAAGCATGATCTCTATATCAAGAAGACGTCATCTCTGCTGTGGAGTGTTCAGGCAAATTTGATTGACGTTTCTGACTAGTATTATATATGTTATCCAGTCCTGAAGTCCATGTTAGAGTTGAATGACCGATGAATTCGTAAATATAATAGGATATTGTACCCCAAAATCTGGATTATTTGTTCTGTATTTGAATTCACTGTTAATCCACAATTTGGATATTAAGTATTGGACGACGTTTCGGTCCGTCCCGGGTCAAGTCAAGACTAGCTGAGAGTTCCTCCACCAATTACTTCGTCCAGTAAACACGAAACAGACACATTACTGCTGAAACTTTAAATTTTCCGTAGAAATCGCAGAATCTTCTGTGAATCTCATATTCTTGTATAATATGAAAGCAAATGAGGCTTTACAAAGTACTGATTGATTTGGCTTTGCATAAAAATTAACAGTATTTTTGCAGCATATGACACATTTGTTGTATTTCTCTGTGCTTTAAGTTATACTGGATTATGTAAATTTTATCAGTGTTAGATTAAGTAAGGTTAGGTTAGGTTAAATCTAATTACATTAAATTAAGATAAGTTAGATTAAGTATCTGCTGATATGAATTTAGCTATCGCCAAAAACGCCTCTTATTAAATAGGTTAAAATAGTTAAATTAGGTTAGAATAAATTAGGTTATGTTAATTTAAAATGAATTAGGTTAGGTTAGGTTAGAATGAATGAGGTTAAGTTAGAATGAATGAGGTTAACTTAGAATGAATGAGGTTAACTTAGAATGAATGAGGTTAAGTTAGAATGAATGAGGTTAGGATAGGTAAGGTTAGAATGAATGAGGCTAGGTTAGGTTAGGTTGAATTAGGTTAGGTAAGGTTAGAATGAATGAGGCTAGGTAAGTTTAGAATGAATTAGGTTAGGTTAGCTTATGATGAATTAGGTTAGATTAGGATAGAATGAATTGAGTTAGGTTAGGTAAGAATGAATTAGATTAATTTCAGTTGGCAAGTTAATTTTTAAGCAAATAAAGCACTAGAGAAAATCCAATTTACTCACTACTGTCATTTCTTAATCTCTTAAAAAATAAACTCCGAAGAGTATATGTACCCGGCCGAGGAAGAGAAAATGAAGGGTTTGTATTGAGAATTACAATATTTAGGTCACATCAGATAGGGTCAACTGTTAAGGTCAGGCGTAAATAATACTCTCTCGCACACGTGCAGTCAGAGGTCGTGCAAACTGGAAAAAAAAAATTTTGCTCTATGATTTCTTATCTTTCAATGACTGCTTCTAGACATCTGTTAATTTGACCTGGTTGCTATAAATGGTATTGCTGTCTTGTTGTAGTCTATAACGGGGTAACGTAAACCTCATTTCCCCCTGCCCACTCCCCACTTCTGTATATTATAATAGAGCTTTGTTTATGTTTAAAGAACACTCTTTGCAGAATAAAGGTTTATCATGAATTAATACAGCTTTACTCAGACGGAAAGACTGTCATAATAAAGGCATGTTCTTCAACGTGTGTCTATTCTTTACTATAGTCTTCATTATTGCAATTTGGAACTTTTGTTTGTGTGGTTAGTTCATCTAACATGTTCTTAAGAGTTCAAAACACATTAGAATGCATAGGAGTACATTTGAGGATAATTGATTACATAAGTGTACATGGGAGTACATATATAGCCGCACATAATAAAAAAAGATAATAGGAGCCTTCACCATCCATATCAACTCTATCTGCTGATATGGATTTAGCTATCGCCAAAAGCGCCTATTATAAACAAAACAAACAGACAATTTTATTTATGTGAAGTGGAGAACAGCAAACAACTGGCATTGGAGTGAACAACATGTATAAAATACTATTAAAATCTATAAAATACTATTAAATCTATAAAATACTATTAAATCTATAATTATTCATAAATTAAATACCTTTAAATTAACTAATAATTACTAGAGAATGAGACAAGTATAGTAGCATACTAGAATGCCATATTTGACGTTTAAGTAGTGACAATTTGGTATATTAATACTGATATTTTATGATCTGTAACAATTTAGTACAACATTTGCATAGGTGGTATACTGAGGTAAGAGACACAGTCGGTTATTATAAGTGTTCAAACAGACTTGTGGAAGTGTGAACAGAAGTATAAATACTAATACTATTTGGTTTAACATCAGGCTAAAATATAACTCATCTAAGCAGGGCTTCAGCCAGATGCAGAAAGTGCTTTTTGACTATATTTTTGAACAAGGTAGCTGTAAGGAACTCTTTTAAAAGCATCTAGTGGTAAAGAGTTCCAAGTTTTAGGGCTCTTTATTTGGTATGATACTTTCCATAGCAATTGTGTCCAGCCCTCTATTAGACTCGTCAGTTTATATCGAATAATCGTAATCGTTTCAAGGAATATTGTAAACCCAGACAATAAGGCAGCTACAGTTGCCGAGTTTTGAAGCAAGTGTGTCGTCGATGGATTTAGTGACTGAAAATAATGTGACAGCCAGAAAACCATTAAGTCCCTTTTCGATGCATATATATATATATATTTCTTGCGAAAATTTGTGTATGCAATAATTTCGCAAAAATCATATCTGGACCTAATGAAAAAAAATATGTTTCATTGTGTTTGTGTATTATTAAATTATTGTAAACTTATCTAAAATATATTTAGTTGGATTAGGCTAAATTAAATTGCGCTTGTTATAATAAGCTTAGGTAAGTTTTCTAAGGTTCTTTTGGTACAAAATCATTCATTTTTAAATTAACATAAATGAAAAAATATATATCTTTAAATGTATAAGAGAAAATTTTAGATAGGACTTAATTTTAAATGAGTTCTTGCTAATTGACCAGATTTACCCATTCGGCACTGTGTGTGTATATATATATATATATATATATATATATATATATATATATAAAAAAAAAATACATATATTATTAATTGTTATTGTTATTGTTTTTATATTATTATTATTATTATTATTATTATTATTATTATTATTACAATTGTTATTATTACTTTCATTATTATTTTTTATATTACTTTGATAATAAAGAACATTACCTGTAGTATCAAAGAAAATAATAATACAGCATACGAATATAAAAGAAAATAAACTAGGAACAAATATGTGAATAAATCAACCGGAAAATAAAGCCCGCAAATATTTGCTTTTTTTACAGAAAGTTTATTCCCAGTACAATTTAAAAAAAAAAAAAAAACATTGCTTTTGAAGGCGTGTGAGAGTGTGGTGGCAATAAGAGTGGCATTGTGCCTCTGCAGCCAGTGAATCAGAAGATAAAATGAAAAATGGTCAGCAGCTACAAGTGATATATTCATATTGATCTCTTCGCGTGCATGACGTTACTTATTGATAAGACTTAGCTTCCCGCTGCTGGTGCTGCCCCGCCGACCCATGTTGTATATTATGTGTCAGAGTGGAGAGCTCCCCTTACCCCCTTTTGCTTAGCTTCTAAACCTATTGGCCTGTGGATTCACACCTGACCCCACCCTCTCCTTCCACAGGGATGAAAATTTCAGCTAAAATCGCTGGCATAAGCTCTTAATAGGTAGATGCAGTTGTTTTTCATCTTTTATCGGGCAGAACACTATAAAGGAGCTGGGTTTATACCAAAGCCTTAATTGCAGGCAGAGGGATATGGGGATGGTGGGGGGAGGGGTAAGGGTTTGTCAAAAATAAATACGCTTCTCCCAGACCTTGACTGGAGATTGGCAGGCGAAGCCCGTAGAGTTTATCACCGGCGCGCGCCGCACTCTACTTACCAATGGTCACGTTTCCTGCTCCGAGCGTCGCTACTCGCCATATTTCGTCTTCATTGCCACTCATGTATGCTTTCACACACCTATGGTGTTATATAGTCGCTGTTATGAGGAAGTTATGAGAATAACATTTATTAATATTGTTATAATAATAATTATAATAATAATAATTATTATTATTATTATTATAGTTATTATTATAGTTATTATTATTATTTTTATTATTATTATTATTAGTATTATTATTATTATAGTTATTATTATTATTTTAATAATAATAATTATATTATTATTATATTTTAAAAATAATAATAATAATAATAATAATTATTATTATTATAATAATAATAATAATAATATTAGTAGTAGTAGTAGTAATATTACAATTATTATTATTATTATTATTAATATTATTATTATTACTATTGTTATTATTATTATTATTGTTGTTTTATTATTATTATTTTTATTTTTTTAAATAATAATAATTATTATTAGTAGTAGTATTAATATTATTATATTGACAACAATAATTTATTAACATCAATATTTTCCTTTCTATTCACGCTGCTATTGCTATTATGGATGCTACTATTACTAGAACTGCGGTTCTTGTTGCTTCTGTGTCCTCTTTGCTGGATCACCGAGCGAGGTGGTGAGGGATGAGTGGCTTTGCCTAAGCATTCAGTGGTACATTACGTGGCCTTCTCTAGCCATCCTTCCATTCTTGTAACATTCAATATAAATGTATGTTTTTTTTTTATAAATAATTGTAATTTTATTGTATTAAATAAATAAATACTAGCTCCACTGTGGCTGTTGGTATTTTTACTAGAGTCATTTGTACTATTGCTGTTGTTTGTTGGTGCTACTGTTTTTATTGTTGTTGCTTCTTCTGTTGTTGATAACACCATTTCCACCATTACTGGTACTGTTGTTGCTGTTGCTGCTACTGCTAATGTTATTACTGCTGCCTGCTGCTGTTGCTCCTGTAGGTGCTGCTACTGCCTCTAATATTATTGCTGTTGTCTCAGTTTCTGCTTCTGAGGCTAATACAGGTACATCTGCAGTTTGTATTACTTCTGCTGCTGTCAATGCTATTTATTGCCTTAACTGATACTTTTGTTGCTACTGCTTCCGATGCAGCTACTTATCCCACCTCCACTACGCTACTACCACTTGTCCCACTTCCACTGTGGCTAAGTGTCGCAACTAGTAGCATCGTCATCTCTGTTAACAGTAAAATCGCTGCTTAAATTCCTGTTGCTTCTACTTGAACCGGCACTGTTTTCCCCGTTACTGCTGTTATTGCTCCTAATACTGCTACCTGATTCGCCTTTTTTCGTTTGAGAATTTTTATGTATGTTATATGTGCGTTTCATATTACTAAAATGAAGTCATACTTTTATTTCCAAATTCAGGTTGTGTATGTTATGTATATAAATTTATAGATGTTTACGTCCTGAATATATTCGTAACCGTGGATCTGAAAAATAATAATAATAATAATAATAATAATAATAATAATAATAATAATATTAATAATAATAACAACATTAATATTATTATTATTATTATTATTATTAATTTTATCATCATTGTTAAAATTATTATTATTATTATTATTATTATTATTATTTTTATTAATATTATTATTATTATTATTATTATTATTAGTTTTATTAATATTATTATTATTATTATTATTATTATTATTATTATTATTATTATTATTATTATTATTATTATTATTATTATTATTATTATTATTATTATTATTATTATTATTATTATTTTTATTATTATTATTATTATTATTATTATTATTATTATTATTATTATTATTATTATTATTATTATTATTATTATTATTATTATTATTATTATCAGTATTATTAATTATTATTACTTGTAATGGTTGTTATTGTCTTTAGTATAATTTTTTTCATTAAGATTAATAATAATAGTAAGAATAAAAATAATTGTAAATATAAGTAATAATAATAATAACAATAATAACAACAACTAATAACAACTAATAACAACTAATAATAATAACCATTAATAATAGTAATAATAATTGCATTACATATTTTTTATCTTATTACCAAATTTATACATTTTTTTAAGCCAGAGAGCGTAGTCTATGAGTGAGAATTAAGATGTTTGAGAATGTATTGGCCAAAAAATATGCCACGTTATGTGTCATTAATTTCTATTTGCTTTGGTTGACGATATGCAATAAAGAATCCCCAAAAAATATATTACTTTTTTTTAGAATAAACTGGAGTAAGATTAAATTTGCATAATAAAACAGCTACTTTCACAAATAATCTCTTATTTATATTAGGAATTCGACAATAAAATACATATCTTTTTTTCCGACGTACTACCGGTATATTTTAATCGATATATTCTCCCAATTTATCAATCTGGTTGCAATTTATCAATTGCGAATTTATCAATCTGGTGAGACGTCCGTTATTTTCTTATTCAGCTAAAAACGACGATCACTTGTCACACAGGGTAAAAATACAGTTATTAAATTTACAACTAAATACTAGTAAATAGGATGAAAGAAAATTTGTAAAGAGAAATAGTAGATAAAAAGAAGTTGGAATCTAATACACTATATAAATTTATAAAATAAAATTAATGCTAAAGACAATCGTTGTCGCCCTCCCCCCCCCCTCAAAAAAAAGGAGAATATGAGGATAGTAAATGTGAAAATAAAAATGGTAATTACTGAAATTAAAAAGCTTCAATGAAGTGGACTTGCACATCTGATAGAAAGTAGGATCAGGCACATAAAGAAAAGTCACAATACCGAAGATGGAAAATATACAACTGATCAAAAATTTGGATAAGGAACTTCAGACTACTTCTAGGTCCTTCCTGGAAACTCCTCATGAGTTGATAATGGTCTAATGTTTTCCCCTTCAAGTGTTGTGTTAGTTGAGAATAATTAATATGACCAGACGATATATCCAACTAAGATTCGATGGAATGTATAAAGGAATTAATGTATCCCTGGAAAAGTTTTGATGATTTCAAAACCAAATGACAAACTATACCATATAATGGGAAAGTAAAAATCTCTCTTCCGAAAATTTAAGACTGTCATTAATAAATACTAAGAGTCATTAAAAAAAAGTAAATACAAGTTATAAATAACAAGCGAAGGATAACCGTCAAGCAGCTCGGCGACGAAGTAACTATTGTATTAAAAACTAACGTATAAAATTGTGGTTAATTTTTATACGACGTTTTAGACTATCCTGGACCAGTATTATGTCGTGACGGGGCGAATCCTTATCTGAAGACTTATTGCTTTTTTATTACTCTAGCCATGATAAAGTGACTTTTATTTTTCATATCCTGTTTATTAAATTATATATATACATACATACATGTATATCATAGTTCCTTTATAATGTGAGTAGTCACGAAAGCGCTTGGAATTCCTCTATTTTTCATAGTGGTTGTCTTGCATATTTTGATATCACCTGTTTACTGTGATCTTTTGTATATATATATATATATATATATATATATATATATATATATATATATATATATATATATATATATATATAATGTTTTGTGTGTTATATATATATATATATATATATATATATATATATATATATATATATATATATATTCAAGAATTAGATGGAAAACTTTCATATACATCTAATTCATACAATGTTTTCGAAAGAAAGTTTAATTCAAAAATTATAAAACATAGGAAGGATAAAGGACAAATAATGAAAATGAATGAGTTACCTCTTTTGTTTAAAAGAAAAATGGGAAGCTTAATATGAGGAAAAATGCCCTTATAGGAAAATTTTCCCAGTTAGGTTCCATGTTCTTCTGGATATGACCCAGTAATGTTTGGAATTTATGTAACTTTTACATTCTGCTCTTCATGTTGTGACCTGAAAGACTTTTGAACCAAGGAAGTGCAAGTTTTCTCTCATTCCTTATATAAAGCCTCACATTCGCCAGTCACAGTAATACCCGAATGGATTTAGCCTTTAGTAATGAAAATAATAATTTATCTTCAATTTATATATATATATATATATATATATATATATATATATATATATATATATATATATATATATATATATATATATATATATATATATATATATATATATATATTAAATTCAAAATTTATAGGTACCACCTCTAGAACTTTACTGGGGACCCTCATCCTCAGAGAAGACAATAAACGTACCTCAGGGAAAACTCGAGGTTAAGAATTATATTTTTCGAAAGCAACATTTTTTTGGCCTACGTTTCGAGTTTTTTTTTTTTCAGTAACTGCTAAAAAAGTACAACTTATATGGTCTTGAATGGCGCAGTAAGTCAGCTGAAAGTGAAAAAAAAGGCATCGTGTCAAGAAACACTGAAAGCCGGTGGGGGTAATGTGCTAAAATGTTTGATACATTTGTTCAGTTTATATGTGAAAAAGGAAAAGTAATCAAGGTTTGGCAGAGGGTTCCGTTATAAACTAAGGAAAGGGGAATAGTATTAGAACATCTGGCAAAGTGTTTGAAAGAAGCACTTTTGAAAAATTTATGTGATAGACAGAAACTTTGGTAACAGAAGAACAAAATATATACTTACATACACACAGACACATACGCACACACACACACACACACACACACACACACACACACACACACACACACACACACACACACACACACTATATATATATATATATATATATATATATATATATATATATATATATATATATAGCAATGAAACCACGAAACATGTGGTTTTAAATCATTTACCAACCTGCGGCAGGCCAGGATTCGACCCCACGACACATTGTCCCGCCTCAAGAGGCCACACAATGTACATGTCACCTTATCAACTGAGCCATCGATCCTACAAACAACACGAGCCTAGCGAACTAGGCTTGTTTCATGTTGGGTGGACACTCGCGGCGGTGGTACGCAGTGGTATTAAGATCTTAAATAAGTGTAAGGAACTAGAGATAGGATGGAGAGGATAACGATGTGGCTAATGTTGCAAATGTATGGAATAGGTGGCAAGATAGCGAAAGTTTTAAAGAGTTTTTAATAGAAGAGTGAAGCTCAGGTTTGTGTTTAAAAAAGTAAAAACATTTTCCAGTGGAAGTGGACCTGATGGCACCGTGTGGTAATTTAATCTTTATGTAGATGGGGTTGTAAAAAAGTAAACGCTTTAATTTCAGAGAAGGTGAGGTCTTAAAAGATCATAAATCTTACATAAAATGGGTGTTGTCGCGATTGTTGTTTGCAGATGGCACAGTACTTTTGGGAGATTTGCAAGATTAGCTGCCAAAGTTGATGAAAAATGTATCTGGCTTGCAAATGAAGGAAAGCAAAGTGAAGAGAGTAAGTAGAGAGACTAAAATACTGAAGCTCAGAAAATAAAAAAAAAGTTAAAAATAAAGTAAATGAATTTATATGTGAATTTATGTGTGTTGAGATGGTATAACCAAGAAGAAAGACTGGATTAACATAGGTAGGTCAAGATGGTGAATAAATCAGGTGGTGAATGGAAGGAGGTGAAGAGTGTGCTTCAGAAAGGGATGGAAGGAGAACGAGAAGAGAAGGGACTTGTGTATTCAGAAGACATATGAAAGAGTAGTGAGAGAATTAGATCTGAATAAGGAGAGGCAAGTGGGCGTTGGAATTCTACAAGAGGTTGGAGTGTGAGCCAAGAACTAGACATGAAGCGAACTTAGGAAAACCGGTTAGCTAGACTTGAGTTTCTCAAATAATAAGTACAGGTCTTGCACCTTGTCAGTTTACAATGCTGAACATCACCAAGAAATCAGTAAATAATGATTGTAAATGTATTTTTAATAATATAAAACTTTTTACTACTGTAGTACTTGTATTACTAATAATAACAACAATAAAAAAATTATATTATTCATATTTATTGTTATTATTATTATTGTCACTACTACTGTTATTTATTATTTATATTTATTAGATTGTTATTACCATCATTGTGCTTATTATTATTTAAATTTATGGTAAGTATTATTATTATTTTCAAGAAATTTACTTATAAAGGCTATACAATAGTACAACTCATAAATAATAAATATGACAGATTAAAAGATAAAGAAGCGTTCAAAGACAGACTAGTAATGAAATAAAGAAACACAAGAATGCGAAAACACAAGGTACCATACATTTGCAACGACGAATGGAAAATAAAATAAAAACAATTAAAAGCAAACGGTATTAAAAAAAAAATCACTTTGTTTTTTACAAGTTGGTGAGCCAAACACACCATCAGTATCAAAAGAGCGTAATGATATTGTGCGTATGATGCAACATTATAAATTCCTTACCATCATCAGCGTGTTCAAATCATGAGCGAGCGTGGTTTGTCTTTCACCTAATGTTGATAACAGTGCTGGTGTTTTACGGTTGTGTTTGCTAGCAATTAATGTACCAGAGAGCGCGTACAATTGCCGAAACAGCGGAGAGAATGTTTTATTGTGCGGAGCCTCCTTAAAAAGCTGAATACTGAAAGGTTAGACGAAATAATCAAAGGACACAGAGACACTTTGGTCGGCTGGCGGGTGCATGGAGAAGGTTTCCTCGTTTGTGTGTGTGTGTGTGTGTGTTTGTTTGTGTGCTTGTGTGTGTGTGTGTGTGTGTTTTTTGTATGTGTTTGTGTGTGTGTGTTTGTGTGTGTGTGTGTTTGTTTGTGCGTGTGTGTGTGTTCTCACCTATTTGTGGTTGCAGGGGTAGAGTCACAGCTTCTGGGAGTTTGTGTATGTGTATACGTGTGTGTGTGTGTGTGTTTATATATATGTGTATGTGTGTGTATGTGTGTGTATGTGTGTGTATGTGTGTGTGTATGAGTGTGTATGTGTGTGTGTATGTGTGTGTATGTGTGTGTATGTGTGTGTATGTGTGTGTGTATGAGTGTGTATGTGTGTGTGTATGTGTGTGTGTGTATGTTTGTGTGTGTGTGTGTGTATGTTTGTGTGTGTGTGCGTGTATGCGTGCGTGTGTGTGTATGTGTGTGTGTGTATGTGAGTGTGTATATGTGTGTGTATGTATGTGTGTGTATGTGTATGTGTGTGTATGTGTGTGTGTATTTATGTGTGTGTGTGTACGTGTGTTATGTGTGTATGTGTATGTGTGTGTGTGTACATGTGTGTATGTGTGTGTATGTGTGTATATGTGTGTGTGTATGTGTGTATGTGTGTGTGTGCGTGTATGTGTGTGTGTGTGTGTGTGTGTGTGCGTGTATGTGTGTGTGTGTGTATGTGTGTGTGTTTGTGTGTGTGTTTGTGTGTGTGTGTGTTAGTTACCATTTTGTCCTAGGCACATGTCGATTAGACACTAGGTCTGTTGTATGTATGTGTGTGTGTGTGTGTGTAACGAAACACTTCGAAATGTTTCGGCCCCGCCGGGAATTGAACCCGGGCCCTCCGTGCGTGAAGCAAGAGCGCTAGCCACCGTGCCATCGGGGCGTGTATGTATGTGTATGTGTGTGTATGTGTGTATGTGTGTGTGTGTGTGTGCGTGTATGTGTGTGTGTGTGTGTGCGTGTGTGTGTGTGTGTGTGTGTGTGTATATATGTGTGTGTGTGTGTGTGCGTGTATGTGTATGTGTAATCTCATCGAAAGATGCTCACCTACAGGAATTTTCCCAGAACGAGCTCTGACACCAGGGCCTCGTCTCTTAAAACAACACTCAAAACATCACTCGTATATGGAGTTTTCAACGAGACTGAAGCTATGAAAGATCGTTTTCACATACCTTCACCCTCTTGCTGGCCCCAGTTCTTGAGAACATCTTGCCTTTATCCACCTATCACTGTCCCAGAGTATACTGCATGCTTGCCAGCAGAGGCTGCCTGATCTTTCCCACGGAATGTCTTTCCTCTGGTCCCTAGGTACCTGCTCGGTGATGCACGTCTCACCTGGTCCTTGTCCTACTCATCATGATGATTTACACGCAGTTGAGTTACTTAGCTGTTTTAACTTTTAAGGTTTAAATTATAAGATAATGCAGGGACCCCAATGTAAATAAGTCACTCTATGTGACTTTTGTTTGGGGTTATCCTAGGTAATTTACACTCTGTATGGTAATTGTACTTATGTATACCAGTTCCTTAATAAACTTACTGACTTACTAATTCTTAATAATGAAATTAAGCTATGCAATTTAACTTTGATCAAAGCTGTTCGACGTCTTCTTAGATCTTCTGAAGCATCTTACAAATCTGAGATGAATCTTTTCGACGTTTACTGTCGGTTCTGAGTTATTATCAAGTTCAGGAAGTATCAAGTGTCGACTAATTTCACCCCATCCCTCCATTTGTGGATATGTTTTTTAACTGTTTCTGTTGCGGTATTTTTTACATTTAGTCTTCGTATTAACTATACCGAAATTTATGATTCTATCAGCTATTATTTGCATCGTTTCCATATAAAGGCACTTCAGCACAGAAAGCTTCAGCCTTAGGAAAGTATAATTCAGTGTCCCAAATATCTTGCTAATAATTTTCAAGCTGTTACCAACTTTATGGTAACTTGGCGATTCCTTAACATTCACTAAATTTATAATTAGTGACCTTTCAGAAATATTGTTTTACTATTATTTTCAGTGTCACATTCTGTTGTAAATAAAAAAAAAATCTTTTCCGTTGGTTCTCTTTCTTGATTTTTAAGTGACCTAAAAATGGTCCAAGTTGAACCGAAACGTTGTCTAGAAAAGTTTCAGTTTCAGTTTCCAAATTGTGGCTTAAGTGTAAAATGTGCTCCTCTCTAGAATGGGTTTAGGTTTGCTATATGAAATTAGGATGTTATTATAAGCAAAGGTTTAAGCAGGAAACAATAATCAGCAAAGACCTTCTTCTATTTATGAGAAATCAATTTATGTACCTTTCAATTAGTCGAATACAATTTCTTCTTCATTAAATGTATCGGAGTATGATTTCTAGGTTATACAATGATCGTTGTGGATGTTGAGTCTGGCTTCTTGACGCTCCGCTTGTCATGAATTATACGTCTTTTACCAGATAAACTGAATCTACACTTACATCCTCCAAATTCTTGTATTTAGAAAATTCAATTTGAACAGAATATTTCTCTCTCTCTCTCCCTCTCTCTCTCTCTCTCTCTCTCTCTCTCTCTCTCTCCTCTCTCTCTCTCTCTCTCTCTCTCTCTCTCTCTCTCTCTCTCTCTCTCTCTCTCTCTCTCTCTCTCCTCTCTCTCTCTCTCTCTCTCTCTCTCCTCTCTCTCTCTCTCTCTCTCCTCTCTCTCTCTCTCTTCTCTCTCTCCTCTCTCTCTCTCTCTCTCTCTCTCTCTCTCTCTCTCTCTCTCTCCCTCTCTCTCTCTCTCTCTCTCTCTCTCTCTCTCTCTCTCTCTCTCTCTCTCTCTCTCTCCTCTCTCTCTCCTCTCTCTCTCTCTCTCTCTCTCTCTCTCTCTCTCTCTCTCTCTCTCTCTCTCTCCCTTTTTCTCTCTCTCTCTCTCTCTCTCTCTCTCTCTCTCTCTCTCTCTCTCTCTCTCTCTCTCTCTCTCTCTCTTCTCTTTTTCTTTTTACAAATCCTTTGTGGGTTTTCAGTCTTAAAAATGAAAAGAAGGAACCCCCAAAATTCTGCTGAATAGTGATTTTAAGGATAATGAACCTCGGAAATGATGCTATTCTTAGTTGTTTTAAAAATAAGGAACATTATACGGATTTAACACTTTCAGAAATGTTTTACAATGTTTTTATTCAAGCACATTATATAGTCCGAAAGAAGAGAACGTTAGTCATGGCGGTATTATATAGGACCAACTAGGTTCTAAACTCCATTCATATCCGAGCTGGGATAATGAATGCTGTTAAGTATTTCTCGGGTATAGTGAAATATTTGAGCTGTTGAGGGTCTGGAGATCAAAATACAGAGATTCATTGCCATGAGAAACAAAATCCTTAGATAGTTGCCATGCCGATGGGTTAGAAACTCGATCTGCTGAAAGTCTTGTCTCGGGCAAAAATGGATGAAAGATGACCTAGATCGACAAGCAGTGAGAAAGACATGTTTATAGTGAATCCTTCATTACGCCATTAGTAAAATCCACTAATTCCAGAGGACAACTATAGTGCATTATTCGGGATTTTCATGTGTTAAGTGAAAAGTATCTGGTTAACGCATAATCGGTACCGGAAGTTCTGGCCTCATAGCTTGAGCATAATGACTTAGCTTATTCGGCAAAGGTTATCAGACAAGACTAGCTTAGTGGAGAAAAGACCCACGTTGCAGAGTAAGTTTTAACTGGAAAAACGTTGCTCTATGTGATTTGATAAAGCTCTACACCGAGCAAAACGTTGTCTCACTACAAGCTTGTTCTGAAGCTTGTCTTTTCTTCACCACTGTCGGTTGTAAATTATTTAGATCCAAGGCTAGCATATATTAATTTTTGCTATAATTCTGCAAAATAAGTCTGCATAACACGAAATTAATATATTTCAATGAAGATAAATAATACTAATTGAATTTAGGCTCCTCTAACCTCACTCGGCTCATGGTATATATAAAATAAACGCAGACAGGTAATTACCTTTAATTAGCATCCCTTCTGGTCAAGCGAAAAGAAGTATTGCTTCTGGCCTCATTTTGAAGGCACTACAAATTCATATGAAAATAAGATAACAGATATATTAAGCAAATTTCATAAATTTGTTTGTAAGGGATAAGAGAACTGTAGATATAAATCCAGATGTCCTCCTGTTAACTCTTTTGAGGCCAAGTTCCTAAGCCTATTTGTGTATCCATATGATATTGCGCTAACGTCCACAGGATGGATATGGGGTGCACAATAAACTAGCCACATCGGTAGCAAATTCTAAAAAAAAAAAAAAAAGTTCTACGAATTCATAGCTCCCATTGGCTGAACACTTAGACTGATAAGACACATATCCAAATGAATAAGACAGAATATTAAAGTTGGCTCTTTATTGGATATTCAGGCGAAATACCAACAGAAATAATGTAAAATGCACACGAGGCATTTATTAAATCAACGTTTCGCTATGTGTAGAGCTTTATTCAATCTACATGAAGCATTCTTCCAGTACAAACATTGATCTGCTTATTGTGTTTTCATGCCAATATTTAAAATTTTAAATGTTGCTTTAAGGAATCTTAACATTTAACTTTCCTCTTGTTCCGCCTTGGCGACCTGAACTTAATCCTGAACTATGTTTAGCAATTCCAAAACAATGAATATTTATAACATGCCACTAGGATGATCAGTAGGACAAAGGTGATTTTCCGTTATTGAGTAAATAGTTCGTGAACCTCTTTCTTTGAAAATATTATTCAAAGCAGAAGAGGTTACAAAATACTTTGTAGGGAGTGTGATGTGATTTACTTTGGGCAAACCGGGAGGAGACTCAAAACCAGGATTACTGAATGCTTAAAGTTGTTCAGATATAATCACTAGGTTTACTATGACACAGAAATATTTAATTTGGCATCAAATCTAACTATTCTATATTTCTTTCCTTGCTAAAATTTATAAGGTTTAATTAGCCAACCTGTCTAATGTTAATCTAATTCTCGTTAATTTTACTTAGCAGCAATATTTTTTTTTTTTTTTTTTTTTTTGACGTTCAGTAGATTTTTTTTAAAAAAGACGTGCTGTGCTGCCAACACTATCTGAAGAAGCAACACAGGTACAGAACAAACTTTACCTCACTACAACGATTGGCTCTACGTAACGATTTACCAGGTCAATGATTTCATACATCTGTACACAGCGCGAAACATTGTCACAATAGAAGCTTGTTCTGCACCTGTGTCTTTTCTTCAGTAATTAAACTCGGCAACTTTGGTAAAACGACTCCTGCCAAATATGTCAAAAAGTAAGGAGAATTTTGAAAAGTAAGGGATGTATGAAGAACACTGTAACTGGTGTTGCAAAGGTATGATAATGAAAGCTTCCTTAAGCGAGTGAATCGCATTAAATTTGACCTGCAAGCTAATCTTCACAGTAGCTGCAAGTGCTAGTTTGGAACAGTCATTTACTGTTCCACTACTGGTCTTAACACATCCCCCAACGGGAATCGTAGGGAGATTACAGAGTACTGGAGGGCAGATTGGAGATTTCTTGAGAACGTAAAGAAGTCAGCACGGCAGTCTTGTCCAAAATAATGTTTTTTTCCTGAATAACTGGTAAATTTTTAAAGTCTGTAGGCTATTTATGAGGAGATTAAAGCTCAGTTTAGGTTATATAGGACAAAAAGCATATCTTTTCAAATAAAAAATGAGTCTAAGACAGAGATGTGTTAAGTCGTCGGGGCACTGTAGTATGGTCTTCATAGGTGGGACAGTGGATGTAATTAGTAAATGCTAGAGTATTTGTGAGAGGTTCGGGGTTATATGAATATGCTGAAAGTTAGTAGTCAAAGTTCGTCTTTACTGATGACACAGTGCTTTTGGGAGATTCGAAAAAGAAGCTTCGGACTTTGTTGCAGGAATTTGAAAGCGTTTTTAAAAGAAGGTGAAAGTAAACAGAGAAATGAAAGTAAAATGATAAAAAAGTAGAAATCGAAAAAAATGAGAGATTATAAGTCAGATTGAAAGGAAGGAGACCAAAGGAAATGAATGAGTTTCGATAGTTTCGATACTTTCAAACTAATGTGTATATATATATATATATATATATATATATATATATATATATATATGTCGTGCCGAATAGGTAAAACTGGTCAATTAGCAAGAACTCATTTAATATTAAGTCCTTTCTAAAAATTTCTCTTATAGGTTTAAAGATATATTTTTTTTCATTTATGTTAATGTAAAAAATTTTAATTTTGTACCAAGAGAAACTTTGAAAACTTACCTAACCTTATTATAACAAGCGCAATTTAATTTAGCCTAACCCAACTAAATATACTTAAGATACGTTTACAATAATTTAATAATAAACAAACACAATGAAATATATTTTTTTCGTTAGGTTCAGAATGATTTTTGCGAAATTATTGCATACACAAATTTTCGCTTGTCTTATATGGCAAGAAGAGCGTTGCTATTTAAGCCAAAATCGCAAGTTTTACCTAATCGGCACGACATATATATATATATATATATATATATATATATATATATATATATATATATATATATATATACATGCATATATGCTTTAGGGGTGAATGGAAGGAGAAATAACGAATATCAGAGGAAGTTTTAGAATAAGAAATGAAAGACTTATGACCCTCTTGTCATGTGATTGAGAAACGGATGCCTGTTAATTGTTTTTCTTCCTGACAGCATTGCAGGTCTTTCCTGTCTGACTTATTAACATTTAAGAAGGCAGGTAAATCTGACAAACTTCAGCTTACATTAGGTACACAACAGTTTTTACTTTCTCATGTGTTTTCTAATAGTTATTAATCCAGTAACCCTTCCTGTATAAATCTCCAAGAGAAAGGTGGTTAAAAGTCTCCTCTGTAAATAATAGATGTCATTGTAGGTAACAAAAATTTATTGAACATGGTACTGGTTATCCAGTCTGTAAGTAATTAAAAGTAAGTAATTAATTATGTCTGTTAATCCAGTAAGTAATTTATCCAGTCTGTTAATCCAGTAAGTAATTACTCCAGTCTGTAATTAATAGAAATAATGAAAAGAAGTTTTGAAGTTAGTAAGTGAGGTAAAATTTTAATGAATCGGAGATTTTGAATGGGAGAGAGATATGTGAATTTCCCCAGGTGTATATGTATGAAGATAAAGACGCAAGTTGCAAAACAACAATTTATTGGGGTAACCTTTCGCTTCACACCGAGCGAAACGTTGTCCCAATAAATATAACGATACAATATAAGGATTCGATACCGACAAGTAGATGTGTAAGACACAAGTGCACCAGTTAGGTATCTTTATTGTCGAAACGTTTTGCCTGCTTACCAAGTTTCTTCAGTCGAATACAGAGGTGACAGCACAAGCAGTGGAGAAGCAAATGTGAGGTGATCAGTACCTCAGCCTTGAAGAAATAATCTTGAGTAAGTAGCAAGAGGGGAAGAAAGTGAAAGTAAAAACGAACTATAGTAAGCATTTGCTGTGAGTAAGGTTGGATAGGATAAGATAAAGTGAAGAATTAGACACCTGTGGAAAATCTGGGTATCTTTATTGTAGACGTTTTGTCATCCAGTGACTTTATCAATACAAGTTCAAGAACACAATTGAAATACAGTAGAACTGTATATAAAAGATGAGGTAATCAGTCCCTCAGCCTTGGAGTTGGTGAAGATCATTGTAGTCGTAAAGTCACTGGATTACGAAACGTCTACAATAAAGGTACCCAGATGTTGCACATGTATCAAATTCTTCCTCTTGTTGGTATTGTACACCCAACATGTACAAGAAAAAGTGAGGAGGAGGATGTAGAAGATTTGTGGGATATATTATATAATGGAGTGCTAGTGTCTGCAGCAAGGGTTTATGGTTACTGGAGGGCGGGTGCAGGAGGGAAGAGAAAAACTGGTGGAATGATGATGTAAAAGAGAAAAGTTTGTATATGAAACTTTATAACAGTGCAAAAAGAATATATTTAACTGACAGGAAGTACGTAGTGAAGAAAAGAGAAGTTAAAAGGCTGGCGTAGGAGTAAGAGAAAAAGGAGCAAATGATGTGTGAGGCATCAGCAAATTTTGCTGTGATAATAAAAAAGATTTTGAGAGAGATGAACATGATGAGAAAATCTGAAGAGCAAATGACTTTGTTAAGTGTGAAGACTGTGAGATGCGGGATAAGGAGGAAGATATTTTAGAGAGATGGAAAGATTATTTATTTCAAGGTGCTGAAAGTACATGATGAAATTAGAGGCAGAAATTTCATGCATGGATAGAGAAGGAATACGATATTTCTGGGAGGAGAGAGAGAGAGAGAGAGCCATTAGTGAGTATGAAGAAAGCGAGTGACAGTAAATAGATTGAAAGAAAAAAAATCCATAGTGGAAATAAATTGCTGAAGTGATTGGTCCCTTTGTTCAATGCATCATTGAATATAAGGGCTAAGAGAACAAGGGTGCGGTAAATATTGGTGTATGTCTCTGCTAAGAATACCTATAAAATATATACTAGAACTGTTAACGAAAGAGTGATAGGAACGACTATGTGAGTGCTGAGGAACACAGTGAAAACAGAAAGGGAAGAAACAAAGCTTGTCAATCAATGCAATATGAAGAAAGTGTTGAAGAATATCAGTGCCAACACTTTCGTCTGGATGAAAACATGCTTTTTAAATATTACAATAAGAAAGAGGCTAAAGACACATTAAATGTTTTACCTGAGACCATTGTATGGCTAGAATATTACATAGAATAAAGAATTAAAAATTAGAAGACAGCGTGTTGGTATGAAAGTTATAATTCAAGGAGCAGATCTTGTTAATATTTCGAAATGAAAAAAATTGAGCAATATAGATTAATTTAGAGCAGATATAAATTGAAATGGATGGAAGGAAAAGTAGGGGACGTTTAAATAAGGACTGAGAAAGGAGCGTAACAAAATTTTCAGAGAGAGATAGGAGCTTAAGCAACGAATAAGCATGTGAGGAAGCGAGTGAGAGTTAAAATTTTACCTGTTGCTGTAATATGAGTAAAGAAATCCCTGTGAAGCATTAAGGGGAAAACCGGTTTGCCGGACTTGAGTTTTGCAGGTGGGAAGTACGGTGCCTGCAGTTGTAAGTCAGGTGGGAATTTTACGGTTCGGTGGGTCATCACTGCAACTTGATGTACGCTTCTCTCCGGACAGCCAGCTAGGGAAAGTGATAATGAATGTGTTTTCGCTCTTGGGGCCACATGGCCAATGTTTTATATATATATATATATATATATATATATATATATATATATATATATATATATATATATATATATATATATATATATATCAATAACAACACTGCAACTGTGGTTACAATAATATATATGTATATATATATATATATATATATATATATATATATATATATATATATATATATATATATATCAATAACAACACTGCAACTGTGGTTACAATAATATATATGTATATATATATATATATATATATATATATATATATATATATATATATATATATATGTCGTGCCGATTAGGTAAAACTTGCGATTCTGGCTTAAATAGCAACGCTGTTCTTGCTATATAAGACAAGTGAAAATTTGTGTATGCAATAATTTCGCCAAAATCATTCTGAACATAACGAAAAAAATACATTTCATTGTGTTTGTTTATTATTAAATTAATGTTAACGTATCTAAAATATATTTAGTTGGGTTAGGCTAAATTAAATTGCGTTTGTTGTAATAAGGTTAGGTAGGTTTTCAAAGTTTCTCTTGGTACAAAATTATAAATTCTTACATTAACATAAATGAAAAAATATATCTTTAAACGTAAAAGAGAAAATCTTAGAAAGGACTTAATTTTAAATGAGTTCTTGCTAATTGACCAGTTTTACCTAATCGGCACGACATATATATATATATATATATATATATATATATATATATATATATATATATATATATATATATATATATATATATATATATATATATATATATATATATATTTTGAAATAATTCGGTGAAATCGGACATTGTGGCATTGCTTGAAACTATAAGAAAAGGGAAGAAACAGTCGGAAGCAAAAAGCGGTCAGATAGTCTTCCATAGAATGCATGAAGGCAAGCAGGTAAGGAGGGTCAGGGGCCTCATTCACAGCACACTGAAGAACAACATTGTGTAAGGTGGAGGCAGCTCTCAGAGGTTGGTAAAACCGGTTACTCAAGCATTCCAGGGAGTGGGAACTTTCCCAACTTACCTTCTTCGACAACATCGTTTTGCCTTACAAGTCAAGCGTATGTTAATTTTTGCTACAACAGTAATACTGGTTTGGAACATCACAAATTGAACCTATTTCTTTGGTGATAAATAATTCGAGTTGAATCTAAACTGACATTATCTACGTCAGCTTATTATTAATGTTTATTTTAATGTTTATTTTATTACTAGATATTTAGTGCTGTTAGGCCAAATTTTAATAGGTTATGTTATAATAGGTTAGATTTAGGTAGGTGAAGTTAGGTTTGATTAGGAGTTACTTTAGTTTCTTTAGGTGGGTTTGCTTAGATTAGCGAAGGATAGGTTACATAAAGCTAGATTAGGTTTAGTTTGGTTTAGTTTGAGTTAGGTTTGATTAAGATAGGTTGCTGAGTTAGATTTAGTGAATATGTGCAAAATTTTGTGGCATGGTGATTTTCCTCAATACAGCTACTAATCCTAAGTTACAAATTATCAAAAATTAAATTTCAAGAGATCTCAACTAATTCTGGAAAAAAAAATCCGTGTACATAATATATTTTGCATAACCCGTCAAAAAAATTATTTAAGCCTTATAAAATTTATTCGTATCATTTATGGTAAATAATACTAAATAAAGATAGGCTTATGTTACATATATTTTAGCAACATTAAGGTTTATTTAGTTACGCAAATTTCAGGAATGTTAGACAAGGATGTTATTAACATTTTTAAAGAATGCATACCAAGTTTACTCTTAGGAATATATCATGTATTCTCATAAATATCTCCCCGTAAATATATTTTGTAGTCTTATAGATATATATATTTAAATGTATCTTGCATATTTACATATATATCTTATAGACTTGTAGATAGAAGGCTCCATTAGCCCATTTTTTCAATCACGTATTTACTTGTATATCTCTCCCTGACTTACATATATTTCTACCTGACTATATATATATATATATATATATATATATATATATATATATATATATATATATATATATATTTAAAACTGCGCAGGCCAGGGTTCGACCCCACGACACACTATCCCGCCTGAAGAGACAACACAACGTACGTATCACTTTATCCACTTCGCCATCGATCCTTCCAACAACATGAGCGTAGCGAACTAGACTTGTTTCATGTTGCGAGGACACTCGTGGCAGTGGATGCTCATGGATTAATTTCAGCCTCCTCCTGTTTGAATACCCGCCTCAACAAGCAGTCTATATAGCAATTAAACCACGAAACAAGTGGTACTGAATCATTTACCAAACTGCGGCAGGCTAAGGTTCGACCCCACGACACATTGTGTTGTGTTGTCTCTTGCATTTTGGTCTCATTTTGTCTCCGCATTTTGGTAAATGATTCCATACCACTTGTTTGGTGGTTTCATTGCTATATAGACTGCTTTTTGAGGCGGGTATACAGCCAGGAGGAGGCTGAAATTAATCCTTGAGCATCCATTGGCACGAGTGTCCTCGCAACATGAAACAAGCCTAGTTCACTATGCTCATGTTGTTTGTAGGATCGATGGCGGAGTGGATAAGGTAACACGTACGTTGTGTTGTCTCTTGAGGTAGGACAATGTGCCGTGGGGTCGAACCCTGGCCTGCCGCAGTTTGGTAAATAATTCATTACCACTTGTTTCATAGATTCATTGCTATATATATATATATATATATATATATATATATATATATATATATATATATATATATATATATATATATATATATATATATATGAAAAATGGGTCCACCTCTGATGTAAATTGTGTATATATTATTCTATATAACTCTCTTAGAGTTAAACATAAATTCGAAGGAAAATTCATATAAACATGCTTGATGTTCAGTTACCAGTAAAGAAAGAGTTATATTAGGTACCATAATAAAGAAATGTATATTACTTTTGTTAAAACTAAAAAGCAGAAGGACTGAAGATTTCAGACTTGCTTAAATTTAATGAAGCTCTAAATCCGTGTGGGTTATTTGGAGACTGGCTTCTCGCGTCATCTAATCGCGAATCTTTCTCTTACAAATTATAAGAACCAAACCAAAGAACTAGTCTTGTTAATACTTTATGAAGATCGCACGATTATGTATGTCTATATGTAAGTATGTATTTATGTATGTATGTATGTATGTATATATATGTACATATTTGTTGCTTTCATATATTTGAAAAATTCATATCATAGGAAGGAAAGGGGAGCAGTGTGACTGCTGTTGCAAATGGCAGGTATATGGAATAGGTGGTAAGTTGTTAAAAGCTGTAAAGAGTTTTTATTAGGAGAATGAGGCTCAGGTTAGGGTATGCAGGAGAGAAGGGGAATATTTTTCCAGTAAAAATGGGCCTTAGAAAGGGTTGTGTGATGCCAACGTCATTGTTCATTTTATTTATAGTTATTGATGCAAAATAAGCGAATGCCAGACTGTTTGGAAGAGGGGCAGCATTGAAAGAAATAATGAATCTGATATATTATGGATTTTCCACAGTTCATATTTACTGGTAATTCTGTTTTATTGTAGATTCAAAAGTAAAGTAACAGTAGTTAGTCGAGAAGTTTGGTAGTTTCTGTCAAAGTAGAAAGTTTTAAATGAATAAAGCAAATAGCATGGTGATGAGAGTAAGAAAAAGTCTGAGTATTATAAGATTGGATACTATATTGGAAGGAAGGGATATGGAGCAAGTGAACGTATTTACATATTGATATTTCGTTTTCATTAGAAAGCCTATTAGGCAAAAGAAATGGTTACTGTGGAAAATTCATCAGGGGGAAGTGTAGCTAATGCTCTCCTTGCTACTTGTGAATTAGTATGGTCAAAAAGTGACCAGTCTACTTCATATTATTATTATTTTGAGAATGCTTGTTGTATTTATTTAAATCATCCCTTGTTCTAAATAACCGTGTTCTTCCAATTCCTAATTTGAAGGCAGATACATTCAAAGCAGTCAAATTACTGTGATAGTGATAATAGTTTTACAACCTCGATATATCTCACTCCTATTTACTGACTTAACGACCAACGTACTAATTAATCAGTAAGAAGACAATTAACCACTTAAGCATTTCATATATATTTACAATTCACCTAAAATTTGAGCTTGAATTTGAAACACATGAATTTTCAAGAAATGATTTTAGTAAATATGTTTATTATTATTTCTACATACGTAAGCAATTATGTGATTTCTCACACTACGCAACAGCAAGTCATTGTTAGCAGAGCCGTATGATATTTTCCAATAACATCCAATGACAAAAACAGATTCACAGTGAAAAATAAACTCACAAAATTGTTAAAATAATTATATCTTCATACAATATTTAGTGTAAAGTTAAAGCCTAAATGCAGGGTGATATTGTGTGAAGGGATTCAGAGAAACCGGTCATCGAGACTTGAGCCCTGGAGGTGGGAAGTAGAGTGCCTGCACTCTAAAGGAGGGGTTAGGGATATTTGCTGTTTGGAGGGACATCTAAAGTGTCGTATCAGCGCGCCTCTGGCGAGACAGAGTGTGAATATATATATATGCTTAACAATTCGCAAACAGTCGAAATTATTTACAAACATTGTCTCTACGGTGGTAAAGTACTGTGGACTCTGATACAGAGTTTGCAGGTTCGAGTCCTGCTGTGGACGTAGAGACAATGTTTGTAAATAATTTCACCTGTTTGTGAATTGTTTAGCATTTCGAATCTCTTTCGTTGTCCACTGCATGTGTCAGGATTTGATGAAATAACTTTAAAAACAAGCCGCCTGGTACCCCGGGATATGGGGAAACATCGTATATCTTCGGCTATGTGCCCATACTTATTCTGGGGTCTGGCTCCCTGGTAAAGTACTGTGGACTCTGATACATAGTTTGCTGGTTTCTATTTAAGCCAAAATTGCAAACTTTACCTATTCGCCAAGACATGTATATATATAGATATATGTAAAACACACACACACACACACACACACACACACACACACACACACACACACACAGTCATGGTTCATGAGTGGTGACAGTAGTCTCATCCACACAAAGATAATTAAGGTAACGTTAACAATTGGTTCGGGGTTGTTACAGGTAATGCTTGAGTTCTGAGTGGACCAGCATTCTAGGTTTCTAATTGGGCCAGAAGGTGCGTTGTGGGTGTTAAATCTAGGGTTATTCGAGTTAGTTCTTAGGAGTTCCTCCACCGGTGATAGTCGCTCGTATGTTGGCTTCGTAAATTCTCTCTCAGAAGAAAACATCAGCGGCTTAAGGACAAAAATGAGTGAGCGTTGACACAGTGTACAGCCTTGAAAAGTGAGCGGATATGCGTTTAAATATTATGTTAATTGACATACATTATGAATCTCACGTTACATAACCTACGTTATATAACGAACGGCATAGAAAATATCCATTACGAAACACTTTAGAAATTATACTTCATAAAACGTACATTAGAAGTCTTACATGTGTATCTGTGTGTGTAAACATAATCTGATATAGTGAATATGTGGAAGAGTGTGATTCCAGAAGGAAAGTTCTTGTCACCGCCCTTTGAGGTCGCTGCAGATGTCGCTGCCTGAGAGTGAAGGTAAGGAAATATTCGTTGTGTCGCGACCGTGAACGAGCGGTCCATCCCCAAGGAAACGTCAGTATTTAACTTTGAACACCATCTGATGTGTGATGTTGACAGATACACACACACACACACACACACACACACACACACACACTCACACTCACACTCACACTCACACTCACACTCACACTCACACTCACACTCACACCCACACTCACACTCACAAGCATAAATCCTTTGTCAACGTAATCTGAAGCTCATTAGACAAGTTACGAGGGCTGTTTGTAGTTTTCTCTTCTGTTTGTAGACACATCTCAAACATATTACTTTCATTTAAATTTAAAATTAAGTCAAGATTCACGATTTCGTTTTGAGTTATGACCACAGCAGCGAGTATGAGAAGGGGTCGCCGTCAACACCTTGCCTGCCACAAGGTTCTCTGGCTCCTCCACACTAACCATCACCTGCAGTTTAGAGGAAACTGCAGGTTATATTTGACTGAGGTCTTCAGGCTGGTAACTCCATTGCTAAAAATCTTAACTATCTACCCGCTCGAGGACTTCGTTTGCTGATTTGCAGCGAGAATGTAAAGGCGGTGTTGGTGTGGGTCGTGGGTGGTGCAGCTCGAGGCTGTCTGGCTGCCTACAAACATCCAGTGATTGTCATTACCACATAATAATAATAATAATCATAATAGTAATATCAACAATAATAATAATTATAATATTCATATGAATAATCCAGCTTGTGGTGCTTCCGTCAAGGAAATATTGTTTCATAGATTCATTTTAGAAGGAATATGCTTTTTTTAGCCTCTCCGTCGAGAAAATGCGCTTTCTCAGCGTCACCAAAATTCCCATCGTCGGTGTTTCATGCTACACGGCGTCGAGGAAATACGCTTTTCTCTTTTTCTTTGAGCGTAGCCAGACTGCCTCTCGTCACCGAGTTGATTAGAGCTGGTGGTGACGTTTGTGACACGGCGTTGTGTGGTGGGTGACCTCCTGGGCCCACCACACAGTATCACCCCACACCAGCCCACCCATCCAGCCCACCACACCTCTCACCACGCCGGCCCACCAACCCACTTTATTAATATTTCTACGTATTACACCTGTATGCCCCGTTTTTGGAGAGAATAATGTCCTCATTTAGTGTGCTAACACTCCTGTGTTTTTATTACATTTTCGTTCTTTTCTTTAATTTATTTTGAATTTTTGCACTTTACTGATGTAAGATGCCTTGAGGTTTTCAAAAAGACCTTCCGCTTTTTAGGGAAGCTTCACACTTTTTAAGAGATACCTCACACTTTTTTTAGAGAGAGACCTCGCTCTTTTTAGAGAATCTTCGCTCTTTTTAAGACTTTTTAAAGAGAGACCCCGTAATTTTTTAGAGAGACTTCACGCATTTTTGAGAGACTTCACGCATTCTAGTGGTCTTACACTACTTAGAACCTAACTCTTCTTAGAAACACCTTATCCTTCTTGAGTATTCCTCACTCTTCTTGGAAAGGCTTTATGCTTTTCAGAAATGACCTACGATTCTTCAAGATGAATTATACGTCTCAAAGATGAATTATTCATCTCCAACATGAATTATACATTTACAACATGAATTATTTTTTCAATTATTTCTGTGGTTATTTTTTTTCGTGGTACATTCTGTATCCCCATTCAGAAAGGAGGGAGGGGGGTACATTGATGCCGTTGAAGGGCTCTTCATCTAAGGAAATGGAGCTATTTAACCTGATTTTCGGGAAGCAAGTCGTACATGTCTCTCAGTATACAAATCTACTGGAAAATGTTACCTATGAAGTGACAGTGAAATGGCATTACTTCCTTCCTTCCTTCCCTCATTCATCCAGTCATTCATTTAGTCATCTCTTCCTTTCGTCATTTCTTCCTTCCTTCCGTCGTTCCTTCTATCCTTCATTCAGTCATTCCTGCCTTCCGTCATTCCTTCGTAATTCCCTTCCTTTCTTTATTCAGTCATTCTTTTCGTCGTTTCTTCTCTCCTTCTCTTTCTTAATCAATTCTTCCTTCTGTTGTTCTTACCTTCATTCCTTCCTTCATTTATTTTTTCCTTCATTTATTCTTTCCTTCCTTCATTTTTTCCTTCATTTCTTCTTTCCTTCCTTTATTTTTTCCTTCATTCAATCATTCATTCATTCATAAATTCCTTCTTTTCTTCATTCCTTCCCTCCTTCCTTTATTTCTTCATTCGATTTTTTATTTCTTCATTCGATTTTTTATTTCCTTCATTTCTTAATTCCTTACTGCATTTATTTCCCCCTTTTTCTTAATTCCTTACTGAATTTATTTCCCCCCCTTTCCTTAATTCCTTCTTTACTGATTTATCTGTAATTCCGTGTGTGTCCTCCCTGAATTCCTTCCTTTAAATCTTTTATTCCTTATTTCCTTCCTCAATTCCTTCCTTGTTGATACTTCACTACAAGAGGGAGCCTTGATACAGGTTTAAGGTTCAAGGTTAAAGGTTAAGTCCCTACGGGTTTAACGCATCCCTATGAACATAACACCGACCGTAAGTCAGTTTTGTACCTTGCCAATAATAACGTAGCTTTTAGTTTAATACCAAGAGCTAGAGCCATTTATTTGTTTTTATTCCTTATTATTAGGACCTAGAGCCAATAAAAACAGCCTTAAACTTAATATCTAGAAGCTTTATTAATCTTTATTCCATAAGACCTATAGCTAGAACCAGCGATATCAGCCTTCAGCATAATACCTATATGCTTCATTAATCTTTATTCCCCTAGTCCTAGAGCTAGAGCCAAGGAACTTAATACCTAGAAGCTTTATTAATCTTTACTCAATAAGACTTAGAGCCAACGAAATCAGCCTTCATCATAATATCTAGAAGCTTTAAGAATTTTTTCCCTCTAATACCTGGACTTAAAGCCAAGGAGAGCAGCCAGATGGAGACCAGAAAAGCTGGTTACATTAGATTACATTCTAACCTTAATTAAATTACGCTTGGCTAGGATTGGGTCCAGATATTAGTTTCCATTT
>WNWK01000747.1:15000-57500 GCA_009830355.1 Cherax destructor | reverse complement strand
ATGCTTGCTGGAAATCCAAGCCCCCCGCACACAAAACTTCCTTTACCCCTCCCTCCAACCATTCCTAGGCCGACCCTACCCGCCTTCCTCCACTACAGATTTATACACTCTCGAAGTCACTCTGTCTCGTTCCATTCTTCTACATGACCAAACCACCTCAACAACCCCTCCTCAGCTCTCTGGACAATCGTTTTGGTAATCCCGCACCTCCTCCTAATTTCCAAACTCCGAATTCTCTGCATTATATTCACACCACACATTGACCTCAGACATGACATCTCCACTGCCTCCAGCCTTCTCCTCGTTGCAACATTCATCACCCATGCTTCACACCCATATAAGAGCGTTGGTATAACTATACTCTCATACATTCCCTCTTTACTTCCATGGACAAGGTTCTTGTATCCACAGACTCCGAAGTGCTCCACTCACCCTTTTCCCTCATCAATTCTATGATTCACCTCATCCTTCATAGACCCATCCGCCGACATGTCCACTCCCAAATATCTGAATACATTCACCTCCTCCATACTCTCTCCCTCCAATCTGATATCCAATCTTTCGTCACCTATTCTTTTTGTTATCCTCATCACCTTACTCTTTCCTATATTCACTTTCAATTTTCTTCTTTACACACCCTACCAAATTCATCCACCAACCTCTGCAGCTTCTCTTCAGAATCTCCCAAAAGCACAGTGTCATCAGCAAAAGCAACTGTGACAACTCCACTTTGTATTTGCTTCTTTATCTTTTAGCCCAACACCTCTTGCCAAGACCCTCGCATTCACTTCTCTTACAACCCCATCTATAAATATATTGAACAACCACGGTGACATCACACATCCTTGTCTAAGGCCCACTTTTACTGGGAAATAGTCCCCTTCCCTCCTACACACTCTAACCTGAGCCTCACTATCCTCATAAAAACTCTTCACTGCTTTCAGTAACCTTCCTCCTATTCCATACACCTGCAACATCTGCCACATTGCCCCCCTATCTACCCTATCATACGCCTTTTCCAAATCCATAAATGCCACAAAAACATCTTTACCCTTATCCAAATACTGTTCACCTATATGTTTCACTGTAAACACTTGGTCTACACACCCCCTACCTTTCCTAATATAATATAATGTCGTGCCGAATAGCTATTTTGCCTTAAATAGCAACGCTCTTCTTGCCGAATAAGGCAATCGAAAATTTGTGTATGCAATAATTTCGCAAAAATCATTTTGAACCTAACAGAAAAAATATATATTTCATTTTGTTTGTTTATTATTAATTATTGTAAACTTATCTAAACTATATTTAGTTGGATTAGGTTAAATAAAATTGAGCTTGTTATATTAAGAGAGAAAATTTTAAAAAGGACTTAATTTTAAATGAGTTCTTGCTAATTGGCCAATTTTACCTATTCGGCACTATATATATATATATATATATATATATATATATATATATATATATATATATATATATATATATATGTGTGTGTGTGTATGTGTGTGTACTCACCTAGTTGTTGTGGTTGCAGGGTCGAGTCAAAGCTCCTGGCCCCGCCTCTTCACTGGCCGCTACTGGGTCACTCTCCCTGCGCCATAAGCTTTATCATACCTCTGTGTGTATGTGTGTGTGTGTGTGTGTATGTGTGTGTGTGTATGTGTGTGTGTGTATGTGTGTGTGTGTATGTGTGTGTGTTTGTGTGTGTGTCGTGCCTAATAGGTAAAACTGGTCATTAGCAAGAACTCATTTAAAATTAAGTTCTTTCTAAAATTTTCTCTTATACGTTTAAAGATATATTTTTTTCATTTATGTTAATGTTAAAATTTATAATTTTGTACCAAAAGAAACTAAGAAAACTTACCTATCCTTATTATAACAAGCGCAATTTAATTTAACCTAACCCAACTATATATATTTTAGGTACGTTTACAATAATTTAATAAGAAACAAACACAATAAAATATATTTTTTTCGTTAGGTTCAGAATGATTTTTGCGAAATTATTGCATACACAAATTTTCGCTTGTCTTATATGGCAAGAAGAGCGTTGCTATTTAAGCTAAAATCGAAGTTTTACCTAATCGGCACGAATATATATATATATATATATATATATATATATATATATATGTCGTGCCGATTAGGTAAAACTGCGTTTCTGGCTTAAATAGCAACGCTCACCTGCCATATAAGACAAGTGAAAATTTGTGTATGCAATAATTTCGCCAAAATCATTCTGAACATAACGAAAAATATATTTCATTGTGTTTGTTTATTATTAAATTAATGTTAACGTATCTAAAATATATTTAGTTGGTTGGCTAAATTAAATTGCACTGTTGTAATAAGGTTAGTAGTTTTCAAAGTTTCTCTTGGTACAAAATTAAAATTCTTACATTAACATAAATGAAAAAATATCTTTAAACGTATAAAGAAAATTTTAGAAAGGACTTATTTTAAATGAGTTCTTGCTAATTGATCCAGTTTTACCTAATCGGCACGACATATATATATATATATATATATATATATATATATATGTCGTGCCGATTAGGTAAAACTGGTCAATTAGCAAGAACTCATCTAAAATTAAGTCCTTTCTAAAATTTTCTTATACGTTTAAAGATATATTTTTTCATTTATGTTAATGTAAGAATTTATAATTTTGTACCAAGAGAAACTTTGAAAACCTACCTAACCTTATTACAACAAGTGCAATTTAATTTAGCCTAGCCCAACTAAATATATTTTAGATACGTTAACAGTAATTTATTAATAAGCAAACACAATGAAATATATTTTTTCGTTATGTTCAGAATGATTTTGGCGAAATTATTGCATACACAAATTTTCAGTTGTCTTATATGGCAAGGTGAGCGTTGCTATTTAAGCCAAAATCGCAAGTTTTACCTAATCGGCACGACATATATATATATATATATATATATATATATATATATATATATATATATATATATATATATATGTCGTGCCGATTAGGTAAAACTTGCGATTTACTTAAATAGCAACGCTCACTTGCTATATAAGACAAGTGAAAATTTGTGTATGTAATAATTTCGCCAAAATCATTCTGAACATAACGAAAAAAATTATTACATTGTGTTTGTTTATTATTAAATTAATGTTAACGTATCTAAAATATATTTAGTTGTTAGGCTAAATTAAATTGCGCTTGTTGTAATAAGGTTAGGTAGGTTTCAAAGTTTTCTTGGTACAAAATTATAAATTCTTACATTAACATAAATGAAAAAATATATCTATAAACGTATAAGAGAAAATTTTAGAAAGAACCTAATTTTAGATGAGTTCTTGCTAATTGACCAGTTTTACCTAATCGGCACGACATATATATATATATATATATATATATATATATATATATATATATATATATATGTCGTGCCGATTAGGTAAAACTGGTCAATTAGCAAGAACTCATTTAAAATTAAGTCCTTTCTAAAATTTTCTCTTATACGTTTAAAGATATATTTTTTTCATTTATGTTAATGTACAAATTTATAATTTTGTACCAAGAGAAACTTTGAAAACCTACCTAACCTTATTATAACAAGCCCAATTTAATTTAGCCTAACCCAACTAAATATATTTTAGATACGTTTACAATAATTTAATAATAAACAAACACAATGAAATATTTTTTTTTCGTTATGTTCAGAATGATTTTGGCGAAATTATTGCATACACAAATTTTCGCTTGCCTTATATGGCAATATATGGCAAGGTGAGTGTTGCTATTTAAGCCAAAATCGCAAGTTTTACCTAATCGGCACGACATATATATATATATATATATATATATATATATATATATATATATATATATATAGTCGTGCCGATTAGGTAAAACTTGCGATTTTGGCTTAAATAGCAACGCTCACTGCCATATAAGACAAGTGAAAATTTGTGTATGCAATAATTTCGCCAAAATCATTCTGAACATAACGAAAAATATATTTCAATGTGTTTGTTTATTAATTAATTAATGTTAACGTATCAAAAATATATTTAGTTGTAGGCTAAAATAAATTGCGCTTGTTGTAATAAGTTAGGTAGGTTTTCAAAGTTTCTCTTGGTACAAAATTATAAATTCTTACATTAACATAAATGAAAAAATATATCTTTAAACGTATAAGAAAATTTTAGAAAGGACTTAATTTTAGACGAGTTCTTGCTAATTGACCAGTTTTACCTAATCGGCACGACATATATATATATATATATATATATATATATATATATATATATATATATATATATATATATATATATATATATATATATATATATATATATTTTATTATTAGACTTGAATGAAATATTAACAGCTAAACCTAAATATAATTCCTTTTTTCCTTTCCAGCACGTGAACAAAAGAAGGTTTTAGCTGCTGTATTTGGAAAATTTTATCTTCGTCAAACAATGAAAATAGCGCCATTACGTAAAAATTATCCTCATTTACGTGAGCTGTAGATTTGTATGTCACCTTTATGTTACCTTTGTTTACATAGAGATATTTTTTTTTCTTGCCTTTTTTTTTTTTTGCATATTACTTTTCGTACGGTTCACTAGCATCCCTTTTTTTTCTCTGTAGAATTATCTTCTAACAGTTTTGCATCCTAGAAGTGTGAGTTATATAGATTATAATGAGGAACATTAGAAATTTCTTAGATCGCCCTTTAACGAAACGACTCCAGATTTGACCGAAATGACGTACTGCCGATAATGCAGAACAAGGTTAAGTTGAGACAGCATTTATCTCTGAATAGAGCGAAACGTTATCCCAATAAAAGAGTGCTCAGCAACATTTGTCTTTTCCTCAACAGCAAAACAAGAAACCCCGAATTATTTTCAAAATATTTATTGAGCAAATTGTGTAAGGCGTACTGGAAACCAAGCTGTTAGCCTCACAAAAGCACCAGCAACGCAGACAACTTGATTACTGAGGATACAAAATCTTCTGAACCTAATCATGAATGAAGATAAAGGTAGAAGTATTCAGCTTAGCATTCTCAAGATTTGACAGCTCTCTTTAGAGCGAAACGTTTGCCAGATACGCCTCCCAAACCAGATCCAGGATTATGAAGAAACGGATTGAATGAGAAAGGTTAAATGCCGACAAGTATGAGTATGAGGACATAATATGAAGAACATTTTGTAGAACATCTTGCTCTGCACAAGGTGCCACAACAGAAGCCTGCTCTGCACAAGGTGCCACAACAGAAGCCTGCTCTGCACAAGGTGCCACAACAGAAGCCTGCTCTGCACAAGGTGCCACAACAGAAGCCTGCTCTGCACAAGGTGCCACAACAGAAGCTTGCTCTGCACAAGGTGCCACAACAGAAGCCTGCTCTGCACAAGGTGCCACAGCAGAAGCCTGCTCTGCACAAGGTGCCACAACTGAAGCCTGCTCTGCACAAGGTGGCACAACAGAAGCCTGCTCTGCACAAGGTGCCACAACAGAAGCCTGCTCTGCACAAGGTGCCCCAACAGAAGCCTGCTCTGCACAAGGTGCCACAACAGAAGCCTGCTCTGCACAAGGTGCCACAACAGAAGTCTGCTCTGCACAAGGTACCACAACAGAAGCCTGCTCTGCACAAAGTGCCACAACAAAAGCCTGCTCTGCACAAGGTGCCCCAACAGAAGCCTGCTCTGCACAAGGTGCCACAACAGAAACCTGCTCTGCACAAGGTGCCACAACAGAAGCTTGCTCTGCACAAGGTGCCACAACAAAAGCCTGCTCTGCACAAGGTGCCCCAACAGAAGCCTGCTCTGCACAAGGTGCCACAACAGAAGCCTGCTCTGCACAAGGTGCCACAACAGAAGTCTGCTCTGCACAAGGTGCCACAACAGAAGCCTGCTCTGCACAAGGTGCCACAACATAAGCCTGCTCTGCACAAGGTGCCACAACAGAAGCCTGCTCTGCACAAGGTGCCACAACATAAGCCTGCTCTGCACAAGGTGCCACAACTGAATCCTGGTCTGCACAAGGTGCCACAACAGAAGCTTGCTCTGCACAAGGTGCCACAACAGAAGCCTGCTCTGCACAAGGTGCAATAACAGAAGCTTGCTCTGCACAAGGTGCCACAACAGAAGCCTGCTCTGCACAAGGTGCCACAACAGAAGCCTGCTCTGCACAAGGTGCCACAACAGAAGCCTGCTCTGCACAAGGTGCCACAACAGAAGCCTGCTCTGCACAAGGTGCGACAACAGAAGCTTGCTCTGCACAAGGTGCCACAACAGAAGCCTGCTCTGCACAAGGTGCCACAACAGAAGCTTGCTCTGCACAAGGTACCACAACAGAAGCTTGCTCTGCACAAGGTGCCACAACAGAAGCCTGCTCTGCACAAGGTACCACAACAGAATCTTGCTCTGCACAAGGTGCCACAACAAAAGCTTGCTCTGCACAAGGTGCCACAACAGAAGCCTGCTCTGCACAAGGCGCCACAACAGAAGCCTGCTCTGCACAAGGTGCCACAACAGAAGCCTGCTCTGCACTTGTGGCTTTTCTTTTTCACTAAAAATTGATTGGGATTTCTGTGAACTGCTGATCAAAAGAAATTCAGTTTTCTCTGTAAGATATTCTGCATCATGTATGCGTTAGTATATTCTCACAGCTTGACTACTAAAGACAGTGTCTAAATCGCACTTCAGGAAACACGGTGAAGCCGAGACACACGGAAGGAACTTTTATTGGGAAAACGTTTCGCTATGTTTAGCTTCATCAGATCATTAAGATAAAACTCCACAAAGAGCAGAATGTTTTTCCTATAAATGCCTGTTCTGCGACTTTTGTCTTTTCTTTACTCGTGTCGGCAGACAGACATTTTGATCCGACACGGTGGGGTGTCAAGGCGGAAGGAAGCTGTACGCACATTCAAAGCGCTGATGGGCATCTCAAAAGCTGAATTTCGGAAATCGGCAACCAAAAATGATTTTATTAATATATGTATAGAGAATGACGACGTTGCAAAATCGTTGAATTTCGATTACATTATTGATGACTTTGCCACAGCCAAAGCTGTAAAAAGTATATTCACAAGTCTGGGAGACTTGTAGTAGAGTGCAGTTTAGGACAGTTTCTTAAATTACTGGAAAGTTAAGATCAGAGAACAATCAGCATCAGCAGATGCTGATTGTTCTCTGTTAGTGTTGATGCTGTTTGTTCTCTATTAGTGTAGATGCCGATTGTTCTCTGTTAGTGTAGATGCCGATTGTTCTCTGTTAGTGTTGATGCTGATTGTTCTCTGTTAGTATTGATGCTGATTGTTCAGAGAACAATCCCATAACTGAGCAGGGCAGGGAAAAAACAAGAAAATACTTAAGACACTGGGGACAGGCAAGGGAATGCTAAAGACAGCAGGAGAAAGCAAGGTAATGCCCAAGAAAAAAATAAAATATAAGAATTGTCCCAAGAAAAAGGAAAAGTCAAATGACCAAAATATCAGGGTAAGACAAAGAAATACGCAAGACAGCAGCGTAAGGCAAGAAAATTCCCCAAAACCAAATTGAAATACTTAAAATGACTGGGAAAGAACTGAAACATGAAAGTTGAGAATTAAAAATTGACGAGAGGAAGGTCTACACTCCCCTAAGTTAGATGTTCGAGTCTCCAGTAAATTTATACGCAAGAACCCTTCAATATTGCTGCCTTAAAGCCTGTGAAGGACTCTTATTTCAAAGAACTGGAGTTACCCTTCCCTTAATAAGACCGAACCTAATTACCTTCAATTTCCCAGACGCTGCATAACCCCAGATGTGTTTAGCACTTCCCTATGAGGGTAACAATATGCGAAGACCAATTTCGCAAAGTGGCCACTGCATGCTAATTCCTCCATTCCCATCATGGGTACTAAGGAGCTTCCTGCCTGACTCACACACTGCTAATTGTCGTACACACTTGTACATTATCAAGCATCTCATTGCTCTTGTTTACACTAACACACCTGTACGCTACTCACGAATCTGTCTCTCGTATACTAACGTACGTTGTCTCATTTTACACAATACTTACACTTGCTCACAATGAAATCAGGTTCCTACAGTACCTAACAACACATCATCGCCACACAATACATCATAACACATCGACACCACACAGTAACTTATAACGCACCAACACCATACAGTGCCTCACAAGACATCAACGATATACAGCCCCTCACACGACATCAATGATATACAGTCCCTTACATGACATCAACGATATACAGCCCCTCACAAGACATCAATGATATACAGTACCTCACAAGACATCAGCGTCACACAGTACCTCACAACACATCAACACCACACACTGCCTAACAAGACATCAACGCCACACAATCTCCATTAAGACATCAGTGTTATACAGTCCCTCACAAGACATCAACGTCACACAGTACCTCACAACACATCAACGTCACACAGTACCTCAAAACACATCAACGTCACACAGTACCTCACAACACATCAACGTCACACAGTACCTCACAACACATCAACGTCACACAGTACCTCACAACACATCAACACCACACAGTCCTTGCAGATGCTAGTGAAGGTCTCTTGATCCAATTAATTAGAGCTACCCACCTCTTCCTCAAGCCTGATCTCCTCCTATCCCTCAGACGCTGTTGTGACCCTTTTCCCTACGGATTTAGCTCTTCCCCTCTGGCACAAAAAAAAGTAATCTAGACTCATATTTTTGCACACAGCTTCTGTGTTGATATACAGGAGGCCAACCCTGTGTTTCAATGTGGGAGTGCACGTGCTATGAGCTCTGAGAACTCTAGAATGCAAGGGGAAGACATAGTTGAAAAGATGCTGAGGTGAGGAGGTGAGAGAAAACTGCTTCCTTGAATTCTTCTCAGCCGTGTCGCGACTCTTCGATGCTAAGATAAAAAAAAAAGTATGTCACAAAAAAAAAAAAGTGTTGAAGATAAAACTTTATACTACATTTCGATCCTTCGTGAATTATGATCGAAATTCTCAGATGATGATACAAGTAGGACCTAAACATTGTCGAAAGATTCATTTCCAGTTTGTGGGATAGTTGAGGATTGTTGAAGCCATGGTCTTGACACTTTTTATTCGTCTTAAAACAATAATCCAGCAAAACCGAAGTTTTTTGTTTTTGTTCAGTGTTGTCGGCGCTCTCACTGAGGTACTCGTCTTGAGCTCTGGGACTCGCGGAGCTGAAAACATTTTGAGAAATCTCCGTATCACAATTATTTACCGAGAACCGTTGTGCGGAAACTGCAGTTCAAGATTTTCCACGGATGTTTTGAAGAATAACAGAGCAATGCGGAAATGCTCTCTTATTAATTACCACAATTAAAAGCATAGCGCCGGTAATATGTATACTTATATGCAGCTGCTTGGAACTGAATAGAGAATTGAGGATTATTATTATTATTATTATTATTATTATATTTAGGAAGGTAATCAGATGGCTCGTTCTGAGAAAGGTGTGAGTAGCTCGAATTCCTATTACCAAGAGCTCTTCTCTAACATCAAAGCACCTTCATGAAGGGAAAGTCAGAAAGTTGAACGCTGTAATTGACATCTTCGAAAGGAAGAAGAATGAACACTTTTCTTGAAAGTTCGGTCGTGTTAGCAGGTTAATTAAGCACTGAGACTGCGTACTGTGTATTCTCTCATGGCTAAAAAGAACACAAAAGGCTTCAAGAAACTGTATATCCTAAAAATATAATTGCTTTGTGTTGCATTATTGTATTAAATCACCTTCAACTGTTCTACTACACTGCGGTGTTAGGTAAAGGGACACAGATGCAACTAATTTGACATGTTATTGTGGCAATGTTTCGCTCTCCAGGAGTTTTGTCAAGCTCCTGGAGAGCGAAACGTTGCCACAATAAAATGTCACATTAGCTGCAGCTGTGTCGTTTTACCTAACATTTTGTCTGTAATTCTACCATTATCAATACTCTGTGGTGTACTACTGAAATTGGTCTATGTACTACACGAGGGTCATAAAGGCAACATACCATCTCTTCACTACCATTCAAGAACACTTAAATTCATCCACCTCTCTGTGTATTTACCCTATTTCATTGTTGAACTACTTTGATGCATTACCGACCTACCTTATTTTATTTTGCCAGTATTTAGAAGCAATTAAAAAAATAATGATGCACAGTTTACAAGGAATAACGAAATGAAATGTTTGGGTTTAGCTTTTTTTAAATATTTTTTTTTTTTGCACGTTGCTCATCTTTCTTTTATTCTATGGATTTTTCTTCTTGTACTATTATATATTTTAGTTTCTTCTTCTACTACTACTTTCTCGTCTTCTACTTTCTCTTCTTCTTCTTCTTCCTCCTTGTCTGCCTGCATTTCTTCACCACCCTCCTTCAGTATTGAGCACAGAATCTGAGGTCCGTGTTGACCTGGCTGGCTACCAGTCGTGTTTTCCCCACAGGACTGCCAGACATGTTTTCTGTGCCCGTCTTGCGTCCTCAGACAGCGCCGGTGATGCTGGCAAATGATTTTACTTTTCATTTCTGGTGAAGGTTAAAGGGCTTTTCCGTCGCTGTTACCATTTGGATGAACTTCTTAAGAAAATGGTTGAATCTCTTAGATATCTTAATTATTTTCTTAAATATTAAGATAGATTTTTTTAAACCATCTGGATAGATCTTTCCAACATCAAATTCTATTAAGTCTCTTAAGCATCACCTTATACAGTATGAATAATCTGAATGGATTTCTTAAAAATCAAAATGGATTTCTTAAGTCGGAATACTGGAGTTGCAACTCATAACCTAAGTTTATCCAACTCATTTTTCCTAATAATAACATTAATATTATAATGAAATTAAGCGTAAGGATCATACAGAGCCTATGAACACAAGGAAGGAAGCAAAAGACTTCCTGGCCATTCCCATGACTCCGGCTTCAACTGCTGAGTCCTGATCATCTTAGCATAGCTCTGTATTATCTGCTTTTACATCCATGTTTGCAACAAGTCTTTGCAATATTGCTGCCTAGCTCATTCCACTTTAATGATCTTACGGATGAAATGTTGTTCAGCTGACAAGTCTGAAAACACTGAATGTTGTGACGTGACACGATGTCTTGCATATTCTTTACACTGAGCAATACATTGTCCCACTGAGCAATACATTGTCCCACTGAGCAATACATTGTCCCACTGAGCAGTACATTGTCCCACTGAGCAATACATTGTCCCACTGAGCAATACATTGTCCCACTGAGCAATACATTGTCCCACTGAGCAATACATTGTCCCACTGAGCAATACATTGTCTCACTGAGCAGTACATTGTCCCACTGAGCAATACATTGTCCCACTGAGCAATACATTGTCCCACTGAGCAATACATTGTCCCATTAAAACCTTGTTCGGAAATTTATATCTTCATTTTCTAAAGTCTCTTTGTCCATGGTCTTGGTTCCTCCAGTGTTAATCGTCTCTATTTCAAGAGAAGCAAGTAAATAAAAATATATTAAAAATGTCTGAAAGTCACTACAAAGAAAAACACATGACCTTTCCAAGAGTTTTCGTGTATCCACATACATAAACAAGATTATTCAAGTGTTACAGGAACACCAAAAGTACATCCATGTTAGTATCTAGAGCCCTTCCTGGCTCCCACAATACAATGTGTTACATTGTGTACAGGGCATCTGTTGCATTTGAGAATATATGGTCCAGCAAAAATTCTAATTGTAAAGAATTCCCCTTGCAACTCATGTGGATTTGTGTACCAGATATATTGTATTTTAGCTAGAAAGGAAAGTATCTAGCGACTAGAACATAACGAGATATATAGATGTATGTATATATATATATATATATATATAAAATCAATTCCTTATTTTATTCTTGGACAATCATCTTATTGATGTGAATGTATCCTATTCAATTTAACTCGATGCTAAATATTTTATAGAAATATAATTAATTCTACCATTTTATGAAGTACAATATATAGCAATATGAATAGGAGTACCAGAAATTAAAACCTGATTTGTTAGGTATGGAATGCTATCGACTTCACGAGGGTCAAAAAGGCTTCACTGTACCCTTATATAACCTATCAATTTAATTTCATCTCTAAGACAGGGATTAAAGTAACCCTGAGTGTACATACACGACAATGTATACCGTGTACGTCAGGCCCATATTTGAGTATGCAGCATCAGTATGGAACCCATACCTAGTCAAGCATATCAGAAAATTACTAAGAGGCGGAGCCAGAAGCAGTGAATCAACCCCTGCAACCACATATAAGTAAGTACATATGTGAATACCCGTCGGTGCATATACGCTGCTTATAAGCTAGACCTCTGCCCTACATCAAAAAGCCTGCGATAAGTTTTAAGTCTGTGACCTGCATAAACTTATGTTGTAATATTTTCATATTTAGTCAGACTAGGAACGTCCAGATTCAGCTGTGCCCATGAAATGTGATGGTTATAAATAATGTCTTGGTGAGGTTATTATTGGTTTTAAGTAATCAGGATAGGCATAATGGTCATATAAGTTTACACTCGATAAACATTCAAAAATACAAAATTATAAGATCAAATTTCCTATTACAAGAGGGGAAAAAAAATGTTCGTTTTAAGTTAGTTTGACTGTTAATGTCAAGAATCCCAGCACATAACATACATCAATCCCAGCACGTAAAAACACATAAGAATCCCAGCAAACTTGTGTTATGTACTGAAATGCAATTTAGTGAATCTTAACTGTTCTTCTAGCGTTCTGGAGCGTCTTAACATCCCGATGAGACTTCTTTTTATTACAGTGCAAGCGACTCCTACGACAGATATATAAGGTGATGAACCAATGTCTACAGGAGTTCGATGCTTATCACGTTCACTGAATACTGATAAACCCATAAGACAATCAGACTTGAATTCCGGAAAGGAAGGGCAGATTCGATTCCTCAGATCAAAAGTCCTTCAAGAACCTACCCAACTCGGAATCACATTCGCAGATCCTCGTCAGTATGGTTCTTGTTTAAGCTACACATGTTTACACTTCAGATCAATGCTCATTTCCTTATGAATATTTTCCACTTTTAAGCGACGCATTGCATTCTCTTAAATACTAAGAATATGATTACGAAGGCGTACTACTGACAGTGTATTGGTGTATGTAAAGCCTTACCAATCTTATTTGAGCGAAAAACTTTGTTACAGCAAAAGCTTGTTCTGCACCTTTGTACCGAGAATATACCGAACTGACCGTTATTGTCAAAATAAACGTCGGTATGGTGACAATAGAGGAACCAAGCTTTGTCGCGCAAATCAGAGGAAAATTATTAAAAGATAGACAGAAAAACTTTCTGGGAAATTCACGTAGATAATTATTAGCATTGAGACTGTTATAATAGAAACGTATATCTTGCAACATGGTGACGAATCATCAGGTTCCTCGCGGCAAGATTTTCTAGACGTAGCCGATTTAGTGAGAGAAAAATATTAAGATTACAATGAGAATAAAGAGCTCTTGTAATGTAGGGAATGTTTTTCTTTCTAGATTTGTATTATTGACTGTCTGCTCAAAACACAGAGACTCCATAAGACTCGCTTTTCTTTGGGAAAAATGTGGTGACCCGGCAGTGGCTCCCGAAGGAGTGTCGGAGTTCGCACAAGTGATGTACCGCTAACAGCCCTATGGCGGGGGCAGCCCTGTGACAAGGGCAACAGCGCCACTCTCGTGTCAAAAGAGTATTTGTGATTTCAGTGACATTGAGAGGGATCAGGGGTAGAAGGGACCTGTGAGGAGAAGGTATGTACATTAGAGATGGGTTGATTTTCGAGTCGGAAGAGGAGGGCAGCTTCCTTCGGATGAATCAGAATCTATGGAGGAATGGATACGGTAGAATGTCTGTGTTGAGCTAAAGTCCAACATCCTGTCCATGGTCTAAAGAAAATACCTAGTGTCTCAGTACCATCAGGTACTATAAAGAGGGAAACATAGAAGACGTGGCTGGGTCACCCAATTTACTGACAAATATTTTTTATGGGGTTTATGATCGAATATTTTATTAATGATCTGTACTGTGTCTTATCAAGAATCTTGGCACCTTTTATCTTATCGGGAACCTTGTTAAGCGTTATCTTACCTAGAATCCTGTTACTCTTCATCCTTAACCCTGTCGATTCTTACCTTATCCATAATATAGTGATATGTCTTGCACCTCATGTTATCCTAGGATATGTTAAGTAAAGGGACACAAGTACAACTAATGTGACATTTTATTGTGGCAACGTTTCGCTCTCCAGGAGCTTTATCTTTACTGAGGAAACGTTTCGCCAGCCAGTGGCTTCTTTAGTTCTGTACAGAGAAGAACAGTGGAGGAGGAGGAGGAGAATGATGAAATCATGAAATCAGTCGTTCATCCTGGAGTCGATGTTTCGCTCATCAGTCTTGAGACTTATCAATCTTCAGATTGATGGATTAAACACATCGACTCCAGGCTGAGGGACTGATTACCTCTTCTCCTCATCTTCTTCCACCGTTCTTCTCTGTATTAGACTGAAGAAGCCGCTTCTTGGTGAAACGTTTCCTCTATAAAGATTCCCAAATGATGCTCAAGCGTCTCATTATTCGACATTGTTGTTTCCTGAGGAATAAACCACAGCCACCATTATCACAGTCTTCCTCACAGTCTTCCTCACAGTCTTCCTCACAGTCTCACACTTTGCACAATTCTCCCCATATTCCACACTTTTCCTCTTGTATTCACGAGCACAAATACATTTTCTTATTCTTTCTACTTATCCTTCCAAAACAATTTCTTGGCTCATCCACCAACATCCTTCACTCATACCTTCCCGTCCTTTCATACATATATAAATCTTAAAGACGTATCGATATGTATTGCTTGCATTCTTCAGTCAACATCTTGCATTGCTTTACAGCTGTTCCTGACGGCGAGAAACGCTTCGCAACGTCTTGAGAGACATCCAATTATAAACAGGGTTGAGCCATAGCTCCTGGCACAGCCTCTTAAATCTTATAAGAGTTCTTATAGAGTTCCACTTACTCACCAACCTGAGACTAAAAAGACAAACACTTGCTATCGTCCCTATGGTTCATCTGCGTCTTTAGCTGCCTTCTGTGTTGCTGCCTTCTGTGTTGCTGTCTTCTGTGTTGCTGCCTTCTGTGTTGCTGTCTTCTGTGTTGCTGCCTTCTGTGTTGCTGCCTTCTGTGTTGCTGCCTTCTGTGTTGCTGCCTTCTGTGTTGCTGTCTTCTGTGTTGCTGCCTTCTGTGTTGCTGCCTTCTGTGTTGCTACCCGCTGTGTTGCTACTCGCTGTGTTGCTGCCCGCTGTGTTGCTACTCGCTGTGTTGCTGCCTGCTGTGTTGCTGCCTGCTGCGTGTTGCTGCCTGCTGTGTGTTGCTGCCTGCTGTGTGTTGCTGCCCGCTGTGTTGCTGCCTGCTGTGTGTTACTGCCTGCTGTGTGTTGTTGCCTGCTGTGTGTTGCTGCCTGGTGTGTTGTTGTCTTCTGTGTTGCTGCCCGCTGTGTGTTGCTGCCCTCTGTGTGTTGCTGCCTTCTCTGTTGCTGCCTTCTCTGTTGCTGCCTTCTCTGTTGCTGCCTTCTCTGATGCTGCCTTGTGTGTCGCTGCCTTCTCTGTTGCTGCCTTCTGTGTCGCTGCCTTCTGTGTTGCTGCCTTCTCTGATACTGCCTTCTGTGTCGCTGCCTTCTGTGTTGCTGCCTTCTGTGTTGCTGCCTTCTCTGATGCTGCCTTCTGTGTCGCTGCCTTCTGTGTTGCTGCCTTCTGTGTCGCTGTCTTCTGTGTTCTTGACGGTGGAGGTAGGCTTCACCCTCACCCTGGAATACGTCCAGCGCATGAGCATCCTCTCCTCTATCTCCTTTCCCTCTGCGTGAAGTAGAAGAGGGGAGGAGGAAGGGAGAGAGAACAGAGCGAGAGAACAAGAATGACGAGCAGAGTGAGGGAGTACGTGGGTGAGAGAGGTGTGACTATGTGTAGAGGAAAGGTGTGGATATAAAGCAACAACAGTAAGAGGCGGCTTCTTCCGCCCTGTTTGATATTGGACAACGCGATGTTCAGTACACATAATATAGACGAATAGGGAAGATAGAAACATACATAAGGTAGATAGACACATAGATAAGACATAGATGGTTTGTCTGAATTACGCCGCTATCTTCGTTGCATCTATGAGCATTCCTGTAACGCGAATGCTTCGACATCTATTGAAAAAAACAAATATGTATATGTTCGAGGTGATGTCTTTTCTTTTCGAAGCTCTCAAGAATTCCTCCCACCAGAGCTTCGTCTCAGCATTGTTATTCAGATTCTATATCTTGACTCTTCAGAAAAGGGTGCCTTGATGCTGGTTGAGGGCTCTTGACCCATTGAATTAGAGCTACTATCTCCCTCCTTGCGTCGAACTTAATTTCTTCCCCATTCCCCAGGCTCCATATAACCCTCACGGCTTTATCGCTTTCACATGATTATTATAATATTATTTTTTCTTCAACTCTTTTCAAAATTCTATGTGCCTTCAGATATCCATATGGTATTTAAATTCCATATGCCTTCAAATATCCATATCGTATTTATATTTTCTGTACATTCAGATATTCTTATGGTATTTCAGATTTCTTAAATCACTCATCATCAACAGTATCATCCTTATTTATCAGGTATTTTTTTTTCTCATACATTTTCGTAGAAACCTGCTTTCCTTCTCCACCCATTTACCTTCATATTCCAGAAACAACCTTCCTGCCATCACCTTCATGAGGCAAAGATGTAAGAGCACGGTGGACTGTGCAGACTCCGGCTTCTTCCATCTTTCTCGAAGCGAATTTCCCAGATGAATTTTGGTACATAAACAAAATTTTGACATCAATAGTTTTCTTATGCGAAACATTTTTAACTCGCCTTGTGATTTTTTTTTCTTTGTCTGTCGTGAGCCTAAGTATTCTTAAAGTAGTTTGAAATTTGTGTATGTATGGGTGACATCCGAACCATGACACTTACCCAATAAGAGAGGTTACTTCTTAGTGGAATGATATTTCTTGTGTTGTAATTAACGCTCTTCAGGGATCAATTTGACCAATTTGGTATTCTAATTGAAATGGAATTATTGAAAGTCTGTAATCTGAAGACTCACAATTATTCCAGCTTTCCGGAGAAAGGTGTAGTCAGGAAGGGAACAGGAGTAGGACAGAGAAGTTCTATCTAGCATGTTATGATCACAATAATGATGCTACTTCTAATTAACCGATGTTGACAAAACTCTTCACCTAACGACTTTGGGTTATTCTCCCTTTCCTTAGCTCACATTCCCCGGGCGAAACGTTTCCTCAGTAAAGATACCCAAATGTTGCGCATGTGTCTTATCCATCAAACTTGTCCGTTTTGTATACCACTAATATAGTGATATAGGACGAATACGAGTAATTTTATTGCTTCTCATTACTCTCGTAGAAGTGTATATATCAGTGACATCTACGAGTCAAGTCCCTAACTCACGGCGTTACTTGTATATGATAAGGTCACTAAAAGCATGACAAGATATATGTCGTGCCAAATAGGTAAAACTGGTCAATTAGCAAGAACTCGTTTAAAATTAAGGTCCTTTCTAAAAATTTCTCTTATACATTTAAAGATATATATTTTTTCATTTTCTTTAATATAAAAATTAATGATTTTGTACCAAAAGAACCTTAGGAAACTTACGTAACCTTATTATAACAAGCGCAATTTAATTTAGCCTAATCCAACTAAATATATTTTATATAAGTTTACAATAATTTAATAGTAAACAAACACAATGAATTTTGTTTTCCTTAGATTCAGAATGATTTTTGCGAAATACACAAATTTTCGCTTGCCTTATTCGGCAAGAAGTCCGTTGCTATTTAAGCCAAAATAGCAAGTTTTACTTATTCGGCACGACATATACTTTAATTAATGTTTTAAGGATTACAGTATTCCTGTCTGCTGGTGGAAGGTCCCGTACATCATAGGTGACCCTAGTGTAGTCGATAGGTTTTAAACTCCATCAAGCAGTCTTAAAGCAGTAACTGGACACTTCATTCAGACAACGTTTAGCTCACACAGGAGATTTTTCAAGCCACTCAGGTCATATATCTTGGTACAAAACAATGTGTATAATATAGTATAAAATATTAGTCAGGTGAATTACAAAATGGCAATAGTAGTTACATTGGCCAGGTCACTAGCTTGTAATATTATAGTTGGCCTAATGGGCAGAAATATGGAATGGTAGTTCAGGTAGTATCAGTAGTCATATTGAGTAGTGGGTAGTTCTCTCAGTACATATAATTTGATATCTGTATTGTCAAAGGTCTTGCCTACTGGAAGCTGCCCTGGTTGTCAGTGGGTTGTGTTGGACGCCATGACGGGTGAAGCTTCATAGCATTTTCTCTTGTATTTATCAACTTCTTTTATGGCAAGTTTAGGTTGGTGTTATTGCAATAAATTTTTGTGTGAATTTCTATGCTTGATATATGCATTGTTTCAAATTATGTTCGTCGACACGTGTACTTAAATGTTATCGTATCCATCGCATGGAATTTCGTGATTATTGTTTACCCCCCATCCCCAGTAAGGCCACGGATTTTAGATAAGGTTACGACAGCAACAGCGTTGTCGGGATGAATGAAAAAAAATCCTTGTTATGTTGGTAATGGCGTCATTTGTGGGGAAAATTCTATAAGTCTCCTGTGTTGTTGGTTTTGGCTGTTCTTAAGATTTTTGTTGCTTGGAGATAAATGGCATAAAACACCGATACGATGAAAAAATACTCACAAATGCCCATTAAGAGGGTTTTATCAAGGTAGATCTGTTTGTGACTTGATAAAACCCAATGTGTGGGCGAAACGTAGTCAATAAATGATAGTAATTTACTGCAATTGTGTCTGTTTTTCCATTATCGTTACATTTCCTACAATTAAGAAAAAAAATGGGTACCGTAATTTTCTAGAAAATAGTCTTGATAGTTTCGTACTCTGAGACAATTTAGACTTTAGTTTCTATAAACATAAGAAATACTAATTTAAAACTATTTTTTTCTTTTCTTTTTTGAGATGTGACGAAATGAGATTTTTTTTTTAAATAGGTTTCGGGAATAGCTGGAAGAAGCAAGAGTTACTATTTCTACGTATAGGGACCTCGATTTCTAGAATGAAACTAATTAATGGCTCAGCATTGTTAAGACTGACAAGTAGCTGGTGAAGGCTGAGTTCCTGCAGATTACTCTCATTCAGCAACGACCTGTTGTCCTTCCTCTTTTTGAGTTGTGTTCCCTCAGTCGCTGGTCCAAACATCTGGATGTATCATCATCCAGGAGCTTGGTTTATGACAGGTTATCTAAACCACCACACGGCTGGTTTTGGCTGCCCAAGAAGGTCTCTTCTTTACCAGGTCCTTGTTGGTGGATGACGAGCTGGTAAACGCATTCAGTTTGTAAATACATTCAGTTTGTAAACCCATTCAGTTTGTCAGTAGCGTATCTTGAGCGATGTTACTGACTACTTTGCCCACAGTCAGAATGACGTACTTGGCTGGTGAATGTTCTTGAGCAGCTGTGTTGATAATACCATGGGCACGTCTCCTGAAGTCAGAGATAAAATGTGGAGGAAACTGGAGCCGTGTAAACAATTGTAATATATGGTCACACTCATTTTCGAGGAACTGTTGACTGTGAATCTTATGCTCTCTTAAGAAGAACCAGATGATGATGCCTCTCGTGACTGAGCACATCGGAATACAATACTAATATACAGTACCAGTATACTAGATGATCGTAGCACATATGAACTATCAATAGAGCACCCTGTGGCAAGCTGCAATCGAGAACTTCCTCAACCAAGCCCGCGGTATTCTTCGGAATACCGAACAAGACAAGAAATTCCCATACCTTGTACGTAGTAACCCCAGGCTTGCCATACTCTATGGGTTACCCAAAACACACAAACCCGATGTTCATGGCTAGGCAGCGCATTTCACAGACATGCGAGTCTACTCACCAAGCACCCCTCTAAATTTTTGGAAATAATCAGCCATTCTTATTACAAGCATTTGGGAGATCACATACACCAGATTAAGGACATCGATTTGAAGAATATGAAGTTAAATTTTGACGTCAACACCTCTTCACTAATGTACCCACCACGCATGCAGTCATACTGCTACTTATCAAAATCACTGAGGTGAGTCAACCAGTTACAACCAAAGATTTTGTTGACATTGAACTGTATCAATTCTGGTTGTTTATATCTTGGAGAAAGCAAGTATAGGCATTTTTTTTTGGGGGGGGGGGTAGAGGGGTATTGTTAAAGTTTCACCCATTGGTACTGTGTTAGAGAGAATGCATCAAACCCGCAATCACCAACAACTAAACATGGTTGCATTACATAGACGACATTTTAGATGTGAGTCCTGGAACACTCAACTTCAACACTGTGCTAACCAAAATCGACAGAGTGGAGCTTCCAATTCAGTTCACTCTCGAGGAAACAAGGGACAATAAACTCCCGTTTTTAGATGTCCTGTTAGACAATAGCGAGGAGAATCTTACCCTCACAATATACACAAAACCCACGAGCAGTTAGTTTTAAGTGGACCCAAATTTTATCAATTTTTTGTTCACTATTATTGGTAGAAACCTTTCTGATTTATTTTTAATTTCTTTGCACTTTTTAACTTCAGTCTCATTAAGCTTTTCCTATCATTTTGTTTCGACTTCTCTCTTAATATTATATATATTAATTCATATGGTGACCCTCTCTTCTGTTGTTGCACCCCTGTATGACCCCTATGGGTTTAGTGCTTAGTTATGATTATAAAAAATTGTAACACCTATAAATGCCTCTTTTCTCACTCAAAAGATGTTCATCGCTTATTCACCACTGTGAGATAATTTTTGTTTGAACTGATACAACTGCAGAGGAACATATATTTTTGGGCCCTTTGTTGAACATTTGGAAAGATGTCATACCGACAGTTGTCTTCCATTAGTACATTTAAGATCTTCACTGATAAAACCATTGGTGAAGCTTTCTCGTATAATTTGTATCATTTACTTGTAGAGATAAAGATTATTATTATTATTATATTTATTATTATTATTCTGCTCTAGCCAAATGATCTCTAAGGCCACCTATTATATGCCGAGCAAAAATCTAGGAATTTTGTCGCATTATCCTTATTTATCGTACTTCCGTATAATATTAAAAGCTGTTGATTTATCGTCAATTGTGCTAAGGTCTTCGGTGACCTGTACATTATTTAGAAGGCTCTCCTTGTTTATCAGAGCCAGGTCAAGCAGATTATTACCTCCAGGTGGGTCTGTCACAAACAACTTAAAAACAGTCTTGGACAACTTCCAGGAAATCGCTGGACTTCAGACTTACAGTCGAAAAGTTCCAGTCAACTTGGTCGAAATTGAAATCAACCAGGATTACTACAGTTTCTTGCCATCAAACCTTAACGGTTTCGTGCCAGAGAAATTTACCCAGGCTGATGCATAAGTTCAAGGGTCTGTATAATACACATGAGATCAACTTTTCATGTCTTCCTAGAAATTTTTCCCAAACGGATTTTTTGGTCTATTCCTTCGTCTTTTTCTTCACCTGTTTTTATGTAACAATTCAAGCTTTGTGTTATTTATATCAATGAGGAACACACACACACACACACACACACTGTGCGAATATATATATATATATATATATATATATATATATATATATATATATATATATATATATATATATATATACAGTGGTACCTCTACTTACGAGCAGCTCAAAACTCGAACAATTGTGTAAGTGTATTTTTGTAGGTGCTTTTGTAATTGTATTTTTGGTGGTCTGAAATGGATTAACCTAATTTTCATTATTTCTTATGGGAAAAAAATCCTTCGGTATCGGCACTTGAATAGCCGACTGGAACGAATTTTGCTCGTAAGTAGAGGTACCACTGTATATATATATATATATATATATATATATATATATATATATATATAAATGTGTGTGTGTGTGTGTGTGTGTGTGTGTGTGTGTGTGTGTGTGTGTGTGTGTGTGTGTGTGTGTGTGTGTGTAAAAAAAAACAGTGAAAATGTGAAAAAAAACAGTGAATTTCCAAGCATTTTCGTGATTTCTCACACTATCATTTCTTTTATAATGTGAGAAATCACGAAAGTGCTTGGAATTTCTCTATTCATTCACAGTGGTTGTTCTGCATATCTATAGTATATACTCCTTCAGAAACCTAAGTGCACACTTGCCCATATTCTGAGGGTCTCTTATCCTACTGGAACAAAGTTGAAACATGGTGCCGGGTCCCTGTATTTGTTGATCTTCTGGGTCACTCTGAACCTGGAGGCACCAACCTCTTCATCTTCAGATTACCGTAGGCTGGTGATGGCCATTATAGACGCACAGGTGCAGTCTCTGCTATCTGCTTTCTGTTTGGTGACTCAGTCTGCCTGGTTCTGGCTGGTATTAAGGCCTGGTTACTTGAGGTTTCTGTCCTGATGGACAACTGACTAGGGCGTGGCATTGCTTGATATCAAGAGAGTTTTTCATGCCCGGCATACTATTCTTCTTATGTATTAATGATGTGGCTATTTAGCCCAAACTGATCAGCCGATACGCACCTGTGTTCGGCGAGACTGGGGCGGCAGGGTCAAGATGTGGTGGCTATGAGAGCAGACTCTACGATTTTACGTTTGTAGAATCTGCTCTCGTAGCTACCACACCTAATTTTATCACAGATTCAATGAAAACCAGACGTTATATCAGAATTCGCCCTTAAGAAGTACACACCATCACTTAATACAGAACGTCAGTACAAGAGCAGGAATTACATAGCACAAACTACTTACCCAAATTTTAAGCTGGATTCCATTCACCTACCTCAAGACCTGTCACCTCACTCACATACTCCTTGACCTGTCTTCTCAGATGCTGACCTGATGCTCCATGCTCATCTGCACGGTTGAAAGGCCCAACCTTCCTATAAATTCATGCTCTCCTTTCATATTTGTATCTGCTGAAGAGGTTCCCAGAAGGGAGGCGAAATATTCAGACCAATTAATTTCCTGGGTTTCTGTCCTAATATGGGTTATTATTGAGTATTTACACACACACACATACACACACACACACACAACACACACATATATATATATATATATATATATATATATATATATATATATATATATATATATATATATATATATATATATATATATATATATACCTATTTAGCTACTGATTTAGATATCTTTTCACCTTCTCAATTCATTAATGAAGGTAGACATCCAGCCTTCTATAATTGTGAATATCCCTCAATCTTCTTGTCCCTTAAGTCAACAGCCAATGCTACTTAATGTGTAAATATACATATATCCCCCTTATATATGCATGTATATGGATCGTCATATGTATGAATGCACATATTTCCTTTCGTGTACTCTTTCATATACATAAACATAACCTCATTTATACATTTACGAACACAAATTTACTTACATCTACTCGTGCATACATCCTCTCGCGTATACAACAACATGCATTTTCCTTAATTTTATATTTTCATACATACTGCCATGTATACATAATCTTACATGTACACCACAATGCATACTTTTATTTATACGTTCATAATCATCTCATGTATACATACATCTCTTGGAGTATAATTTCACGAATTTATTAACTTACAACCCTTTATGTATACATCATCTCATGCACGCAACATACATCCACTCATGTATACATTCAGTCATGTGTGTACGTGTATACATGCACGTATATCTTCCCCCACCTGTCTGTCCGTCCGTGGCTGGCTAGATGCAACCCCCTTACTCTCTTCCCTTCCCACCACCTCCTAAGCCCACAACCGCCTCCCCTGCCCCTTCCCCAGAGGGACCCATCTACCAACCGCCCCTTGACCGCCAGCCCCCCTAAACCGGGGGGCGCCCCCTTACCCCCTTCCCTCCCCCCTTCCCGTCAAGCGAGTGTTGGTCCAGCGGCCATCTTGCAGGCGCAAGACCTCCTCTCACCACCACCACCACAATCCCTGCCTCCCTCCCCCCCCACCTACCATCGCTACCGCCACCAAGATCACTACCACTACCCAACCACTGTTGCTACCACAACTACTATTTCGACCCTACCACTGCTGTCAACATCACACTCTCACTACGCAATTATCCTCATTGCTGCCCCCACTAGCACCACTACCACCACTATCATAACTACCATCACTACCATCCCACCACTGCTATCACCACCACTACTACTTCCACCACAATTAAAATAAGTACCTGAACTTTCACTGCTATCGCCACCATTACTACCACCACCACCTCATCTACCATCAACACCACCACCAACCACCACCACTACCGCCTTCACCACCACCACCCACCGCTTCTACTACCTCTACTACCACCACCTTCTCCACCAACACGAATACCATAACCACTGCTACCACCAACACCAACACCACCATCACTATCATCACCACCACCAACAATAACAACACTACCACCCTCACCAATACCCCTACCACCAAAACTATCACCACCACCACTAACAACACCAGCATCTCTGTCACTATCTCCATCACCAACAACACCACTACCACCATCACTATCACCAACAACAACACTACTACCATCTCTGTTACCACCACCACCATCACTTTCACCACCACCAACAGCAACACCACTACCGCCATCACAATGACCACTTCCGCCACCACCAACAACAACAACAACAATACCACCATCACTATCACCACCACCACCAACAACAACACTACAACCACCACCACTGCAACCAACAACAACAAAAACACAAACAACACTACAACCACCATCACCACCACTACAACCACCACCACCAGTACAAACACCACCACCACCACTACAACCACCACCACTGCAACCACCACCACCACTACAACCACCACCAACAACCACCACCACCAACAACAAATCTACGACATTTTAACCGCACCTACATTCATCACTACTATGAGCACTTTATCTTTCCTTCAGTATTATTTCAGGAACTGAATATATGCCAACCAGCCCTCCCCAACCCCCTCCTCTCTCCCAACCCCCTCCTCTCTTCCAACCCCCTCCGTCCTCCATCTTCCCCACCCCCTCCTCCATACCCCCGGGATATTTACGTTTTTTAAGCCCATTCTCTGTTTTTCCTCCAAACAGTCGTTTGCCAATCATATTCTTTCCTTTCAAAGAAAAATATTTGTGTTTTATCTTACATATCGATAATAATTTCTCTCTTCTGTCTTTCCTTCGTATTCCTGAACGTTATGCGTTTTCTTATTATAATTATTATACAAACTATTACTATAGTAATAATAATAATACTAATAATAATAATAATAATAATAATAATTATTATTATTATTATTATTATTATTATTATAATTATTATTATTATTATAAAATTTCAGAATTACTATTTTTGTAAAAGAAATGCACATTCACTTGGTGTCATTTTTCTTTTATTTATTGAGCAGTAACATATGTTCACTTGTGTACAAATAGCCAAGAACCGCAGCTCATCTAAGATTGACATATATCCATAAGATAATGCGCAGCGTCTTATGGCAAGAGCGCAGATATCTCAGTCAATATACATGTTACTATGTGGCCAGGTGATCCATAGATCAATATACAATCTATCAAAACTACAGTGCAAATACATCAGTCAATATACCTGTTAGTATGTGGCCAGGTGATTCATAGATCAATATACAATCTATCATAACTACAGTACAAATGCATCAGTCAATATACCTGTTAGTATGTGGCCAGGTGATTCATAGATCAATATACTAAAAATCATAACTGCAGTGCAGATAAATCGGCCAATATACCTGTTTTCATGACGCCAGGATAGAGTACTTAGTCAGAACACCTGATCCAGTGCTACTGGTAGTGAACTATAGGTCAATATAACCGTTGCAGTGACATACATAGTATACCATAGATTAAATATATACTAAAACCACACTGTGAGCTATAGACGAATATACCAATTATATTGACAAAGGGAATTATATCACATGTTTTGAACTATAGTTCAATATATCAGCTATAATAACACAACATTTCTTCTATAATGCCAGAGATATTTAACAATAGGTTTAATTTGCCTCCTATAATAATACAGTGAATTATAGACCAATAATCCTACCATAATGACAGAAGTAATAAACTACAGATCTAATCTACAATAGATCAATAGACCTCTGATAAATCTCTGTCTATAATAAGTTAGGTAGTGAATTATTGTCTACTATAATTTTTTGGGGTGATTAAAGAAGATATAGAATCTAAAATCTTCTTGATAAGAACTACTGATTAAAAATTAGATCTTTGCCTTTAGATAGATAGAAATAGCAAATCTTTTAATTAATTTTGATCACCAAATGGAACGAATCTCATTTTCGAAGACACTTGAATATTATTATTATTATTATTTAGTAATAGTAGTAGTAGGAATAGTAGTAGTAGTAGTAGTAGTAGTAGTAGTAGTAGCGGCGGTGGCGGCGGCAGTAGTAGTAGTATCATTAATAAAAGGGAGTAACGCTAAACCCGTAAGGGTTATACAAATCCAGGGGGGGATGGGGGATATCGGATTTGATTCAAGGATGGGGATGATAGCTCTAATTCCTCGAAAGAAGAGCCTTTCACCAGCATCAGCATTATCTGCCAAGAAGCGACACACTGCTACAGTATCTGGCCTGGCAATCAAACACTACAATCTTTAAGACAACTGAATAATTTGTGTTCCCTTTTAAATTTCCTAGAAAATATATTCTCTTGGGGTTTTAATCTATAAGTAATTTTTTTTTGCTTTGAGTGTATCTCTGGGTATCACCATAATTTTTAAAAGGGTGGACCGGTAAGCCATTGGAAGGCCTCGGTCAGATGACCAAAAGCTCCAACGGCGGGTCATCATCTGACTAAGACCCGCGTCAGGAAAATGCTTCCTGACGAACCTTACCTAATCTAACCTATTTGGGTATCGTGAGAGGATCAAGTTCGTGTAAATTTGCTTACGTTCGCTTTAGAAAGCGAACGAAATCTAGGATTCTACATAGGGTTCCACGCAGAGATGTTATTGTTGGTGCGTTGGTGCTGGGCAGAGGCTGCTAATTGCAGAAATTTGCGGCTACCCTTCAAAGCTAATAACCCCCACCCACCATTTAATTTCCATGCTCTGTATGACCCTTACGGGCCTGACGCATCCACAAGAATGCATTGATTCTAGTGCTCTACGCTTAGCTTTCCTCAGCGTACATGGACATCAAAAAAACGAGACGCTTTAATTTATTAAAACTTTAGGATGATATTGTCATTGCTACAGTATAGGTAACACTGTTTGCCCAGAGGAGTCGCAAGTCTTCCATACTTCAAGGAAACACAAAGTTTACAGGATCATCCGAACTGTTATGTTGGTGCTCTTCCAGCACGACAGCTGTTGAATGAATGATGATGAATGTGTGTTTCCTATTGTGGGTCTCTCTTCCACGATGGGAGACGGCCGGTGTGTTGAAACAGTATGAATCATGGGGCATTTGAGTCATCGATACGTACAGTTGGTGGCGAGAGTGACGAAAAGCTTTTCTTTAACAATCAGGTGGAAGACATTGCTGCAAGATAAGGTAGGAAATGAGCAAGTCTTTGAAGAGTCGTGGATGATAATGTTGCTATTCTCTCTTAAAAATCAATTTAGAGACATTTAACAGGTGTGCCAAATTTAAGGTTAGCAGTTCATAATCGGTCAGTTCTGAGGTGCTCCACCTTAGTATGAATGTAATTGGCACCTTTTATGCTTTAGTTTGGGATACCTAACAGCCATTTATTCGTAAAGAATTAGATAAAACCCAAGACAAAACTAGACATCTAGAGATAAACAAAACACACCAAATTCAACATTGTACTTGACTCCACGTTACATCAATGCAACTATGGACCACCAGAAGAAAGGCAACACTATGTGCTATCAGTTAAAAATTCCTTTTGCAACGAACATATAAACTTTGTTGCTAGTGCAATCTTAAACACAAATTTGTGGAGCTTGACAACCGTCAGGAGGACAACTCACTACAAATCTTCATTAATTTTACAGGTAATGAGACAAAATGGGCAGTAAATATATAGCATTATAACATACCTAAGTTTGACTAGTCATCATTATAATTCATTTGATTTGACAAAAATAAAAGATCCAATAATAATAAAAATAACTAACAATAAAAAGAACAATAATACTAGTAATAAAAATAACACTTCATTTAGACCTTATTTCCATATAGTGTAGATATACATTATACTAACACAAGATAATCGTTTATATGGGAGTGTGGTAGTACATGGTGTTGATATAAATATAGCATTGCTGGACATTATAAGCACACAAACACACTCACGATATATAAACGATTATCTTGTGTTAGTATAATGTATATCTTCATTATGGAAATAAGGTCCAAATAGTGTTATTATTATTATTACTAGTATTTATTGTTATTATTGTTATTATTATTATTATTATTATTATTATTATTATTATTATTATTATTATTATTATTGGATCTTTAATTTTTTTTGGTCAAATCAAATGAATTATAATGATGACTAGTCAAACTTAGGTAAGTTATAATGCTGCATATTTACTGACCATTCAACAGGGGGAGTTGTTTGGTTGTTTAGCAGCAGTTGTCGCTTCCTTAACACACATATATATAGATATATAAGTTAATATGCCTACCTTTCCTTAGTGTCACAGTCGTGGATAGAGGCCGTTAATTTCTACATTAAACTATTTATCAACTGTCTCCTTACAACATCTGATCGTTTAACACTGATGACAGTGAAAAATCACTGATGAGCTTGCCGTTGCAAGCATTCCCTAATTATCATCCGAATCATTTGCCTCAGTATGTCATTTTGGCGAACCCTTTGTTCAAGGGCGAGACACGATAATTCAGCCACAGGGCATTGCGATGCACTGAATAGAAATAGCTTTGGAAAAGCTCTAATTTGATCCCCATGCAAACAGGTTTAAAAGTTCTAAGCATGGATTACCTATTACGCTAAGTTCCATTGAGTTGTTTGCCTTGTATCACTGCCATCACCTCTGTCACCGCTGGTGGTGATGTGAGCCACGTCATTGTGACACCTTTCGTTGATGGAGATGTGACAGATAGGTAAAACGTTGCAAATTTAAAAAAAAAAAAAGTCATTAGGCTTGACAGCTTTCATATAAATTTCTGTAGAATTATAAGGAGGGGCGACTATGAACTCTTCCTCGACGGAGGTGTTCATGATTTGTTTATTAAATCAGCAGCACACACGGCAAGCAGAGCTATATAGTTTTAGCTTAGTTTAGACTGTTGACATAAGTAATTCCTACGTAACTGCCGTACTCTGCAGGACTAAGAATTTTATTTAATTCATCAGTGGCTACAGCAGCGTCGTGCCTAAAGTAACGAAGGAAGATGTCATAGGTACAGAGCGAACTTTTATTGTGATAACGTTTCGCTCAGTTTAGAACGTTATCCAGTCAATAATTTGATAAATCACTGAGCGAAACGGTGACACAATAGAAGGGTGACATGCATCTGTGCCGTTTCCGCATTAAATCATAAGTATAAAATTATTCTTTCATGATAAGTGTATTATTAGCTTATTCCAAGACATGAACATTTCTCAAGTAGTTACCACACTACTTAATAAACATATCAAAACAAATCTTTACAATGTATTGGTACCAATCATCATATTCTCCCGGCAAATAATTTTCCGTTAGTTCTTCTTATCAAATGTGTTCTCTAGACCCAAAATACTCAGCTACACTGGAAAACCTCTCTCGATGTTTAAAGTTTATAAATTCCTACAGTGCTAGGGTAAACATCAATATATAAGACCTATTACGAGATCGAACACATAGCCTGTTTTGTGAAAGCTCTCTCTAGTTATATTTATCATCGTAGTTTCAGAGCCTTCTGATACGCAGAATCCATACGGTTTTAGTGCTCCTGTGATGTTTGCAAATACTCTTGGTAATGGTCTTACAATTATTATGGACCTAAAATTTTCAGATTTGTTTGGTACATTATTTATTTAGGAGAGGAATTGTGTACATATTTAAGATCTTGTTATGGAGACATATGTAATGCATGATCATGATGACATGACACCAGTTATATTTCATCATGCTCGCAGATGAAGTAAAGGTCCTGTAAAAAGTGAACAATAAAATTATTGTAAATCTCTAAAAGAAAAATTTGGTTAAATTGACAAACTTTGATAAAATGGCAGATGAATGATGGAACTGAATGTTAAAAATAAAGGAAAAAGCTGTAACAAGCCATATTAAGAATATATATTATGTTATTAAATACTAAAAAGAGTCAGAGAGAGAGAAAGAGAAAGACAGCGAGAGAGCTAGAGCTGGAGTGAGGAGAGAGAGAGAGAGAGAGAGAGGAGAGAGAGAGAGAGAGAGAGAGGGAGGAGTGAGGAGGAGAGAGAGAGAGAGAGAGGAGAGAGGAGAGAGAGTGAGGGAGAGAGAGAGAGAGAGAGAGAGAGAGGAGAGAGAGAGAGAGAGAGAGAGAGAAGAGAGATGAGAAGTGAGAGAGAGAGAGAGAGAGAGAGAGAGAGAGAGAGAGAGAATGTAGGAGCCATCCTTGTTAAAAGTTTGTCCCTGGAAGATGATGTAAATAAAAGCATAAGAAGCACCTTTGCTTCGCTGGCAAACTGTAAAATAGCTTTCATATATATGAATGGTGCAAATGCTAGAACAGAAATAAAAACTTGTTTACAACGAATGTTAGGCAAAAATTTTTAATACGCAGCTGCGGTGCTGTGCACGCACCTTCTACAAAACATGCTGAAAAGATAATGAAAGCATAAAGGAGATATATATCAAATTTCTCCCAGAGAAAAAAAAGACTATGAACCTTAAAGATATTCTAAAAACCCTTAAAAAAATTGTCTTTGGAAGGTAGATGAAGATAGATATGGGTAATACGATGGCACTTAGAACAAAATGTGTCGCTGAAATAGATACAGAATTTCAATGAGCGAAACGTTATCTTAGTAAAGACTTCCTTTTTCTTTGTGAGGAAAAAAAAAAGTATATGGGATCTCAATGGCCTACTGGTGGTTTAGTGAAGGAAAAACACACAGAGCGAAATGTTTTCGCAGCAAAATGGTTTTCTGCAACACATGTCTGTTCTTCAGACATGATGTTCCATAGGTGGCTGATACGAGGACGAGGAGAGACAGGATAACCATACTAAGAAGAGAGTTAGGTCATATTATTCATGGCATTCGGTAGCGACAAGTCGTTGAATAAGACAAGAGTCGAAACGTTTCGCCCAAAAAAAGATAACCAAGAGTTGTACATGTGTCTCATTGATCATCAGGAAGAGTACACACACACACACACACACACACACACAAACAGAGGCTCGGCCAGGAGCTATAACTCGACCCCTGCAACCACAAATAGGTGAGTACACACACATACACACGCAAACACATACAGAGGAGGGGCCAAGAGCTATGAATCGACCCCTGCAACCTCAAATAGGTGAATACACACATTAACACATAGCGTCTGACGGGGCCAGGAGCTATGACTCTATCCCTGCAACCACATATAGGTGAGAACACACGTACATACACAGTAGCGGCCAGTGAAGAGGCGGGGCCAGGAGCTATGACTCGACCCCTGCAACCACAACTAGGTGAGTACAAGATAGGGAAAGTGTCTATTGGCAAGTGCCTTTGGCACCTGGTAGCACACACAGTCATACCAATACACACACATTTTCTGTCTATCTCTGTCTCTGTCTTTCTGTCTGTCTCTCTGTCTCTGTCTGTCTGTCTCTTTCTTTCAGTCTCTGTCTGTCTGTCTCTCTTTCTCTCTCTCTTATTTTCATAGAAAAACGTAATCTAATCTAATAGCACCTGACCTGATCTGGCTTGCTAGTAAATGACCAGCCACGCACAAAAAAAAAAAACAAGCAAAAATAGTCCTCGTGGGAAGATAGACAACTCGAAATTAGCTTTGAAAAATCGATACGTTGGTCATCAACGAGGAGGACCAAACTAACGAGATTACCAGCTGCCGAAGCTGTCATGCGAGGTCCCGAGTCACCACCTCACTCAGAGGCTTGGGATAATGGGAGGAAATTGGTTTCTGTTTACGCTATGATGCCAAGGTAGTGATGGCGGGTGGTTTACTACGGTGGTGCTGGTTGTAGTGGTTGTGAGAGGTGGTAGTGGTGGTGGGAAAGTGGTGGTGGTGGTGGCTATGATGGTGGTAGAATGACAGTGAGTTTGACAGCCTTCATTGCTGAAGTGAATGAGTTGTCAGTGGCTGACAAGTGTAGGTGGAATGTGTGTGTGTGTGTGTGTGTGTGTGTGTGTGTGTGTGTGTGTGTGTGTGTGTGTGTGTGTGTAGGTGGTGGTGGTCCGTCTTCTTTAATTAATTTATCATAAATAGTATTTTATTTTCCCATTGGCTGTTGAGGCCCGCTGCCTCCTGCTGCTCTTGGACTTCTTCCAACTATTTATCTATCTGCTCTTGGACTCCCTTCCATCTGTCTATCTGCTTCTGGAGTTCCTTTCATATATTTATCTCCTCCTGGAGTCCCTTCCATCTATCTCCTCCTGGAGTTCCTTCTATCTATCTCCTCCTGGAGTTCCTTCCATCTATCTCCTCCTGGAGTCCCTTCCATCTATCTCCTCCTGGAGACCCTTCCATCTATCTCCTCCTGGAGTCCCTTCCATCTATCTCCTCCTGGAGTCCTTCCATCTATCTCCTCCTGGAGTCCCTTCCATCTATCTCCTCCTGGAGTCCCTTCCATCTATCTCTTCCTGGAGTCCCTTCCATCTATCTCCTCCTGGAGTCCTCCATCTTCCTCCTGAGTCCTTCCATCTATCTCCTCCTGGAGTCCCTTCCATCTATCTCCTCCTGGAGTCCCTTCCATCTATCTCTTCCTGGAGTCCCTTCCATCTATCTCCTCCTGAAGTCCCTTCCATCTATCTCCTCCCGGAGTCCCTTCCATCTATCTCCTCCCGGAGTCCCTTCCATCTATCTCCTCCTGGAGTCCTTTCCATCTATCTCCTGCTGGAGTCCCTTCCATCTATCTATCAATCTTTCTGCTCTTGGAATCCCTTCTGTTTGTTTCTAATGTCTTTTCCATCTATTTATTTGTTTTTTTTAAGTTATTTTTATTTATCTATGTACTCCTGGAGTTATTTCCATATATCTGCCTCCTTCTGTAGCTCCTTCTATCTGTCTGTCTCCTTCTGTAACTCCTTCAGTCTATCTGCCTCCTTCTGTAGCTCCTTCTATCTGTCTGTCTCCTTCTGTAACTCCTTCAGTCAATCTGCGTCCTTCTGTAGCTCCTTCTATCTGTCTGTCTCCTTCTGTAACTCCTACAGTCTATCTGCCTCCTTCTGTAGCTCCTTCTGTATATCTATATGTTGTTAATATTCCTTCTGTCTAACTAATATCTCCTGGAAGTCTTTACATCTATCTGTCTCCTGTCATACTTCTTTCCATCTATCTGTCTTCTCTTGAAGCTCCTTCTGTCTACCTTTCTCCTGGAGATCCTTCCATCTATCTCCCTCCTACCGAAGCTCTTTCTGTCTGTTCCCAACTTTAACTCATTCTTTCTACCTACTGTTGCTTCTGTCTGTCTGCCTGATTCTTGTCTAGTATGGCTCCTTCTACCTATCATTCTCTGGTGTAGATGTCCGTTTCGACCATCTACAACAGAAAATGATAGGCCATCTACAGCATTTTTTGAAAAAGAATTACTGTTCTGTTGTCTTTACTGTTACGAATATTATGACTTAGCCAAAATTTGTGGAAGCGTGTTTTCCCAATTTTAGATCCATACAACACTTCCCTCTGTGTTTCCTCTTCTGTCATACTACGAACGTAAGGGTTGTACTACTCACCAAGTGAACGGTGGACCGGTAAGTCAGGGAAAGTCCCTCGGTCAGATGCCGAAAAGCTGTACCTGTGACGGGTCACCGTAAGACCTGCGTCTGGAGGCATTTGTCCTTTTTCCTAACTAGTCTTGCCAAACCTAACTTTTTTTGCTGATAACCCATACTAAAGAGAGGAAGCCTATGACGACGTTTCGGTCCTCTCTGGACCATTATCAAACCAATATTTGTTTTGCTATTTCTCACTTTTTGTTGTACTTTTATTTTATAGATGTTTGTATTGTGAACTTGCATTGTATACTATTTTCGCTCTATATACATTGTTTGGATTTTGTAATCATACTTTCGTATTTGATGTAAAGCTATAATTAGTGATCTATATCATCCAAAGTGGTAAGTAATATAAGTAATATAAGTTGTTTAGCCTCGGGCAAGGCAGGCATGATAGAAGCCTCGGGCAAGGCAGGCATGATAGAAGCCTCGGGCAAGGCAGGCATGATAGAAGCCTCGGGCAAGGCAGGCATGATAGAAGCCTCGGGCAAGGCAGGCATGATAGAAGCCTCGGGCAAAGCAGGCATGATAGAAGCCTCGGGCAAAGCAGGCATGATAGAAGCCTCGGGCAAGGCAGGCATGATAGAAGCCTCGGGCAAGGCAGGCATGATAGAAGCCTCGGGCAAGGCAGGCATGATAGAAGCCTCGGGCAAGGCAGGCATGATAGAACCCTTGTTCATCATCTATGATTCTCGACAACTCATAACTCCAACCTAACTACATTTATCCTTGTACTCATTCTATAATTATATAGTCCTATTTCGAATCAATTTTTCATTATGCCTATTTCCTATCTATGATCATTTAACTCTACTTCCAGTCTAGAGGCTTTCGAGTAACACCCAAATTATATCATTTTATTTTTCATATATGTCAATGGGAATATCTGGTCTGGTAACTTTTTGGGTTTTCAGAATATTAAAGTACATGTGGATGAGTTCTTTGGGAGATATCAAATATTTATATTTTTCAAGGATATTTCCTCAGGTTCCCAGTCAAGATCTAGTATATATCGTGTATTAATACTAATATTAATACTATTAACTTTAATATTTTTCATAATAATTACAAAAAATAATAATAATGCTATTATTATTATTATTACTGGCAAGATACCAGCTCTTAGCCTTCAAGTGCAGGGTGTGACTTGTTGCTTGTCAGCGGTTCTTGATCCAAGGACGCGACAAACCTGCACGGCACCTACGGGTTTAGTGCTGTCCCCATGGCTTTCAGTCATGCTTTAGCTCAGCGTTGGACTCTGCATAATTCATGAGACCTTCAGGATATGTCTTCAAAATTCTGTTACCGTCGCCTTCTAAGACAATATTGCAAAATAAACACCATTTTTTTTTTTGTCTTTGGTAATAAAAGTTGAATCATATTTGTAAATACCCGTCTTTAGAATATTCGACCTATAGAGTTTAACCTCTTATTATGCATTCGCTCAGACATTTAAAGGTTTGAAATGTAGATATTGCAAGAACACATTTTTTTAAGGGTCAAACTTGTGGAAATTGCAAGAACCTGACGTTTTTAGAATCTAACATTTGGATTTTGTAATAGTTTGAATTTATAAACTGTCTGACTGAATATTGCAAGAACCTGACATTTTTTGGAATCTGACCTCTGTATTTACAAGAAATTGACACTTTTTAGAGTCGGACCTTTGGATATTGCAAACACTTGACATTTTTTAGAGTTGGACCTCTGGGTATTGCAAGAACTTGACACTTTTTTAGAGTTGAACCTCTGGATATTGCAAGAACTTGACTTTTTATGAGTCCGACCTCTGGATATTTGCAAGAGCTTGACATTTTACGAGTCCGAGCTCTGGTTATTGCAACAACTTGACATTTTAAGGGTCGTACCTCTAGATATTATAACCATTTGTCATTCAGATTTTCACTAAAATATAAGGAATCACAAGTAAAAGTATTATTAAAACTTATCAAGCTCTAGTCCTAGTATGAGGTCTATTCCTAAATGTAAGGGTTTAAATTTGCAAGACCAAGGGTCTTGTGACAGGGTATACATGTACAAGGCTCTGGTCTCTAGGAATAAGACTAATGCATGAATATAAATTATTGTCCCCTAGTTTAAGATTCAAGTCTCAACGTATATTGCTCTAGAGAAGAGAGGCGCATTTTGGACTCCTGTAATTTTAGAGCTTCTCAGTGAATATAATGATAATAGTACAAGTATAGTATCAAGCTCTGCAAATTTTAGAAAATAATTTAGACACATTTCATTGTCTGCTTTCTTAGAAGACAGCTTTCCAAAGAAATATTTCAAAATATATTAAACCTGGTAAAATTTTAAAGTATGTTTTTTTCTCATAAATATTTTTTCAAAGAACAATGTTCAGATATATTTCGGATTTTCACATTTTAATAAAATATTGTTTTCCTTTCTTGCAAAATTTTTAGATCATGAAAGCTAAATGAAGATTTTCCTGTAAATGTTGTCGTATTACGTATTTGTGATTATCTCTTAAAATCTACAGGATCAGTGTTATGCTCGGGATGAATTTTCTTCACTACTAATTTGTCTTATATTTTTCAGCATTCAGTGGCTGTGGGTTCTCTTCCGTCTGCTTGTATCTCATCCCAGTGTTGTGGCAATGTTTACAAAACAGACCTTCTAGCACAACATACGTTCAACACTAATAACTTTATCAATTTATATCTGTGGCTTCTTCTCCATGGTCATGGTCCTAATATATCCTTTTAATTCCATTATTTCACAATTTGTTCTGGCCTTATATGTAGTTATCAAGTCCCCGGGGAAGGGTTTACACTCATAAAATAATATCATGTGTGGTATTTTTCCTCTACCAGTCAGTTTAGCTTCTGCAGTCTTTTTGAACCCATGGTGCTATCTCGACCCATCTTGACTATTTCTATAGAATTCAGTATCATGTTCTTCATTTCCTCTTTGTATGTTTCAGTGTCCTTAATCCCACCAAAAATTAAGGTGTTCTCTTCTGTAAACACAAGTGTAAACTTTATGTTTAACATTTCAAACATTATTGCTTGTGTGGTTTTCCTTGATGCTTTGAATGTTGTTTTTTTGCGTTTAGTTTGCTTTCCACCGATTACAGTAAAAGAGCTGGTTTCCTTTTGTACTTTTCCACTATTTCTGTTTTGACTTCTCTCCTTCCCTCCCTCTCTCTCTTTCTCCCTTTTATATTTCTGCAATCCTTTCTGTTTTGTTCGTGTCTCAGCTAAGTCTCCGAGATGTCTCTCTCTCTTTTACGACATCGGTTCTCCATCACTTTCCGTCAGTTCATTATTTATTGATCGTCTTCATTTCGTTTTCGAAAGAAATTGTTTCTCTTTTTCTACACGTTTCAGAACTCTTTGTGGAATGTATTTATATCTGTCTCTTTTAATAACATTTTCCATTACATCTCTTTGAAATACTGTCTTAGATCACCATCGTTTCCCTAATGACAGTCTAGTAGAACCCGTTCGTGTTTTTTTTTTCCTTAGGATTATGTACACAGTTGCAATTAATAAGACAGGTACTGCGGCATCGTTTCGCTCACCAAGAGAGCTTTGTCAGGCAACTACAATGTTTTTATTATTTCTTCCACAAATCATATTTATACACACACACACACACACACACACACACACACACACACACACAAACACACACACACACACACACACACTTCAAACAGACCTGGACAAGCTTGACATCTGGTCTAGCAACTGGCTTCTCGAATTTAACCCCACCAAATGCAAAGTCATGAAGATCGAAGAAGGGCAAAGAAGATCGCTGACAGAGTACAGGCTAGGTGGAGAAAGGCTACAAATCTCACCAAAGGAGAAAGACCTTGGGGTGAGTATAACGCAAGCACGTCTCCGGAAACACACATCAACCAGATAACCGCGGCAGCATATGGGCGACTGGCAAACCTAAGATTAGCGTTCCGTTACCTTAACAAGGAATCGTTCAAGACACTGTACACCGTGTACGTCAGGCCCATACTAAAGTATGCAGCACCAGTCTGGAACCCACACCTGGTTAAGCATATCAAGAAATTAGAGAAAGTGCAAAGGTTTGCGACAAGGCTAGTTCCACAACTCAGGGGACTGCCCTATGAAGAAAAGTTGAGGGAAATAGGACTAACAACACTGGAGGACAGAAGGGTTAGAGGAGACATGATAACGACATACAAAATACTGCGGGGAATTGACAAGGTAGATAGTGACAGGATGTTCCAGAGAGGGAACACAGACACAAGGGGACACAACTGGAAGCTGAAGATTCAGATGAGTCAAAGGGATGTTAGGAAGCACTTCTTCAGCCATAGAGTAGTTAGGAAGTGGAATAGTCTAGAGGACGATATAGTGGAGGCGGGAACCATACATAGTTTTAAGACAAGGTATGATAAAGCTCATGGAGCAGGGAGAGCAGAACCCAGTAGTGGACAGCGAAGAGGCGGGGCCAGGAGCTGAGTCTCGACCCGTGCAACCACAATTAGGTGAGTACAATTAGGTGAGTACACACACACACACACACACACACACACACTATATATATATATATATATATATATATATATATATATATATATATATATATATATATATATATATATATATATTATTAGAGTGTTTGTGTATTTTTGTGTATGAGTATACACGAGCGTATGAGCAGCTTTAAAATACGAAGGCAATGTTAGAAGATACAATTCCCTAAGAGAAATCCTTATAATAGAGTCTCTGCCTCAACACAGGCTGAGATCCCCCTTGATATTCCTTCGTTGACCGTGACACTAATTGCTACTGCGTCTCTTGTGGATTCCTCAGCTCAGTGAGGCCCATTCTTGTACGTCTCCAGTTCCACCTCTGAGTCTTGTGGCCTGCCTGCTGGCTCACTTCCCTCGTGACCCGCCTGCTTGCTCACTTCCCTCGTGGCCCGCCTGCTAGCTCACTTCCCTCGTGACCCGCCTGCTTGCTCACTTCCCTCGTGGCCCGCCTGCTGGCTCACTTCCCTCTTGGCCCGCCTGCTGGCTCACTTCCCTCGTGGCCCGCCTGCTGGCTCACTTCCCTCGTGGCTCGCCTGCTAGCTCACTTCCCTCGTGACCCGCCTGCTTGCTCACTTCTCTCGTGGCCCGCCTGCTTGCTCACTTCCCTCGTGGCCCGCCTGCTTGCTCTTCCTCGTGGCCAGCCTGCTTGCTCACTTCCCGTGGCCGCCTGCTTGCTCACTTCCTCGTGACCGCCTGCTTGCTCCTCGTGGCCTCTGCTGCTCACTTCCCTCGTGGCCCTGCTCTGCTTGCTCACTTCCTCTGGCCCGCCTGCTTGCTCACTCTCGTGGCCCGCCTGCTTGCTCCACTTCCCGTCGTGGCCCGTCCTGCTTGCTCACTTCCCTCGTGGCCCGCCTGCTTGCTCACTTCCCTCGTGGCCCGCCTGCTTGCTCACTTCCCTCGTGGCCCGCCTGCTTGCTCACTTCCCTCGTGGCCCGCCTGCTTGCTCACTTCCCTCGTGGCCCGCCTGCTTGCTCACTTCCCGTCGTGGCCTCGCCTGCTTGCTCACTTCTCGTCTGTATTGTGCCCGCCTGCTTGCTCACTTCCCTCGTGCCCGCCTGCTTGCTCACTTCCCTCGTGGCCCGCCTGCTTGCTCACTTCCCTTGTGGCCTCCCAGTGTGGCTCTTTTTTTACGTCTCAGTAGTGTTCTCTCTTATTTGTTGCCCCTGTGGTGTTGTGGCTCTTTTACCCTTGTAGCATGTTACTACCTTCAGTCTTTCGGACATGCTATCCTCTCTCTCTCTCTCTCTCTTTCTCACTCACCCTCTCCTTTCTCAGTTTTTCCTGCCAGTTAACACCTCGTCTTCTTTCACCCACATTGTTATTAAACATTCTTCAATTCCATCTCCCCTGCATTCCCTCTCTCCTACAATGATCTCGTCTTCTTCCTTCTTCTACTATTTTGTCTATTCCTTCTATTCCATCTAATCCTCCTCCTCATCTTCGTATTTTTTTTTATTTATATATGTATTTATTGTTGTTGCAGTTTCCTATACATAACTATAAGCAGCAATTGTTATACATATATTTTCTGAAAAATTTCATTTGGTTAACAGTTGACTATGAACATGTGTTCACATAAAAAAAAATCGACCATTGTTGATTAATTTTGGAGACACGCGTATGCCTCTTTGCGATTGGTACAATACATAGCAAATCCCTCATTTGTATGCGTGTACTCTCAGTTTAACGCGTATCACTGTACGCCTCCTCATACCACGGAAAACACTAATGCGTATGCAAGCCTACCGTTAAACACGCCCGCGCGCGCCCGCGAGCACGTACCAGACGGACTTAACATGCAGACACACAGACACGCAGACACAGGCAGGCACGCGCGCACTCTCGCACACACAAACACACACGCAAAAATGTATGGTCAAAAATGTCAATAAGCACGAAAAGTGTCTTGTTTGCATCAATGAACAGCTAAAATAGAAGAAATTCAAAGACTTCCTTCAAAATGGATCCCTAACTTGACAAGTATGAAAAACAAAGAAATGCGAAAAACACTGATAATCGGGAAGACAAGAGTAAAAAATGAAAATGTATTAAAAGTACATTAAACAAAAACATTGAGAACGTGAAGGAAGAATATATATTTATTCTTCAATGGTGAGAGCAGAAGGGAAGAAAGGAGTTTAGAAATGACACAAAAACACACTTTGGAAAATAGTTCATTATGAGTCCAGTTTTGCTAATATTACTTAAAACACTGAAGACGGTACACAACAAGCATAGTTTTACTCCTCTAACATCAAACACTGGAAGGTGGAGAATAGGTTTGCTATTGTAACTACAAACAGGTAATCCCAAGTTGGTTAATTGGGTTTAAAACCTATAGACTCCAGAAGGGTCGCTAAGAACTCTTGTAACAGGTTCACCACCAGTCACGAATACTTTAATCCCTTAAACGGGTATCAAAGTAAACAAAGTAAACTCTCGGTGTATATATATATATATACGTATATATATATATATATATATATATATATATATATATATATATATATATATATATATATATATATATATATATATATATATATATATACGTATATATATATATATATACACCGAGAGTTTACTTTGTTTACTTTGATACCCGTTTAAGGATTAAAGTATTCGTGACTGGTGGTGAACCTGTTACAAGAGTTCTTAGCGACCCTTCTGGAGTCTATAGGTTTTAAACCCAATTAACCAACTTGGATTACCTGTTTGTAGTTACAATAGCAAACCTATTCTCCACCTTCCAGTGTTTGATGTATATATATATATATATATATATATATATATATATATATATATATATATATATATATATATATATATATATATATACACCATAAGCTTCTCTTTGCGGGTTATTTATGTATTGTTCACAGGAGATTGTTTAATATACAAGTATACATACGTTCCTTGTCATCAATATAATTCGAAATATAAGAGACTGTGAAGCCTAAATACTAGTATATCTTGATGGAATTTATTTTATAAATTATTTAGAAAACAGATGGATTTAACCAAATGGAATCTAATACAATCCATCCTGACCTAAAATATCGTAATCTTAGCAATAAGAAGTGTGAGTATATGTGTCTTTTTATTCTTATGAATATTTATTAATTTACATCTCGCTGTAACTCGAGACAGCTTCTCCGGAAAATAACTGTACTAGGTGAGAGACGACCAGAGCGCGGTTATCCACCGAGTCTCTAGTCTTCAAGAACAGAGAGATCAGGATTTTTTTTTTTACACTAGTTTTCCCTTGCTTCCCTGGCAGTGACTTTCCTTTTGTTTACTCACCCCTCGAACACAAGAAAAATTACCTGAACTGTTACACGTTCTCTTACTCAAATCTGCACATATCTCTGCCAGCCACATTTATTCCACTGCTCAAGGTTTCTCTCATTCATCACCTTGTTCCTTTTCATTCAGCGCTCTGTGTCATGTCTCCTACATCTTTTGTTCTCTGTCTCCAGCATCGATCACTCTGTCTCCTAATACTCTGTTTCATTCATTCACCATTGTCTCCTATATCCAACAATGTCTTTTGCATTCAACACTCTCACTGTTTCCTTCATCCACCACTTATGTTTCCTTTATTCAACACTTTGAGATTCTTATATTCCACACTCTCTGTCTCCTACATCCAACACTCGGTCATCTACATACAACAATCCCTGCCATCTACATCTACCCCTGTCACCTTAATACAACACCCTGTTATTTTTATCCAAAAAGTCCTACGTGTCCTTTAGGCAGAGCTGATTTTGTACACCTGGTGTTGTTGAATACACAAGCTTGAAGCTTGAAGCTTGAAGCTTGAAGCAAGTCCATTCATTATGAAACTCG
>WNWK01000747.1:0-5000 GCA_009830355.1 Cherax destructor | reverse complement strand
TAGGCACGACATATATATCAATATATTATCAATATATATATGTATATATATATATATATTATCAATATATATATGTCGTGCCGAATAGGTAAAACTGGTCAATTAACAAGAACTCATTAAAAATTAAGTCCTAAAATTTTCTCTTATACTTTTAAAGATATGTTTTTTTTCATTTATGTTAATGTAAAAATTAATAATTTTATACCAAATGAACCTTAGAAAAATTACCTAACCTTATTATAAAAAGCGCAATTTAATTTAGCCTAATCAAACTAAATATATTTTAGATAAGTTTACAATAATTTAATATTAAACAAACACAATGAAATATGTATATTTTTTTCGATAGGTTCAGAATGATTTTTACGAAGTTATTGCATACACAAATTTTCGCTTGCCTTACTCGGGAAAAAGAGCGTTGATATTTAAGTCAAAATCGCAAGTTTTACCTATTCGGCACGACATATATATATATATATATATATATATATATATATATATATATATATATATATATATATATATATATATATATATATATATATATTCATATATATATATATATATATATATATATATATTCATATACTATATATATATATATATATATATATATATATATATATATATATATATATATATATATAAGAACATAAGAACATAAGAAAGGAGAAACACTGCAGCAGGCCTGTTGGCCCACACTAGACAGGTCCTTCACAATCCGTCCCACTAACAGAATATTTGCTCAACCCAATTTTCAATGCTACACAAGAAATAAGCTTTGACAATTCTACCCACTCATGCGCGAGTCCAACTCAAATCCAACCCCTCTCACTCATGTATTTATCCAACCTAAATTTAAAACTACCCAAGGTCCTAGCTTCAATTGAAGCTAATAATATTGGTAGAATTACCGACAATATGTTAAGTAAAAGGACACAAATGCAACTAATGTGACATTTTATTGTGGCAACGTTTCGCTCTCCATGAGCTTTCTCAACGTATATATATATATATATATATATTCATATACATATATATATATGAATATATATTATATATATATATATATATATATATATATATATATATATATATATATATATATATATATATATATATATATATATATATATATATATATATATATATGCAAGAAAACCACTATGAAAAAATAGAAGAATTCCAAGCGCTTTCGTGACTACTCACATTATCAAGGAACTATAACAGGAAACATGACAAGAAGGGCTTATATAAGGGGCGAGACTACACCTCACAGTCACATCACACTAACAAAGACTACACCTCACAGTAGCGTAACATATCACGACTCTGTGAAGAGGAACATAAGAAAGGACCTGAAACTCTTCCCAAGAATTAAGATTAGTCCAATTTATCATTAAATTCTTCCCAAATTTTATTAATTATAAATGAATCCAATTTATATAAACCAAAAGAAATATTCATATTATTTTCAAAACTGCTTTTAATGAAACATGATTCTATTATATTTCTCTCAACCATGGGTAACATTGATTTTAAATTTAAAATTTACAGAAAACCTACAAATAATTGTTCCTATGTACACTATTACTCTTCACATCAAGATAGAGTTAATGTGTCGGTTTTTTCTTCAATGTTTTTGAGAGCTTTACGTATTTGTAGTCCAGAGTTCATAGATGAAGAAATCTCTAAAATTTATGAAATAGCTAATGATTTAAAATACCCAAGAAACATAATTGATAAATCTTTTAAAATAGCTAGGAATACTTTTTACAATCCAAAAAGGGACAACCAACCTTATTCAACCGCCCAATAAGCCTGACCTCAATTGTAGGCAAATTACTAGAGTCAATTATAGCTGATATTATTAGAAGCCATCTAGATAACCATAATTTGATTAATGATACCCAGCATGGATTCACGAGGGGCCGTTCCTGCCTATCTAATTTATTAACCTTCTTCAGTAAAGCTTTTGAGGCTGTTGATCACGATAAAGATTCGATATTGTTTATTTTAGACTTTAGTAAGGCTTTGATAGAGTACCGCACCAGAGACTGTTAAAGAAAGTGGCAGCTCCTGGCATTGGGGGAAAAGTGCTGTCATGGATCGAGTCATGGTTCACCAATAGGAAGCAGAGAGTGTGCATAAATGGGGTTAAATCCGAATGGGACTTGTAACAAGTGGTGTTCCACAGGGATCAGTCTTAGGCCCATTGTTATTTATAATATATATCAATGACCTTGATGAGGGATTACTAGTGATATAGCAAATTCGCCGACGACACGAAGATAGGTAGGATAATTGATTCAAACATAGATGTCATAGAACTTCAGGAAGATTTAGACAAACTTTAATTCGTGGTCGAAAAGTGGCAGATGCAGTTCAATGTAGATAAATGCAAGGTTCTGAAGTCGGGAGTGTCATAACCCAAGCACTTATAAGTTAAATAACGTAGAACTTAGCCATACAGATTGCGAGAAGGACTTGGGGGTGATGGTAAAGCAGCAACCTTAAACCAAGACAGCAATGCCTAAGCGTACGTAATAAGGCAAATAGATTACTGGGATTTATATCAGAAGTGTTAGCAACAGAAGTCCAGAGGTTATTACAGCTTTATACATCATTAGTAAGGCCTCACCTAGATTCTGCCAGTTCTGGTCTCATATTAGAATGGACATATTCGTTAGAAAACATTCAGTAGAATGACTAAATTATAATAGCATTAGAAATCTTCCTTACGAAGAAAGATTAAGACCTAAAATTACATTCCTGTAAGAGAGAATGAGGGGAGACATGATCGAGGTAACAAGTGGAAAATGGGTAAACAAAGGGGATATGGTCTTGAGGATACTCTCCAAGGACGAGGTTCAAGTTAGATAAGTTTAGATTTAGAAAGGATATAGAAAGTATTGGTTTGGAAATAGGTAGTTGATGAGGGAACAGTCTGCCTAGTAGTTATTGAAGCTAGATCTTGGTAGTTTCAAATTAGGTTGGATAAATTCATGAGTGAGAGGGTGGATTTAAGGGGACTCGCATGAGTGGGTAAATTGTCCAAAGCTTGTTTCTTGGGTGGCGTTGAGGGTTGGGTTGAGAAAGTGTTCTGTTAAGTGGGAGGATTGTGAAGGACCTGCCTGTATGGCCAACAGGCCTGCTGCAGTGTTCCTCCTTTCTTATGTTCTTATGTTCTTAAAAATATGTTGGTTCTCCCTACCATGAAAACTTGGTTGATATGCCTTCCTTTCTTAAGAATTTTAATATCAAAGTTGTATTTAAAAATCTTGATACAGTAAAAAGACTTTTGATAAAAAATCCCCCAAAATGCTGACGGATGTGTCTATAGATTCCCTGTAAAATAAGAACATAAGAACATAAGAAAGGAGGAACACTGCAGCAGGCCTGTTGGCCCATACTAGGCAGGTCCTTCACAATCAATCCCCACTAACAGAATGTTTGCTCAACACAATCTTCAATGCTCCAGAAATAAGCTTTGATAATTCTATTTACTCATGTGCGAGTCCCTCAAATCCAACCCCTCTCACTCATGAATTTATCCAACCTAAATTTGAAACAACCCAAGGTCCTAGCTTCAATAACCCTACTAGGCAGACTGTTCCACTCATCAACTACCCTATTTCCAAACCAATACTTTCCTATATCCTTTCTAAATCTAAACTTATCTAACTTGAATCCATTATTGCGGGTTCTCTCTTGGAGAGATATCCTCAAGACCTTATTTATATCCCCTTTGTTAATACCCATTTTCCACTTGTATACCTCGATCATGTCTCCCCTCATTCTACGTCTTACAAGTGAATGTAATTTTAGGGTCTTCAATCTTTCTTCGTAAGGAAAGATTTCTAAGGAACATAAGAAACATAAGAAACATAAGAAAGGAGGAGCACTGCAGCAGGCCTGTTTACCCATACTAGGCAGGTCCTTCAATCCGTCCCACTAACAGAATATTTGCTCAACCAAATTTTCAAGCTACCCAAGAAATAAGCTTTGACAATTTTTACCCACTCATGCGGAGTCCCACTCAAATCCAACCCCCCCACTCATGAATTTATCCAACCTAAATTTGAAACTACCCAAGGTCCAAAACCCTAACCCTACTAGGCAGACTGTTCCACTCATCAACTACCCTATTTCCAAACCAATACTTTCCTATATCCTTTCAAATCTAAACTTATCTAACTTGAACCATTATTGGGGTTTCTCTCTTGGAGAGATATCCTCAAGACCTTATTTATATCCCCCTTTTTAATACCTATTTTTCCCTTTATACCTCGATCAATTTCCTCATTCTACGTCTTACAAGTGAATGTAATTTTTTGGGGCTTCAATCCCCTTTTCGTAAGGAAGATTTCTAATGCTATGTAAATTTAGTCATTCTACGCTGAATGTTTTCTAACGAATTTTTTTTCCATTCTTTTAAATGGAGACCAAAACTGAGCTTAGGCATTGCTGTCTTGGTTTGGGGGTTTTTTTTTTTTTCCATCACCCCCCAAGTCCTTTTTGCAATCTGTATGGCTAAGTTCTACGTTATTTAATTCCCCTGTTTTTGGGTTTTTGGGCACCCCCCCGCTTCAGAACCTTGCATTTATCTACATTGAACTGCATCTGCCACTTTTTTGACCAGGGGAAATTAGTTTGCCCCCAAACCTCCTGGTTCCGTGACATCTACGTCTGAATCGATTATCCTTTTCCCATCTTCGTGTCATCAACGAATTTGCCATATCACTAGGGGAAATTTCCCCCTCAAGGTCATTTATATATATTATAAAAAAACGGGCCTAAAACCGATCCCGTGGAACGCCACTTGTTAAAAACCCCACGCTGAATGTTTTCTAACGAATTTATGTCCATTCTGTAATATGGAGACCAGAACTGAGCTGCGTAATCTAGGGGGGGCCTTACTAATGATGATAAAGCTGTAATTATAAAAACCCTGGGGTTCTGTTGTTAACACTTTTTTTATAAATCCCAGTAATCTATTT
>WNWK01000746.1:165954-391063 GCA_009830355.1 Cherax destructor | reverse complement strand
TACCAATACTATGGTCTGAAAGATGAGGTATTAGGAGAAGTTGGACGAAGAGTAAAAAACTTTGTCCATTGAGTAGTTTGAAACAAGAGAGTTTAAGGGAGTGCGTGAGAGCTGGTCGTTTCTGCGATGAGCAGAAGGAGTGTCGAATCGTCATGTGTGGGTCTTAGTCGTTTTTGTGTGGGACCGGGGGTGGTCCGATGGGAGACGGGCGGCGGATTCGAAAATTGCCGCACCGTCGAGGAAAGCGGAATCAAGGTCAAAAGAAGCGAGGTCAGGCGTGTCGAAAGGGCCAGTCGGGACCCTGGTACCTGAAGCAGGTGACGAACCAGCACCAGCAAGAGGTACAGGGGCATGAAGGTGTCCAAAGAGTCATCCGTTAACAAAGGCGGGTCAGTACTGGGTGCGGTATCAGGAAGGGGCCCGGGGTAGTGGGTTCATGGATTGGGTCAGCCATGGTTAGGTTACTTCTTTCTTTTTATTTTTAAGAAAAAAAAAGAAAGAAGAAAGAAAATAAAAAAAAAAAGAATAAAAAAGGGGGAACGTGGAGGAATAGGTCCTAGGAGGAATGAAAGGGAGCGCAAATCCCCTCCGTGCCCAAGAGGACCTCAACACCGCAAGTAGTGCAGATGCTGCATGGAACCCGTGCCATACCCTACCCTTCATGCCAGTAAACCAGCAATCCGGGATAGCAACCTCACATCCACCGAGCCATCTCGGCGGACAAAGAGAGGCGGCGGATATCCGCCAAAGCATACCACCTTCGGCCACCACCCCCGGAATCCGAAGGTGGCCTCCAGAAGATACACCCGTCGCCCGAAAGATACCCAAAGCCACCCCCAGGTGACCGGAGAGGATCGGGACATCCCCAGGCGATCCAGATTCCACGGCAAACTACACCACCGCTAAGGACCTCAACGGAATGGGATGGACTACGATACCCTTCCCCCTACCTAGGAACTAGAATGCCTGAGGAGAGAAGCTCCCAGGGCAAAACTGGGAAGGAAATAAGGGAGGGATGAGGAGGAGGAGGAGGAAAGGGAAAGGGAGGATGGGGAAGATGGGAAAAGGGAGGGGGATTGGGGGTATTAGGTTCGGTCTGAGGAAGAAGACCAAGAGGTCCAATTCCTCAGACCGATAGCCTCTTTACCACGACAAGGAGCCCCCCTTAAAGAGGCTATTTAGACCAGACTTGGCACTGGGTATCTTTAAAAAAAAAAAAGTTACACCTACCATCCGACTTACGACCGAGCTTGGTTCCGACCAACCGGTTGTAAGTCAAAATGGACGTAAGTCGAACCTTACTAGTGAATATCAACATCAAAGTTATTATAATGATTTTATTTTATTGTTTTATTTTGGTATTTCATTTTTTACTTACTTTTTATGCTGTTAGTACTGTATTTTATACTATAAGGTTTAGGAGAAAGATTGTGTACACCACAAACAGTTGTTTATTTCCCAAAACATTTGCATAGAAAACATGGTCGTAAGTCCACTCATAACACAACAAAAGGCCGCAGTCAGAATGATAACAAATTCCCACTCTAGACAGCATACTCCACCAATATTCAAAGTCTCAAACTCTCACCGTAAAGAACATTCATACTTACTCTTGTGCCTACTACATATATAAAACTTTACACTCTAATATAAACCCTCTGCTCAAAACTCTCCTCACCAACTTTAATAGGACCCATGACCACAACACACGACACAGATCACTTTTTGATATACCCCGTGTTCATATCAACCTATGTAAAAATTCTATGCACATAAAGGGCCCCAGAATCTGGAATTCATTACCAGTAAATATTAAGATAATCTTGTCTGAAAATCAATTTAAGACTCAACTCAAAACCACCTACTCACCCAAACCTAAATGATCATGCTATAAACTACTTTGAAAAATGCTCATTGTTACTTTCCTATCGATAATCTCAATTTTTAATAATATGTTACTATTATGTTACCCCTACTCATATTATAAGTTAATGTCAAAAATGCTCAATGTTATTTTCCTTAAGATAATCTCAATTCCATATTATCATTCAAGAATCTTAACACCTGTAACAATCTAAGATCTAATATCATTATATAAAAATTTAAACAGTAAAATTTCATCATATTGTAATTTTGAAAATAATTTTAACTAGAATAAACTCAATAAATTTCTTTAATATTAAGTACATAGTTTTTAAGGACTAGAATAAGCTGCCTCTAATGCCATGGCATGTCAGTGGCTCTCCTTGCACTCAATTTACATTGTAACTTCCGATACCCATGTAACCTGCAATGAAATAAAATTTGTTTGTTTGTTTGTTTGTTTTGTTTGTTTGTATATTGAGCAGGTCGTAAGTCGGATGGTAGGTGTATTTGGAACAACAAAAAGACCTATCTCAGTCACTAAACAAGTATGCACAAGTTCTTGTCCTTCAATACTGATGTCAGAACACTGTATCATGCTGAAATTAAATTATTATTATTATTATTATTAGTGACTGCCAAGATTTTTCTGTCTTAAGGCATCTAAAATGGAGGAATATTGCAAACAATGTGGTAGCAGAGATAACACCAGGAGGCAGCTCAGATGAAAACTTGCACGCACGCACACGCACACACACACAGCCCCGGTGGCCTAGTGGTAAAGCTCTCGCTTCACGCACGGAGGGCCCGGGTTCTATTCCCGACGGGGCGGAAACATTTCGAAGTGTTTCCACACACACACACACACATACATACAACAGGCCTAGTGTCAAATCGACATGTGCCTAGGACAAAATGGTAACTAACTAACACGAGCTTTTAAATCTCTGCACCAAATTCACCTTAAACCAGCAAATAATAGAGCCTACAAGATTGGAGAATACGCTGGACCTCATCTTCACTAACAATGATGATCTGATACGAAATGTCATCATATCAAAAACAATATACAGTGGTCCCTCGGTTTTCGTGCATCTCCAAACTCGAACATTTATGTAAGTGTATTTTCGTAAGTGCCGTTGCAAGTGTATTTTTGGGGGTCTGAAATAGACTAAACTACGTGACATTATTTCTTAAGGAAGTAAATTCGTTCGGTAATGGCACTTGAGCAGCATTCTGGAACGAATTTTCGGCGAAAACTGAGGGACCACTGTACTCAGATCACAACATAATAGAGGTCCAGACATGTATGCGGGGGGCCCCAGACTGACAAAATGTGATCAGTCGCGAGGGAGCCTTCTCCAAATTCAACTTCAATAACAAAAACATAAGCTGGGACCAAGTAAACCAAGTCCTAAATGATATAAACTGGGAATATAGCCTAAGCATCTCAGATCCTAACCTATGTCTAGAACAAATTAACTCTGTGGCACTTGAGGTTTGCTCAAGACAAATTCCCTTAAGGAACAGGAGATGTAAACTAGAAAGGGAAAGGCACTCCCTATACAGGTGAAATACGTAGGGAGACATTGGTCAGAAAAATAGCAAACATCGAACTAAAACTAAAGGAATCTTACAGGAATCAAGAAACGCGGGAAGAACTAAAAGCCATAAATGAAATTGAAAGAAACCCAAAGTATTTCTTTTCTTATGCCAAATCAAAGTCGAGAACAACATCCAGTATTGGGCCCCTACTTAAACAGGATGGGTCCTACACAGGTGACAGAAAGGAAATGAGTGAGCTACTAAAGTCCCAGTATGACTCAGCTTTTAGCGAGCCTCTAACCAGACTGAAAGTCGAAGACCTAAATTAATTTTTTATGAGAGAGCCACAGAACTTGATAGACGCAAGCCTATCTGACATTACCCTGACGCCAAATGACTTCGAAAAGGCGATAAATGACATGCCCATGCACTCTGCTCCAGGCCTGGACTCATGGAACTCCGTGTTCATCAAGAACTGTAAGAAGCCCATATCACGTTCTTTTAACATCCTATGGAGAGGGAGCATGGACACTGGGGTCGTCCCGCAGTTACTAAAAACAACAGACAGCCCTACTCCACAAAGGGGGCAGTAAAGCAATAGCAAAGAACTACAGACCAATAGCGCTAACGTCCCATATCATAAAAATATTTGAAAGGGTACTAAGAAGAAAGATTGACACTCATCTAGATACCCATCAATTACACAACCCAGGGCAACATGGGTTTAGAGCAGGTCGCTCCTGTCTGTCCCAACTATTGGACCACTACGACAAGGTCCTGGATGCTCTAGAAGACAAACAGAATGCAGATGTTATATACACAGACTCTGCAAAAGCCTTTGACAAGTGTGACCATGGTGTAATAGCACACAAAATGCGTGATAAAGGAATAACAGGAAAAGTTGGTAGATGGATCTATAATTTCCTAACAAGTAGAACACAAAGAGTAGTAGTCAACAGTCTGAGGCGGCTACGGTGAAAAAGCTCTGTTCCACAAGGCACAGTACTCGCTCCCATCCTGTTCCTCATATCGGACATAGACAGGGATATAAGCCACAGTGCTGTGTCTTTCTTTGCAGATGACACCCGAATCTGCATGACAGTGTCCACCATTGAAGACACCGCAAGACTCCAAGCAGACATCAACCAAATCTTTAACCCTTTGGGGGTCGGTGCCGTACTAGTACGTTTTACGAGCAGGGGTTGGTGCCGTACTAGTACGCCCAAATTCTAGTGGCCTCAATTTAAGCAGAAAACGTCTGGTAGGCATACATATGAAAGAATGGGTTTGTGTGGTCAGTGTGCGCAGTATAAAAAAAATCCTGCAGTACACACTGCATAATGAGAGAAAAAAAACTGAGTTTTTTTCGATTAAAACAGCGACTTTGCAGTCGATTTTCGTATAGTATTTATTGATGTATTCTCGTTTTCTTGGTCTCATTTGATAGAATGGACGATATATTACAGAAAGAGATGATTTTTATTGATATGACAATGACAAGTACCTTGAAATTGAGCTCAAAGTAGCGAAAATGTTCGATTTTTGACGATGTTCAAGAGTAAACAAATCACACCATGCCTCCAATACACATCAAATGGCGAGTCTTATATTCATGCACAAGTGCTCTGATATTATTTATACCATTTTTACAATGATGCAGTTGTATACATAACAGTAAATCTTCTATTTTTTGTTAGAATAAAAATTCAAAATGAAAAGCAAAAGTAATGGAACAGGGGCCTGGAGACGTGACTAATGAACAGAGAACATGTTATTTTAGTGCCAGGAATGTCTTCCTTGTTTACTCTGGACCCTATTTTGAAATTGGCATCGTTTGAAATTTGTGTGAAATTGGAAAATTGCCATTTTCTGACCACTATTTTAGGTAGATGAAAGTGGTAAATAGGCGGTTTCTTGTACTCACTCGATAGAAGAAATGGAGTTCTAGCGAAATAGCTATAATTTTAGGAGACTGAAACATTGGAATTTGTCGAAAATAGGGCTCAAAGTGGGCAAAATCGCCGATGCGCAAGTGTCATGGCTACCGCAAACTTCGCGAAACATAATTCCGTTAGTTTTCGATCAAATTTCGTAATTTTGGTGGCGTTATGATCGGAAAAAGATTCTCTATCATTTCATAAGAAAAAAATCATTTTTTTTTTTCCAAAAAAATTTCGACCCCAGGAACACTTTCCTGAGAAGGCCTGTCGACCCCCAAAGGGTTAAATGGGCTGAAGAAAACAATATGAAGTTCAATGATGAGAAATTTCAATTACTCCGATATGGAAAACGTGAGGAAATTAAAATCTCATCGGAGTATAAAACAAATTCCAACCACACAATAGAGCGAAAAACTAATGTCAAAGACCTGGGAGTGATCATGTCAGAGGATCTCACCTTCAAGGACCATAACACTGTAGCAATCGCATCTGCTAGAAAAATGACAGGATGGATAATGAGAACCTTCAAAACCAGGGATACCAAGCCCATGTTGACACTTTTCAGGTCGCTTGTTCTATCTAGGCTGGAATATTGCTGCACAGGAACTGCACCTTTCAAGGCAGGTGAAATTGCTGACCTAGAAAATGCGCAGAGAACCTTCACGGCACTCATAACTGCATTAAACCACCTCAATTACTGGGAACGCTTTAAGTTCCTAAACCTGTACTCCTTAGAACGCAGGCGGGAGAGATACATTATTATATACACTTGGAAAATTCTAGAGGGATTAATACCAAACTTGCACACGAGTCACTCCCTACGAAAGCAAAAGACTCGGCAGACGATGTAACATCCCCCAATGAAAAGCAGGGGTGCCACTAGCATGTTGAGAGAACACAATAAGTGTCAAGGGCCCAAGACTGTTCAACTGCCTCCCAGCATACATAAGGGGAATTACCAATAAACCCCTAGCTGTCTTCAAGCAGGCACTGGACAGGCACCTAAAGTCGGTACCTGACCAGCCAGGCTGTTTCGTACATTGGACTGCGTGCGGCCAGCAGTAACAGCCTGGTTGATCAGGCTCTGATCCAACATGAGGCCTGGTCACAGACCAGGCCGCAGGGGCATTAACCCCTGGAACTCTCTCCAGGTATACTCCATGTAAGGTTGCACATGACTCAACATGCTGTATAAAGGTCTAAAATGGTGAATGATGGCAAATCTGAGAGCTGACTCACGAAACCGTAATGACACGACTGCAAATAAACCATACCATGGGTGAAGTTCGAACCCGCGGTCTGGAGTTTTGAGACTCTCTGACCACGGGTTCGAACCCCACCCGTAGTATGGTTTTTCTGAGAGCGCTGTGATTTTTACATTGTAAATGTAACTTACAGTATATACTGCACTTTTTGCAAAGCTTAAGGGTTAAAATAACAATTAAAGTAGATTTTATTATGGTTTACAAATACTGATGTTGCTAATAAAATGTAACGAATATTTCCAACAAAACTACTATACAGTATTACAAATAAAAATACACAAAGTTCCTATCTTACTGTCAGAAAAACTTAAATATCTTAATACAGTGGTACCTCGAGTTACGATATTTTTTCGTTCGAGAATGCTGTTCAAGTGCCATTACCAAACGAATTTATCCCCATAAGGAATAATGTAAAATAGACTAGTCCTTTTACACCCCCAAAAATATACCTACAAAAGCATTTAAAAAAATAAACTTACATAAAAGGGCGATTTTGGGGACCATCGTAACTCGAGGTACCACTGTATGTAGTAAAGCAGCAGTACATAAATGCCAACAACCAGAAGGAAATGAACACAAACAGATATGCTTAGGACACTTTTATTCAATATGCTTAGGTTCAGGCAAAGATATTGACTAACAAGAAAGTTTAGCAATAACAAAATTTAGAAGTATGATTGAAAGCAATGTACATACTTGATACTAAGGCTCTTGGTTAATTGAACAAGGGATAATTTTCATCATCACACTTCATATCCACTGCAACAGTTGCAATCCCTTGTGCCATATCTGACTCTCTCGCATCCATCACGATCTGAAAAAAAAAAAAACTTCAACAGATATATACAATATGTATATACATTTGTTTATGCAGAATGAAGAATGAAAAATCAGAATATCGTTGCAGGAAAAATTCACAAATGCCCCACAAACCTAAATAAATAATGTAGCAATAATATATGCCTACATCTATGTACCCTCAAAATCACTGAGCAAATTTATATACTATAATAATAATAATAATAGTTGATTTTGTCATGATACATGGTTGTACAAAGGAATATAATAGTTGGGTGTACATGCCAAAAGCCCCTTTGTATGCAGAGCATTTTGGGCACACTTAAAATTAACTTAAGATTAACCCTTTCAGGGTCCATGCCGTAGTTCTACGGCTTTGAGTTCTGGGTCCAAACCGTAGTTCTACGTCATGAACTCAGCTCACTCAGATTAGCTTTGAGCGGTAAATTTTGGGCCTAGATATGAGAGAATACATCTATGTGGTAAGTGTGCACCACATAAAACAAATCCTGCAGCACACAGTGCATAATGAGAAAAAAAACTGAAACGGTAATTTTCGATTAAAACAGCGACTTTGCAGTGTTTTTTTTGTATACTTGTTATAGTTGTATTTGCGATTTCTTGGTCTCATTTGATAGAATGGAAGATATATTACAGATATAGAGAGGATTTTGATTGGTTTTAGTACTGGAAATGGCTTGAAACTGAGCTCAAAGTAGCGGGAATGTTAAATTTTTGCTAATGTTCAAGAGTAAACAAATGACCTCACACGTCTAATATGCGCCAGCTGGTGGGTCTAATATACGTTCACAAATGTGGTGATATTATTTGTACAATTATTACAATATTGCATAACAGTAAATCTTCCATTTTTTTGGTTTGAATAAAAATTCATTATGTGAATAAAAAATAAAAATGGAATTCATTTGTAAAGACTGAAAACGTAACTAATGAACAGAGGAAATGTTAGTTTAGTGCCAGGAATGCCTGCATTGTTTATTCTGCACCCTATTTTGAAATTGGAAAATTTTGAACTTTGAGTTAAATTGGCTAAGTTACCAATTTCCAATCACTATTTTGTAGTTGAAACAGTTGACTGGGCAATTTCTTGTGCTCAATCGATAGAATAGAAGTAATACTAGTGAAATAGCTAAGAATTTGGTCAACTGGAATAATGTAATTGGCCTAAAATGGGAGTCAAAGTCGGCAAAATCGCCGATGCGCAAATATCGCTGACATCAAAATTCGCGAGAGCATAATTTCGTCAATTTTCAATCAAATTTCGTACTTTTTGTTTTATTACCTTCAGAAAAAGATTCTCTACCATTTCATAAGAAAAAATATTTAATTTTTTTTTTTAAATTCTTGGACACTGGCACACCCCTTCCAAAAATGGCCTTGGACCCTGAAAGGGTTAATAAGGCAATAACAGTTCATATGTTCATTAGACGAGTTAAAATGAGTACAAGAGACTTGAGTATTCCAATAGGTCATGCTATATGGCTTTGTCTTGTAGAGAAGACGTACAATTTTTATTATTAACCTTAGGCGGATATAATGGAGTGAGTAACATTTGAGATGAATACAAATACTGAGAGCAAGTATACTATATTGATGAGGTTATATACCTGTGTTCATGTTATTGAGCAAATTATGTATAGTTTTTACATATGTATTTATGTAAAACACTTTTGTAATTCCTGAATAAAGCTCCTTATAAAGGTCAAAAACACTTTAAAAGTTGTAACCCAAAGAATATCTTCTTTTTCTTCAAAGTGGAAGTTACAAATGTTAACAGTTTAGTATTGCATTCATGAAAATGTTTGTTGTAAATACTGAATTTAGTCTTTTTACTGGTGCTTAAAAGTGACATTTTATGTCTTAACCTAGGATATCTTTACAAATATAACACTATATACTATTATATTTGCCTACATTTTATAAAGTTTACAATCTACTAGTTCATAATCAATTTAGGGTTAGTCTTTGCAATAATCATGAGTTGGTAAAAAAAAAAATACAAATACAACTGATGTAATACAAATGATGTGTTTCACCTGCAAGTCCACCACTGCATACTGATTACTTGGTAATACTTAAAATAAATTGTGAATTCAAATAGTATTACAAAAAAAAGAGTAGAGGACATCAAATTGTATTTGACTCTCTTGGGTTATCTTCGATTAAATCTTTATAATACATCAGTGTGATAAGAGTGGACATTTCCCTCAGGTCCTCCATATTTGTTAGTTTGTGCAGTTAATGAAACCCACTGAACATGTATGATTATACAATTATATTCATGGGGAAATCCTAAAGCCCTAGGAGTCATACAGTCTGGAGCATGGTAGGTAATCAAGTCTGATCCAAGAAAGGAAGAATTAGCTTCAATTCCTTGGATCAGGGACCCTTCACCAGCATTAGGATGTGTTTCCTTAAGGCACCTACTGTCCATGTTCACCTATCAGTAAAATAGATACCTGGGTGTTAGTCGACTGGTGAGAGTCGCATCCTGGGACAAAATTGATCTAATTTTCCTGAAATGCTCTGTATAACAAAGGGTTTTCTATATATGTAGTATGTTACTGATATCAGCTAGGTCTGTATACCTTGTACTTGTAGAAATAAAGATTATTATTATTATTTCTGATCCATAGGGATCATGTAGCACCTGAAGAATAGGTGATCAGGTTTGAACCACAGATGGCAGCAACAGCTCCAATTCCTTGGATCAAAAGTCCTTTACTAGAATGAAAGCCCCCCACAAAGCATTAACATGGAAGAAAATATTTATATTTTGGTGAATATTTACTTTACTCCTTGGTCCCACTTTGGCACTGCTATATACATAAATGAAAGTGTAAGTTTATTTAGGTACAGGTACACAAGTACAATTATCATACATAGTGTAAATTACCTAGATATTTCCATTAGGGTTGTGTGGTTGTGCAGGAAATTATTATTTATTGACATATCAGCCATAATAACACAAAAAAGATGTTTGATGACTGATGATTATTGATGATAATGAATGATGATGATGATGATGTACTGAGCAGTGACCCAGCAGAGGAAGAGGAAGTGATGAAAGATAGTGATAGGTGATAGTGAGCCAGGTTGCTGTTAAGTAAGTTTATTCAGGTACAGGTACACAAATACAGTTACATAAATTTTCATACATAGCAGCATGTCAGACAAAGTGACTTATTTCCATTGGAGTCCTTGTAATACCTTATTATTTAAACCATAAAAGGAGATATACTAGGAATAAGGTAAACTGAGTTATTTACATTTACATTAAAGAGAGGCTAGATCACAGTAATAGGTACATGTATGTTAGTTATACCAGAACTCTCCTCCCTTTCTGTCACTACATTCACTAGGTACCTTTTGGCTCTCTTCTTGAACTGGTTTATGATATGCTTTGACATGTGCAGGCAGTCTGTTCCATTCCTTTATTGCTGTACAATAAAAGGTGTTTGAAGCCTGGCCACTGACTGTGGGTACTACAAAGTTGTGCTCCCTTATCCTACCACTATGATTGCTTTGGTTCCCAGCCTTGACAAACTTGGCAGCAAGATATTCTGGACACTGAGCAATTTTATAAATGTGATTTAACTTCAGTTGCTTTACTGTCTTCAACATTCAGCATACTTGTTGTTGTAATTCATCTTGGCCTACATACTCTCTTGGACCTAGGCCCAGGAATAAGTAAGTTTATTCAGGTATACACAATTACATAGATTATCATACATAGCAGCATATGTATAGAGAACTTAGAATAACATAAATAAATCAGACTGACTTATCATTTTGTTCTGGGTGATTTGTAATCTATCTTTTAGTAATCTATATGACATTGCATAAGAGCTAGACATAGGGTCCTGGGAGCTTCAGTAGGTAGACACCATGCTTGTCTGTAGAGGAACTTCAGTCTGGCATTCACTTTCTTTACTACACTGTTCCCTATAAATTCTCCTGACATGCTTGGGTCAAAGGGGATTCCCAGGTATTTCACTGAGGGAACTGAAGTGATGGGTTCTCCATAACAATGGACATTAAAATTGTTTACCCTTTACAGCTCATGTTTCATGCCAAAAGAAGCAACCTATTTCCAAAGAATGAAATTTGGTCAAACCATTTGCTGCAGACTTAGTTCAGGTGGTAGCATGAGCATATCTTGGGAACACCTCTATATGAAACTGTCAACGAGGCCACTGCATCTGCTACATAGAAGATACATTGACACGAGGCCCAGCATTATCTCTAGTGCTTGGAAGAATACTACTGGTAACCAAGGTATTAAGAATTATTGAGTTTATTTGCTGAATGTAAATAAATTAATTTTCAAAATTACAATATTCACTGACTTATCATTTTGACTGATTTTAATCATTAATTATATACATGCATAAAGTTAGACTAGGGAATCAGGAGTGATAGTGACCACATGTTTGCTTAAATGTAACTGTATCGGATTATCTTAAGTGTTAAAATAGTTGACATTGAGTGGGATTCCGGGTATAATAATATGAATATGTTCTTCCTAACAATACATTAAAATGTATACAGCTATGATCATCAATGATATGACGTATTATCGTTATAGAAATGTTACTATAGAGCATTTCTCGGACAAGTTTGTGATAGTACATTAGCTATATCTTGTGCGTCTTTACCCGACACTAACAGAGCACTGTCATCTGCATACAATAGAAGATTACACTTGACACTGATGGCCATGTCATTTACATAACATAAGAGCAGTTGGGGACCCAGAATACTACCTTGGGGAACCCCATAGTGTCATTATTATTATTATTTATTATGGCTGAAATGTAAATAAATAATTTTCACAACATTAAAGTGTTCCCTGCACTATTACATCAGTTTTGAACAATTTTACTCATAAAATAATGACAAAGTTAGACCAGGGAATCAAGTGAATAGTGACCAATGTTTTGCTTATCAATGTATACTGTATACAGGAATAAGTGTTAAATATAGGTTGGACAGGTATAGAGTGGGTAAGGTTGGGTGTATAATAATATAATATCTTTATTTCTACAAGTACATGTACAAGGTATACAGGCCTAGCTGACATCAATGACATACGTATTACTATATAGAAACCAGATTATTATGCAGAGCATTTCGGACAAATTAGGTCAGTTTTGTCCCAGGATGCGACCCACACCAATCGACTAACTCCCAGGTACCCATTTTACTGATGGGTGAACATAGACAACCAGTGTTCAGAAACACGCCTAGTGTTTCTACCCTAGCTGGGAATCGAACCCATATCCTCGCCGTGTGAAGCTAGAGCTTTAGCCACCAGGTTTATTTAGGTACAGGTACACATACTATATACATTATTATAATCATGGGAGAGCGCTAAACCCGTAGGATTATACAGCGCATGTGGGGGAATGGAAGGTATTCCGGTTCAATTCAGGGAACTGGAGCACAGATCCAATTCCCTTGATCAAGAGCCCCTTACCAGCGTCAAGGAACCTCCCTTGAAGGGATATTATATAGTTACATAAATTATATCATACATAGCAACAAATGTGTAATTACTTCGGATAACTCCAAAAGAAGTCAAAGTAACTTGTTTTTATTGGGGTCCTAGCGTGAGTTGGTCTTGCCTAGCACAGGCCAATAGGCCTACTGTAATGCTCTAAAGTTCTTCAGTGTTCAGGGTTTAATTAAGTGTTGCGGTTGTTTATAAAGTTCACTGCCTACAAACTTGCACCACAAGGGTCATAATGACTACAATCCATCTAGTGAATATCACCAGGCCTATTTCACTGCACCTTCTTATGTTTTATTTAGGCTAAGCTTTGCATACATATTAAAAAAATGGTCTTGAGGGAACAATGTTATGGGAGGCACATGCAAATTAGTTAACCTAGAATAACATAATAAAGTTAAACAGTGTGACCATGACATTAGTGTGCTCTCACAACGTATGTAAACATTTAAACTCATATGTATATGTATATATATATATATATATATATATATATATATATATATATATATATATATATATAAAACCTACTTGTTTAGGACACGTGCAACTCAGGCAGAGGTTAGGGCAGTATGACTAGTTGCTGCACCACGTCCGCGCGCGAGATAAAAAAATCGAAAAATTATGAAAATTGAGTTAATCATATAGAAAATAGCTTAACTCATTGGCAACCAAATTCAAATTCAAATTCAAATTCAAATTTATATATTTCTCTGTAAAAATTACAATGTGTGTTTTACATTTTAAGGACTAAGGGCTATAATTACAAAGATGGCCGTTAGCATGCCTAGCATGCCTGGCATGCTAGACATTTCGGGCAGACTTAATACTAGGTTTGCTCCAATATTGGAGTAAATCAGGCAAATTTACTCTATACAATGATTATACTGGTATTAAGGTTAGGTAATTATAGTGATTAACTAGGTTTACAAAATTGAGGTAGTATAAAAATTAAAGAATTTAACAATTAGTTTATATAATAATGGAAATGGTGACGTGTTGGCATGACACAGTTTCTATATTGGAGTGTCTTAGGCAAACTTATGACTAGCTTAAGGATTATGAAGCAATAGTTGTATTAGAATCTTGGCTACAGTCATGTGCAGAATCAAGGGGGAATTACAGATATCAATAAGTGTAATTTTGTTGTGGATATGTGCAAGATACAAGAATAGAATAGAATAGTTTATTGGGAAATGATACAAAGATTTAAAATTGGTTTATGAGATTACAAGAGGTGTACATGCCAAAAGCCCCTAATATGCAGAGCATTGTGGGCAGACTTAAAATTAACTTAAAACTAAATAGTAAGAATTATAGTAAATAGTTTACAATATAAGTATAGTTGAGTATTTAAGCTATGAAATTTGAACATAGTTTGAACATGACATTTTTTAAACATAATAGTTTTATAATTTTGGATCATTTACAGTTTTATATGTCTTCATAATAAAATTATTAAATCAGATTAAACAAATTAAATCAATAATTTGTGTTGCAATAACAAATTATATGGTCATTAGATGAGTTACAAGGAGCACGTTTCTACAAGGAATTATAGTCATTTATATCATGTACGGTAACGGCGATGTGCGCAACACGCCTGCTCTCACCCCGTATATTTTTAGGATTTTTTTTCCATTTTTTTCTTTGCTGTTTCGTGTATTATTCATTCTAATGGTGTAATTGACGATTTGGCATCATATGAGAGTGGGCGGAGCTTATACGTAGTCTACCAGCCAATCAGGGACGTTCTGGGAATATTTGCTGTGGCCGGCAGAATTCCCGCTCTGAGAGGCACCAGAAATTATTTCATTATTACGCTAATATCAATTTTACGGCTTATTTATCTATTACTGATCAAATATGAAATAATAAACACTATAAATAACATATAAACGTGTTGTATGCTCCAGCATGAATAAAATGAGCCCTAATATGGCGAGTCTCTATCAGCCATATGGGTATAAAATTGATTCCCCTTCTTCCCATAATGTTTTCTTTGGCCTGTGAGTAAGAAAAACGGTGTTTTAGAGAGGCTAACTACAGTAAAACATTAGTTTTGTAAGGATTAGAGATTTTGCCACGAAATCGGCGGTTGTGCACCCCATATCCATATGTGGACGGTAGGCAAGATGACATTATGGATACAATAAAGGCCTAGGCACTAGGACCTAAAGAGTGCTTGTATAATATGACATTTGGATTCATATCTATTTCAATTATTTTCAATTCAGGCTTATCTTATTTCATGAATAAGATATTTTGACATGTCACATAGTTATTATATTGTCTATCTCTATATTCCTACTAAGTGCACAATTAACCTGTTCGACAGTGACCATATGGCCTGTCACATAATTTGCATTTAGTTTGATCAGTCAATTGTCTCCCAAACTGTCAAGTACCTGTTTAGCCAACTCTATGAAAATTGCCACTACAACAGTAGTCTGCTCACATTGCAAGTTGCTCCACAAACATGCCCATCTGTGCTCGCATTATCATGAGCACAGATAGCGTCATGGAAATTAATTTGGATTTATATCTACAGTTCACTTATCTGTTACAGCAAATTTAGGAAATTTGCTTAGAATAAGTGGCATCCTACCTTCACTAATAAGATGAAGGTAGGATACCACTTATTCTAAGCAAATTTCCTAAATTTGCTTGTAACAGATAAGTGAACTGTAGATATAAATCCAAATTAATTTCCATGAACGTGCCTATCTGTGCTCTTGTAAGGAAAACATTGAAACAAGCGATTTTCTCGAAAAAAAAATCCCGAGGCGGGTGGCCGGCGCCTTTCCAGGTGAATATCTCGGAAGTAAGTTATTGACTTATTTTACTTAGGTAAGCCTTTACTATTTGATTAAATGAAATAATATTAACAGGAATCGTAAAAGAATGATTGTTCTTGTTTTTAGTGATGCAATTTTGGAAATATTCCAAATATTTTCGGATTTATGTGGGAGTAAAAGGCAGATATTTTTTCAACATTCAAGAAACTTACATACTTTATTTTTTCTGGAATAAAGATAAGATATTTACAGGAAACTGGGTCATCAGTAAGTCGTATTAGCATTGTTCTTTCGGTACCAAGTCCCCAAACAACCGTACGTAGTGACATATAGGCTCGGGTTAATTTTTCTTTATTTGTTCAGTTCAAGATTTTTTTTTTACTTCAATTTTCTCAGTTGTTGTTTGGGCTATCTTATTGAAAATTATGTACAGTAAATAAAGTGAACACTTCTTCGTGTACACCAAAACTGAACGAAATCGGACAAAAAACAAAAAAGCTGATTTAAATTCAACTACTCCCCTTACGGGTTTATAGGACAACCACGCCTTACACGTATAGAGCTGTGATTATCAATAATAATAATAAGAAGAAGAAGAAGAGATAATAATAATTAATAATAATAATAAATTTCTTTCTTTTTGAAGTATACAGTACGTAGTAAGCATCTTTATTTCTACAAGTACATGATGCAACTAAAATGAATGATAAACAGCAGTTTTCGAAAAAAATATATTAGGTTTCGAAGAAGACGTCTGATTTTATTTTCTTAATTTTATTGACTTTAAGAATAACTTTGACTATAATTTTCAGTTTGTAATATATTCATATATTCCATTTACACTATATAATAATTACCGATGTGTATTTATTTGTCTTTGGTGTCACGCTTTCGGTATCTATGATAGACACCGAATAATATATATATATATATATATATATATATATATATATATATATATATATATATATATATATATATATATATAGGATGGGGTCCACCTCTGGTGTAAATTGTGGGTCCCATAGCCTCGGAGAAGTGGATAAAAAGGCTTCAAGGAAGAATATTTAGATTTCTTTCTGAAGCTATTTGAATATTCCACTTCCCCTACCACCTCATCTTTTGAATATATATAAAATTTATTTCAAGACATAATACATTGACAAGAATACAATATGGAGTAAAACAACATAGATAACAACTCAGAGCTACATGTCAAATACTTCGTCCAGCTCCCCGGCAGTGGGCCGCGTGCCCAGAATGCTGCAGGCATTTCCCCTCTGGATCGCAACACTGAGTCTCTGAAAGGGGAAGCTGGTCGCCCTGTGATCCTTGGTTTCTATGATGACTTCTTCACCCAGCTCTTTGAGAAACTTTAGAGCACACTTGCCCCATGCTCCATGGGTCTCCGACCCTATTGGGATGAAGTTATAGCAAGGGGGAAGGCCTTCATATTTGCGAGTCTTCTGGGTCTCCCTGTGGCTGGCAGCTCCACCCCCTTCGGCTACGGAGTATGGCAAGTAGGTGTCTGCCATTGTGGCAGCACAGGTGTAGTCCCAAGCAATCTGCTTAGCATACTTCCAGGGTAGCATAGTGGCTCCATCAGAACGCTTTTGACTTCCATCAGACCTCTGCACTTGGGGTTCCCGTTGAGCTGGGCAACGGGCTGTGGCGAGGCTTCTCTTTATGATGTCATTGACCTCCTCATGTCTAGCATACTTCCCTTCTGATGTGTGACACACTAGACCATGAAGTCCGAATTGATCAGCCGTCGCCCTGCCGCAAATACACCTATGTTCGGTGAGTATGGGGGTGGCTAGGCGAAGACAACACCAATCCGAATTGCCTGTGGGTCGATTCGAGTCCCCAGAGAGGAATTGGGAACAGCTAAAAGGAAATCTCCTGAGTGTTGTGCCTTCACTGCTAGGAGAAGAGCTTTGTCCTTTCCTGAAGCGTTGGTGAGCATTGTGTTGGCATGTTTTTTCATGATCGGTTTGTCCCAGTGGGACTGTTTGTGCTCTTTGGGAGGAGCTGGTCTACTGGAGGAGTCTGCCAGGATATCCCACCGCACGGTTGCTTCAATGAACCTAGGGTCTTGAGCTCCCACCACACCTCTCAAACGTTCAGGGACAATCTTCTTGACTAATCCACAGGAGGCCAAACACGATGACAGAAATGCAGGTAAAGCTACCTGTCTTGCTTTGCGCACCCCTATACCTCCCAGTCGCACTGGGAGGGTTGCCTGCTCCCATTGCCGATCCTCTAGTGACAGATTCAGTGCCTTCTTAAAGGTTGATCTTAGGTGTGCGTCATACTCGTCAAGTGTTGGGTTTTCAAAAGAGGGTGCGCACCTCAAGAAGTAAGTGAGTCTTGGCATAGTAAGACACCTTGTGAGGAGATACAGAGCATCATGGGCATCAAGATCACTTATTCTCTCCTCCATTCTTTTCAGGTCATTCACTTTGTCCTTGAGGACAGTGTCGATGGCATGGTGACCCAGCGGTGCTCCCAGGAGGGTACTGTTGGATGGAGTGGTAGTAGTGACTTCTGGGAGGATTGTTTGCACCGCATTGATTATTTCCTGGTTTGTTGTGATGATTTCACACTTTGAGGGATTGAGGATGAGTCCTAAGGCTTCTCCCTGTGTCTTCACCCGTTGTAGGTCCTCTAACAGGGACTCCCCAGTACCCACCAGAGTGCCATCATCCAGGTACCAGATGTTGAGCTCGCTGCGTAGCAGACCTGGAATTGGGCGGTGCTAGTGGCAGATTCAAACTTAGCGACCGTTACTCACCTCAGTTGACCTGTGACTTTCAGTGCATAACGTGTCTCTGTGTGCCAACTTTTTTCTTCTTATTTTGTGTGTCCTGAGCCAAAATGGATACAACAACAACAGCAGTGCACAGTGATGCAGCCATTACCAGCAGATTAGGTAAGTTCACCTGGAGAGAGTTCCAGGGGTCAACGCCCCTGCGGCCCGGTCTGTGACCAGGCCTCATGTTGGATCAGAGCCTGATCAACGAGGCTGTTACTGCTGGCCGCACACAGTCCAACGTACGAACCACAGCCTGGCTGGTCAGGCACCGACTTTAGGTGCCTGTCCAGTGCCTGCTTGAAGACAGCCAGTGGTCTATTGTAAAGACAATGTTGGATTGTAGGCGAGATGTTAGCGAATATTTGTTAATATAGGAACTTTTGTGAACAACGAAGTGACATCAATACTAACCATATTGTTAATATTTAAATCAGTCATGGTGCTTAGTGACTAAATCAATATTATTTTTAACATGAAAGTTAGAAACTTTGTCAACAATTGGGATCAACATATCTATTAGGAATTTGGATAATTTGTAGTTAATTGAGCCTGTGAGGCTAATTATGGGTCTGGCTGGATTACCTGGATTTTGTCTTAAATAATCTATACATATTAACCGAGTGTAAGGGATTCTTTCTAAGTTTAGAATAAGTATCTATGTTATAAGATTATTCATTTTACCATGGTAAAATGAAGGTAAATAATGTTTATTGTATATGATTTCTTTTAGGCCTAGCTCTACTGATCACTTAATATGATAGTGTAAACATGTTATCAGGCTTTGATATGCATTTGAAAGTGAAAAAAAAAGAAGGCAGCAGCTAGGTTTCACTTTACAACAGTAGCACGGAAACACCTGCTGTATAAGAGGGTCCCTCCTGTAAATGTATAGTATTTTTTTATTTTATTTTATTTTGGGTGGCCCGGTGGTCTGGTGGCTTGAGCTCTCGCTTCACACACGGAGGGCCCGGGTTCGATTCCCGGCGGGTGGAAACATTTCGACGTGTTTCCTTACAACTGTTGTCATGTTCACCTAGCAGCAAATAGGTACCTGGGTTGTTAGTCGACTGGTGTGGGTCGCATCCTGGGGGACAAGATCAAGGACCCCAATGGAAATAAGACAGACAGTCCTCGATGACGCACTGACTTTCTTGGGTTATCCTGGGTGGCTAACCCTCCGGGGTTAAAAATCCGAAGAAATCTTATCTTATCTTATCTTAAAAACTTACAATTTTTATACTAGCAATACACACCAAGTAGTCACCTTACTACAAGTAAGGTCATAACAAAACAATACCAAAACAACAGTAAGCACAAACGCCCACACAAGGATGTGCCATAACAACCCCAATAAAACCTAACTACCCTATAACAACGAAACTCCAAATAAACCATAATACTTACAAACAAAACCAAAAGCTCCGTAGAAAACGGTAACCTTTATACCATTCTTAATGACGCAAACAAAGCGTCGTCAATACAACATTAGACTGAGACATAAATGCAATATGCAATACAATAAAAAAAATAGCGTTACATAACTCCTAACCTCCCCACAATGTCAAAACAAACTTACACCACACAAACATGTAAGTTACCAATAAATATGTAAAAGTAACACTACCCAAATCCTCCTGCACCCACTGGCCTGTCTACCTCAAAAAACACCCCCTCCTTAGACCTAATTCCGGGACAAGAACAAAACATTTTATCACCTATATAGTGCCCCTATATAATGCCCCTATATAGAGCCCCTATATAGGAACTCATCATAAGAAATGGACTACTGTACATAAGTCCAAACACTTAAATATATACAATACTTCCTGAGGCACAAACAACAACATACCCTGCACCGAAAAACATAGATACACAAATTTTATATATACATTTATAGCAATCCACCAAGTCGCCATCAATACAGTGTGTACAAACTCCTTACTGCCTACACCATAACCAGGCAGGTGCAAGAATATACTAACACCATAACACATTGTCAAAATAAACCTTAATGAGAAAAAATAACAGAAACACTAACATAAACACTAACATAAACATTAACATAAACCACACTTAAGAATCAGCAAAATACACAAAAAGATCAATTATCACATAAAACAAAATTTATAATATTATATTGCGCAACACCTAAGTAGTTAGACTGTTGGGTTTAGTCCTGACTCTTTCTCTTCTACTTCAGCTCTTCCTCTCACCGGCTATTCTTCTTCTGTCCCCACTTCCCCCTCGCCCCTAGTGGGTCCTTACCTGAGAGTCTGAACTAACTAACTAACTAATATTATATAACCAACAAAGGGTACATAACCCTATGTTCAAAAACTGCTATTACATCGATACTTAAACCATATCACAACAAAATACATATCTAATATATATTCGCTACAGTATAATATGAATATTGAAATATAATAACAGGCACCATAGCCAAACCTACACCATGCTAAAGTGTACAAAACCCCTACCAGGTTACTTACATACTGTAACCGCCTAAAACAACACAGCCCGGTAACTCATATCCTTCCTGCATGGGGCACCGCCCCGCACCCCTCAACCGAAACTGAAACAAAAACCCCACCCTTCCCAACCGCTCACCCCCCCACCGAACCCCACTATTACCTCTAATATAACCAGTGACAAACTCCCCCACCAAACTAAACTCACTCACACCGAATATACACCCCCTCCCTCCAAAACCTCTCATACATCACACTCCTAACACCCCCCAAACCCCCAAAACCCCACCCCCAAACAACACTGGAGACTAGCCCAAAACACCTTACCGTCCCAACCCTAGCAACTGCCTCACCGTCAAACCCCTATAAACTGAAGGAAAACCGGATTCCCACGCCTTACCGTAAACCTCCCTATTCTTACATTTTGTCCTATAAAACCCCGCCGCCAACGCATTAATTTTAACCTCACCCCTCATGCCCCTCAAACGCCCTATGAATGCCTTCCGAGCACTCCCTCAAGTCCAAACTTAGGGAGTCCTGTTTCCTGACAAACCTTACCTCTCAAAACTGAAATTCCTTGTCCCCAATCAACTCCAAAACCCACCAAACCATTCCCTCACAAACCCAATCCCCTCACAGAAGTACACTACATGGTGCGCAGTCTCCAATTCCCCACACCTATCACAAGCCCCATCCCCAGTAAAACCCATCACTAATAGCTGCGCTCTGGAGGCCAGAATCCCATGTAAAAATCTAAACCCTGTATCTTGAACCCCTGGCTGCACTTTCACCTTCTTCAACCACCCCCAAATGCTCCTCCAATTATACAACGGAAAAAATGCCTCCCCCTGCACCACCTGCTCAGTCGCACTGATCCTATCTAATCTACTTACCCTCACTCTTTCCGGGTCACCAATAACCAGAAGGAACCACAAAACTGCCTCACACGCCACCAATTCTCTTCCACCCCACCACTTCCTAACCACCCTCATTACCAACCCAACCCTCCTACCCCTCGTCTCCCCCCTGATCATAAACTCCTGCTTTATGAAAACACTCCGCAATCTACTTCGTAAAGGAATCAGACCCAGACCCCCCCCCACTTAACCCTCGTTTCCACTACCTCCCTACTTAACCAATGCCTCCCATGTCCCCACACGAAGCTAAGCAAAAAATATATATGAATCCTATCTCTAAACCCCGGCAGAGCCAGACGCCTACAGTCCGCTGAATCAGCAACCGGCTTCCCTCAGGCTGTAGAAATCCGTGGCCCAATGAGCAGTGTTAAATGAAATTATTAAAATTATTTATTTGTAAAGTGCCTTACAAATACAGTATGACGAGGATAAGCGTCACACAGTACACTAAAAAGCAACACAACAAGTATCAGAAGCCCAAGATTGTTCAACTGCCTCCCAGCATACATAATGGGTATTACCAATAGACCCCTGGCTGTCTTCGGGAGGGAGCTGGATTGGCACCTAAGTCAGTACCTGACCAGTCGGTTTGTGGGTCGTACGTCTGTTCGTGTGTGGCAAACAGTAACGTTCTGGTTGATCATGTCCTGATCCACCACGAGGCCTGGTCATGGTCCTGGCCGCGGGGGCGTTGACCCCCGGAACACCCTCTAGGGCAAGAAAGACACTTCCATGCAAACCTTACATGATATGTAAAATACCTCATTGTTAAGGATAAGATATCTGATATCTCGAGGCTGTATTCACATTTTGCATCGACTAGACAGACTAAATGTCTTTATTGAGATTATAATCCAGTTATGACCATTTTTTATTTTTTAGTGCTTAACAATATTTTATTACAAGTAAACTGAATTTTGAATACTGCAGAAAAGAAATAAAGTTGCATTGTATTGTATTGAGATTGTATTCTTTACTGAACTTTGTACAACTGTATCAAGGAAATAAAAAAAAATATTGGTAATATAAATTTATTGAGACTATTCCTTACTGTACTGTGTACAACAACGATATGAAGTAATTGTAAAATACGAAATGACTAATATTTCTTTCTAGTGATGTGACAATGTTCCGTGGTCTCTTGACAAAGTCTAATTGTCACCTCTGTATTTTTTTTTTTTGGCTACCACTCACGGGATGAGCATTTGGTGCACAATAAACCAGCCGTTCAGGCTGTTGTCACTGTTTTGTTAAAAGTAGTTAATAAGGGAATACCTGTTGTGATAAAGGGTTTCGAAAACCGACAAGTTGAAGATTGTCTCTGTTTCTCTTGCTTCTGTCAAAATTTTGTGTGTGTTCACCTAACTGTGGTTGCAGGGGTCGATTTATAACTCCTGGCCCCGCCTCTTCACTGGTCGCTACTAGGTCCACTGTTCTACGAGCTTTATCATACCTCTTCTTAAAGCTATGTATGGATCCTGCCTCCACTACATCACTCTCCAGTGTGTGTGTGTGAGGTTCCTTGACATTGGGAAGGGATCTAGAATCTAAGTAATTGAACTTGATCTTCCCTTCCTTGAGTGGAACCTGATTACCTTAGATTCTTCCCTGCAGCTGCGTGACCCCTATGGGTTTAGCGCTCTTCCATGAATGTAATAATGCGAATAAATGGCTTCTAAAACCGACAAGTTGATAAGTAAAACACTTGTGCAAGATACCCAAATTTTGCACAAGTGTCTTATTTATCACAAATGTAATATCACTCTTAATGTTACGTATTACCCAGTTGTCTTTGGTTGTTTGTAAGAGCTGGGTTAATACCCTCACCATTTTCTGCTTTATATGCAGTGGGAAGTAAGTTTATTTAAGTACATGTACACATAAGTACAGTTATCATACCTAGTAACATATGTGCACATTACCCAGGGTTACCCCCAAAACGTTGTCAGTGTTGCACATGTTATGATGGGAGGATCATGTTTGAATATAGTCCTCTCACAGTGATGTCTCAAACATTGAAATAGAAAATGATGTATAGTTTCTGGAACATGACAATGAATGTAATTTTCGTTTATTATATCTGTTCTATGTCCTCAACCGGTTGCTTGGTGGAGCCCCGAGACCTGGTGGCTAAAGCTCTCACTTCACACGGCGAGAATCAGGGTTCGATTCCCGGCTAGGGTAGAAACATTGGGCGTGTTTCTTTACACCTGTTGTCTATGTTCCCCATCGGTAAAATAGGTACCTGGGTGTTAGTCGACTGGTGTGGGTCGCATCCTGGGAAAAAAACTGACCTAATTTCCCCGAAATGCTCTGCATAACAAGCGGCTTTCTATATAGTACTTTGTCATTGATGTCAGCTAGGAACTTAAAATAGTTATAACACCATAATTTTTAAAGGGGTGGACCGGTAAGCCAGCGGAAGGCCTCGGTCAGATGACCACAAACTCCAACGGAGGGTCATGATATGACTAAGACCCGCGTCAGGAAACATTGTCCTGTTTCCTGACAAACCTTACCTAACCTGTCAGCTAGGCCTGTACCTTGTACATGTACTTGTAGAAATAAAGATATTATTATTATTAATCTGTCCATATATAGGAAAGCATTGGTTTGGTAATAGAGTTGTCGATGAGTGGAACAAACTCCCGAGTACAGTTATAGAGGCTAAAACGTTGTGTAGTTTTAAAAATAGGCTAGATAAATATATGAGTGGATGCGGGTGGGTGTGAGTTGGACCTGACTAGTTTGTGCTACTAGGTCAGATGCCGTGCTCCTTCCTTAAGTGAATGTAACCTGACCTGGCTGGGTCGGGGCATTGGCTTAAACCGGTGGGAGTCTTGGACCTGCCTTGCATGGGCCAGTAGGCCTGCTGCAGTGTTCCTTCTTTCTTATGTTCTTATTGTTGAATCTGTTACTCAATTTTTGTCCTGTATGTTTCCATACTTCTCAGTTGTATTTTTTATAGTTCCATAGTTCTATATAGGAGCCAGCAGTAGTTTACTTTTTATTATACTTTTGCAAGTAAAAACTGTTTTAGGTATATAATAGTGATAAATTATGTAAATTTACTAAGTATTTTTCAGTTACTTTTTAAAGTGGTCAAGTAAATCACTGATTGTACTAGATGTGACTATATTACAATAGATTACGAAAAACATAGAAAAAGTACAGTTAATTAGTAAATAACTTAGACACGAATTCTAATGGGAAGGAAAAGTTTATCTAACCTGAAAATTATTTAATAATTAGTTAATGTAGCCGGCAGGAGGTAGAGGCAAGTGTCTGGCTTGAACACACAGCTGCGACGTAAATATGGCTAGTGCTGTGGCAGCTAAAGCTTTAACTACGGCCACTTTTGGCCATGTTTCTCGCCAACTTCTTGTGAGTAATAACTACATATATATAGCAGTGTCTTGTGTGTAACACCGAGTCGTAGCCGGAAATTTCTGGGAGTTAAAGATAATAAATGGCGACCCAGGGGTGTGGACAAACTTTTTTTTTTTTTATTTCTAGGGAAATATATCAATTAATATTATTATGATTTTTGTGTTATTAGCTGTTAAACGTGAAAGAAGACTTCCAATGAAGGAACATAAAATTATTATTTAGAATAATGGTATAGATAAAATATTTGTGGCGCCTCTTAAGAATTTAATGTAAGATAATGGTTATAATCATAACCATAACTTTTAAAGGGGTGGACCGGTAAGCCAGTGGAAGGCCTCAGTCAGATGTCCAAAAGTTCCAGTTGTGGGTCATCATATAAGATAAGATTTCGTTCTGATTTTTAACCCCAGAGGGTTAGCCACCCAGGAAAACCCAAGAAAGTCGGTGAGTCATCGAGGACTGTCTGCCTTATTTCCATTGGGGTCCTCAATCTTGTCCCCCAGGATGCGACCCACACCAGTCTGCTAACACCCAGGTACCTATTTGCTGCTAGGTGAACAGGACAACAGGTGTAAGGAAACGCATCAAAATGTTTCCACCCGCCGGGAATCGAACCTGGGCCCTCCGTGTGTGAAGCGAGAGCTTTAGCCACCAGGCCACTGGGGCAGGAAACACTTGTCCTGTTTCCTGACAAACCTTACCTAACCTAACCTTCTAAGAACTTGTATTAATAATGCCAGAAGGTTAGTAACCCAGGATAATTCCAGAAAGTAGAGCACTGCGGCTTATTTTGTGTAATATTGAGTTCAGGCCCTGGTCTTAGTTGGTTGATAATTTATTCCATAAAATGTCCAATATTAGGCGGATTATGCTAGGGGATTAGTTTTATTTTGTGGAAATGGTAAGAAACAATCTAGGCTAAGGAAACCTAATATAACCCAACCTAAAATAATTTAACGAAGCTTAACCTTACTCTGCCAGCTGTATTTCCCCAAAATTATTGGAGATAGTGCATCTTTGTTTATAAAAAGATAAGATAAGATTTTTCAGATTTTTAACCCCGGAGGGTTAGCCACCCAGGATAACCCAAGAAAGTCAGTGCGTCATCGAGGACTGTCTGTCTTATTTCCATTGGGGTCCTTAATCTTGTCCCCCAGGATGCGACCCACACCAGTCGACTAACAACCTGGGTACCTATTTGGTGCTAGGTGAACATGACAACATGTGTAAGGAAACACGTCGAAATGTTTCCACCCACCGGGAATCGAACCCGGGCCCTCCGTGTGTGAAGCGAGAGCTCTAGCCACCAGACCACCGGATTTATCCTTGTATTTTGTACTTTTGTATTTGGATTTTGGACTTTATGCTGCTATATTTGACCAGGCACATTGCATGATTCGTTACTAAGTAGTGATTCACTCTGAGATGCCATTTGTGCCAAAATAAATGTGTTATTTTTGCTATCTCGCCAAATAAAATTATGTACTAGAAATAAGTGTTGCCAGGATATAGGTAACATGATTTTATTTTACATAAAATAATGCTTCAGTTCTGTTCAAGATCTATACTCAGTGTTAGCCCTGATTTCCATTGGGATCTTTAGGTCCTGCCCAAGGATATGACCCACAACAGTTTATTAACTCTTAGGTATCTGTTTATTACTAGGTAATGGGGATGTATACCTGGAGAGAGTTCCAGGGGTCAACGCCCCTGCGGCCCGGTCTGTGACCAGGCCTCATGTTGGATCAGAGCCTGACCAACCAGGCTGTTACTGCTGGCCGCACGCAGTCCAACGTACGAACCACAGCCTGGCTGGTCAGGTACCGACTTTAGTGCCTGTCCAGTGCCTGCTTGAAGATAGCCAGGGGTTTGTTGGCAATCCCCCTGATGTATGCTGGGAGGCAGTTGAACAGTCTTGGGCCCATGACACTTATTGTGTTGTCTCTCAACGTGCTAGTGGCACCCCTGCTTTTCATTGGGGGGATGTTACATCGCCTGCAGAGTCTTTTGCTTTCATAGGGAGTGACTCTCGTGTGCAAGTTTGGTACTAATCCCTCGAGAATTTTCCACGTGTATATAATAATGTATCTCTCCCGTCTGCGTTCTAGGGAGTACAGGTTTAGGAACTTCAAGCGTTCCTAGTAATTGAGGTGGTTTATCGCAGTTATGCGTGCCATTAAGGTTCTCTGCACATTTTCTAGGTCAGCAATTTCACCTGCCTTGAAAGGTGCAGTTAGTGTGCAGCAATATTCCAGCCTAGATAGAACAAGCGACCTGAAAAGTGTCAACATGGGCTTGGTATTCCTGGTTTTGAAGGTTCTCATTATCCATCCTGTCATTTTTCTAGCAGATGCGATTGCTATGGTGTTATGGTCCTTGAAGGTGAGATCCTCTGACATGATCACTCCCAGGTCTTTGACATTAGTTTTTCGCTCTATTGTGTGTCAAGTAAAGTTGTACTTTGTCACTGATATCAGCAAGTTATCCAGATGGCAGGTATACTCCAGTGACTTGTTAAGCTATAACCATGAAATCCACAATCTAATTTAGGTTTAGGTTAAATTGGGTTATGTTAGGTTAGTGCTTAGCCATAATTTCCCAAAATTTATATATGGGAGTTGCTGGAAATGGGCTTTTGATTCAGGGTATACCCTACTCTTCTGATCAGCCAGATCATTTCCCATTCCAGGTGCTATGCGACCCCTGTGGGTTCAGCGTTTTCCCATATACATGTATACAGTAAACCCTTGATATAAGGGAATTTTAAAATTATAGGCAAAAATCCACAGGTTAAGTTGTACTTTTCAATGTTTATTGCAGTATATTTTTAAATTTTGTACAGTACTATATTAGGTATACAGTAGGGTACTTCATTGAACTTTTTACTGTTTTTAACATTCTGATATAATAGAAACCCTCCCATTAACCCATTAGAGCAGGTTGCTCCTGATTATCCCAACTACTGGACCAATATGACATGGTCTTAGATGCTCTGGAGGACAAACAAAATGCAGATGTAGTATACGTACACAGACGGAAAAGTTGGTAGATGTAACTTCCTAACAAACGGAACACAGAGTAATAGTAAACAGAGTAAAGTCAGAGGTGGCTACAGTGAAAAGCTTTCCCACAAGGTACAGTGCTTGCTCCCATCCTGATGCTCATCCTCATGTCTGACATAGAGATGTAAGCCACAGCACCGTGTCTTCCTTTGTGGATGACATCCAAATTTGCATGACAAGTGTCATCCATCAAAGACACTGCACGTCTCAAGTGGACATCAACCAGATCTTTAAATGGGCCGCAGAAAACAATATGAAGTTCAGTGAAGACATGGTAGATGGAGATGTTGATCTTCATCTACCATTTGTAACTCCCCAAGTGATAGGAGTTTGAATCTTGTAGCATATAAGTGGGTTTATGCTGGCCCACGTTAATTATTTCAACATTTAAGTTGTTCACCAATTGTAACTTAAACCCCCCCTCAAGGTAGGTTCCTTGATGTTAGTGAGGGGCCTCTTGATCTAGGGAATTTGATCTGTGCTCCGGTTCCCTGATTAAGCCTGAATACCTTCCACATTTCCCCCCCCCAGGCGCTGCATAATCCTCCGGGTTTAGCGCTCCCCCTTAATTATAAAAATTATAATGTAACTTAAACCCACCCCTCAAGGAAGGTTCCTTGATGCTGATGAGGGGCTCTTTGATCTAGGAAATTGGATCTGTGCTCCAATTCCCAGAATTAAGCCTAATACCTTCCACATCCCCCCCACAGGCGCTGTATAATCCTACGGGTTTAGCCCCCCCCCTTGATTATAATAACAACTTAAACCCAAGTCCACCTGCACACTACTACTAAAACTAGCAGTAGCGAGACAAGTCACACCAACCATATTACCTAGTAGCCCTTCTTGTCCATGGTTCAGATGGGTTAGGGAAGTCTTTACCCTGGGACTAGTAATTTGACAATAACAGTGGAGCTAGTTCAATTTAAATATAATTGTTATAATCCAGGATTAACTGGAATTTGAACCTTTCATTTGGGTTTGTGAAAATGTCTGCTTCTGCTCATTGTACATCTGGCTTTTGCCCATAGTTGCTTTATTGATTTTATATTGTTTTAAACCTTTAATGTGTAGATTTTTTTTTCATTGTTATTCTTAATATTATTCTTATGACAGGTGCGCTCACAGAGCACAGCAGCTGCTGCTGCACCACAGGCAGTACCAGAAAAGAGGTTAAAGAAATTTTCTGTTTATCGTTGGGATCCAGAGAAGCAGGGAGACAAACCCCACATGCAGACATATGAGGTCGACTTGAATACGTAAGTCAGTAATTCTCATTTTTTTTATTTATTGTTTTATTAACAAACACATCGGCCGATTCCCACCAAGGCAGGGTGGCCTGAAAAAGAAAAACTTTCATAATCATTCACTCCATCACTGTCTTGCCAGAGGGGTGCTTTACACTACAGTTATAAAATGGCAACATTAACACCCCTCCTTCAGAGTGCAGACACTGTACTTCCCATCTCCAGGACTCAAGTCCGGCCTGCCGGTTTCCCTGAATCCCTTCATAAATGTTACTTTGCTCACACTCCAACAGCACGTCAAGTATTAAAAACCATTTGTCTCCATTCACTCCTATCAAATACGCTCACACATGCTTGCTGGAAGTCCAAGCCCCTCGCACACAAAACCTCCTTTACCCCCTCCCTCCAACCTTTCCTAGGCCGACCCCTACCCCGCCTTCCCTCCACTACAGATTTATACACTTTCAAAGTCATTCTGTCTCGTTCCATTCTCTCTACATGTCCGAACCACCTCAACAACCCTTCCTCAGCTCTCTGGATAATAGTTTTGGTAATCCCGCACCTCCTCCTAATTTCCAAACTCTGAATTCTCTGCATTATATTCACACCACACATTGACCTCAGACATGACATCTCCACTGCCTCCAGCCTTCTCCTCGTTGCAACATTCATCACCCATGCTTCATACCCATATAAGAGTGTTGGTATAACTATACTCTCATACATTTCCCTCTTTACTTCCATGGACAAAGTTCTTTGTCTCCACAGACTCCGAAGTGCACCACTCGCCCTTTTTTCCTCATCAATTCTATGATTCACCTCATCCTTCTGCACTTAAAATTTTTCTAATGCATTTTATAAAAATTCCTTTAAACTTTATTAAAGAAAGGCAAATATTAAGATAAGTATATTGTCTAGCTTTTGTTTCCTTTAACCCTTAAACTGTCCAAACATAGATCCATGTTTGCTTGTAGCACTCAACGAATTACGTTTTACATACTATCTTATTGAGAATATCAGGTGAGTGCTACGCACGCACATGTATATTACTTTTTTACATGCTTTATGGAAAATCAGGTCGACACTGCCCACAAACGTGATTCGTTGGGCAGTTTAAGGTAATAATTTACAAAAATTTATCAAAAGAGCAAATACAAAAATTCATCTCTAATGTACTGTATTACACATGATAAAAGAAAGAATATGAGGGACAGTGATGTTGTGGGGTCTAGTAAGTTCTTGATACTGTAAACATATATTTTCTCCTTGTTGGTATATTTGATGAAACTAATTTAGTACATATTGAAAAAAATAGGGTGATGGAACCCTTAAAATTAAAATTGGTCAGTTATGTTCATGAGAAAGAAAAGAAATTCATAGTACAAAGCTTTTAACAGGCTTCTGCCTGCATGGTTGCTGTCTTTCAGTCTAATAGGTGGTTCATTATACAGTACAGTACAGCCTCTCCTCACTTAACGATGGAGTTCCGTTCCTGAGACCATCAGTAAATGAATGTGTTGCTAAGCAAGGAGCATACTATAATGGTAGTGGGTTTGTGTCATCCGTCTTTGATATTGTTTTAATGTCACCTTGCACCATTTATAACATTTTTAGTATGTTTTTGAATGTTTATACAGTAGTGTACTGTATATTGTACTAAACAGAATAGAGGAAGTCAACTCTAATATACATTTAGGTATGCATACTGATCAGAGAGCCCATCGTAAGTCCGAGTTGTTGGTAAATGAGTACGTCGCTAAGTGAGAGAAGCTGTACTATATGGAATTGGACTTTTAGCTTTAACCATTGTGTGAGTTCATTAAGAATTAATTTTTCAACACCACAGGGTACAGTAAAACCTTTGTTTATTAGACTACTACTAGACAAAAGATTTTTTATAAAATGGGCAATAAATCGGCTGAACAAAGGCTTAGTGAGCCCACTGCATGGGGTTGTCTGTTAGAATTGAGTGCAGTGGACCAAGTCCGCTGCATTGCATAGCTGTCTTTATGGGAGGTGTGGTAGTACCCTTGATTAAGCTGACCATCTGTTTTATAGGTCTGTTTTCCTATTATGTATTTTTATTATTCCTTGATAATGTGAGAAATCACAAAAATGCTTGGAATGTCACTATTTTGTCACTGGTTATTTTGCATATACATATGTGAATCTATAACCAGTAATACACAAGTTAATCACTCTGAAATTGTGATGCCAGTCAAAAGATGATCTTTAGAGCAGTCTCATGGAAATTGGTTTTAGGGAATGGTCTGTATGAAATTGAGCAGAGAACACCTGCACATGTTAATTACTTTATAAATTTGCCTAGTAATGGTTGAGCAGGGTTTGAAATTTGAAGCCAATTGGTTAAGGAGTTTTGATATTATAAAGACTGATTCAGAGCATTGAATTTGATATGTCTGTGCATTGTATTTGGAAGTTCTGGGTAATGATGGTGTAAAAGATGTGTAAAGGGATCTTCTAATGTAGAAATTTACTTTAAATTGTATTTTATGAATATAAGGCTTAGAACTTTTTCTTCTTAAATTTTCAGGTGTGGTCCAATGGTACTTGATGCTTTGCTTAAGATCAAGAACGAAATTGATGCATCCCTGACCTTCAGAAGATCATGTCGAGAGGGCATCTGTGGTTCTTGCTCAATGAATATTGGTGGAGTGAACACACTTTCTTGCATCAGGTAGGAAAATTAACGTACTAATTATTTTTCTGCAGTTCCTGGAAAACCCTCTTTATTGCACGATTGTTATTGCACACTCCCATGAAGTGTATCTAACAAATTAGCCCTTTTACTGTCTCCCACATAATCTACAGTGGACCCCCGGTGTTTGTGATTTTTTCGTTCCAGAATGCTGTTCAAGTGCTATTACCAAACGAATTTATTCCCATAAGGAATAATGTAAAGTAGACTAGTCCTTTTAGATCCCCAAAAATACACTTACAAAAGCATTTAAAAAATACACTTACAAAAGCATTTAAAAAAATACACTTACAAAAGCATTTAAAAAAATACACTTGCATAAAAGGGCGAGTTTGGAGCAGGACGAACACCGGGGGTCCACTGTACATGGTTGAGGCTAGTGGCACTTATGTAGATCAAATTTTGACCTAAACATGAGAGTGCAGGTTTGTATGGTGGGAGTGCCCAACCTAAAAAAAAACCCTGCTCCATGCAGTGTATGATGGGAATGGCTAACCTCTGACCTTGTGGTTGATCAAAAATGGCAACAAAAAAGGAAGTTTCAGTTTGCAGGTTGTCGATAGTGAAGGGGTTAAATAACAAGAAATTGCAGTATTGTGGGCCATAAATTATCAAATAATTACAGTATCTAAGTAATGCTTGAAATTTTAGTAAAATGCTCTATAGGTTTTCAATCTGTCTGCTGTAAGGCTTGGTGGCCACACCCTGGCCATCTCCCATTGAGGTTGGGTGACCCAGAAAAGAGGAAACACATTTACCATCATTCAGTAGCAAAAATCCACCATTTGTTTCTGTTAGTGTTTAATGCATCAGTCATTTCTTCTAGATTCCTCCCTCTTCTAACTGAACTAATGTTTTCCACAGCTTGTATCACATGATGCTTCATTTGTATAGATCCCCTGTTTCAATGCAGTTGGAAATTAATCGATCAATAATTATTTATTTCCACATAATACTACGTTGTACAAAGTTGGATGGCATTAAATCAATCGCATAGAAAGCCCCTTAGTTATGTAGAGGTTTCCAGGCTCGGCATGCATTGCACAACATCTTAACCAAGCCTAAATTATCATATACAGTGGACCCCCAGATTTCGTAGTCGTCGGATTTCGTAATATTCAGTAATAGTAACGTTTTTTTGTCAAAATATTGGCTTGGTGATTGTTATTTAACTCGGTAATAGTCATTCGTCCCAAACACGTCCAAACGGCCCCAACTGAGCCGCTCTCAATGTGCCATTGTTTACCAGCCAGTGAGCACAATCCCACGCGTTCATACGATACATTTCGTAATATTCCATTTGTTTTAGTGCTTGCAACTGCTAAATAAGCCACCATGGGCCCAAAGAAAGCTCCTAGTGTCAGCCTTTTGGTAAAGAAGGTGAGAAACACTATTGAATTCAAGAAAGACATCATTGCAAAATATGAAAGTGGAGTAAGTGTGGCAGAGCTTGCCAGGTTGTATAAGAAACCCCATACAACCATCGCTTCTATTGTGGCCAAGAAAAAGGAAATCAAGGAAGCTGTTGTTGTGAAAGGTGCAAATATGCTCACAAAACAGAGATCGCAAATACTTGAAGATGTGGAGACTGTTGTTGGTGTGGATCAACCAAAAGCAGCAGGAGATAGTGTTATGCAGTCAATAATTTGTGAAAAGGTAAGGCAGTTGCATGATGATCTTATAAAGAAAATGCCTGGAACTAGTGCTGATGTTAGAGAATTTAAGGGCATACACAGTGTGGTAAGGCATGGCGAGGCTGCAAGTTCTGACAAATGTGTGGCTGAAAAATATGTGCAGGAATTCAAGGGGTACATAGAGGCTGAAAAATTCCTCCCCAACAAGTGTTCATTTGTGATGAAACAGGCCTCTTTTGGAAGAAAATGCCAAAGAGAACCTACATCACACAGGAGGAAAAGGCACTGCCAGGACACAATCCTATGAAAGACAGGCTAACTCTCATGTTCTGTAGTAATGCTAGTGGGTATTTCAAAGTGAAGCCTTTACTCATGTATCACTCTGAAAATCCCAGTGTGTTCAAGAAAAAGTGTCGCCAAGGCTAATTTGTGTGATGTGGAAGGCTAACAGCAAGGCATGGGTCACGAGGGAAATTTTCCTTGATTGGTTCAATGAAGTGTTTGGCCCCAGTGTGAAGAAATACCTCCTGGAAAATAAATTGGAACTCAAGTGCCTCTTGGTAATGGACAATGCTCCTGCTCATCCTCCAGACTTGGATGACCAAATGGTGGAGGAGTTTCGTTTCATCACAGTGAAGTTCTTGCCCCCAAATACCACTCCCCTCATGCAGCCCATGGACCAGCAGATCATTTCAAACTTCAAAAAACTCTACACCAAAGCAATGTTTCAAAGGTGCTTTGATGTGACCTCAGACTCTGCATTGACCCTAAGAGAGTTCTGGAAAGATCACTTCAGTATCCTCCATTGCATAAACCTTATAGGTAAGGCTTGGGAGGGAGTGACTTCCAGGACTTTGAACTCTGCTTGGAGAAAATTGTGGCCAGAATCCAAGAGAGGGATTTTGAAGGGTTTGGGGCTGACCCTGAAGAGCCTATGGCAGTTGTGGAAAGTATTGTGGCATTGGGGAATTCCATGGGGTTGGATGTGAGTGGCAAGGATGTGGAAGAGTTGGTGGAGGACCACAATGAAGAGCTAATCACTGAAGAGCTGCAAGACCTTCATCTGCAACAGCAACAGACCACAGCTCAGGAAATTGCTTCAGAGGAGGAGGAAGAGAGATGGAAGAAGGTGCCTTCTTCAAAGATTAAGAACATTTGTGCAAAGTGGAGTGAGGTGCAAACATTTATGGAGGAACATCACCCTAACAAAGCTGTTACAGGCCGTGTCTGCGACATGTTCACTGACAATCTCGTGTCCCATTTTAGGGAAATTTTAAAGAGACGCCAGAAACAGAGCTGTCTGGAACAATTTTTTGAGAGACAGGGGTCCAGTGACTCTCAAGCTGGTCCTAGTGGCATTAAAAAACAAAGAAGGGAAGTAACCCCAGAAAAGGACTTGGTACCTGAAGTCTTTATGGAAGGGGATTCACCTTCCAAACAATAGTAACTCCTCCATCCTCTTCCCGTCATCCATACATCAACAAGTCTTCAATAAAGGTAAGTGTCATGTTATTATTGTTTTATTCTTCATGTCTCATTGTTTTCTGTGTAGGTAAATGTATATTTCATATAAAAAACTTATTTTTTTTAATACTTTTGGGTGTCTGGAACAGATTAATTGTATTTACATTATTTCTTATGGGGAAAATTAATTCGGATATCGTCAAATTCGGGTTTAGTCACACTCTCTGGAATGGATTAATTACAATAACCGAGGGTCCACTGTACATAAAAAACAAAACTTTAAAACACTTGAAATTTTGGAAAGTTTCCAAACATAATGGAGAGACGCAGTGCTCACGGAGAATGTAAACAAACCAGGTGGCACCCGGTGACCGTATTAGAAAGACAGGTGGGGAGAGCCATATAGGGAGTTTTGGTCATAATTTGAAATGTCTATTAGCAGAACACCTGCTCAAGTGCCATTACCGAACGAATTTACTTCCTTAAGAAATAATGTCACGTAGGTTAGTCTATTTCAGACCCCAAAAATACACTTCCACAAGCACTTACAATATTATACTTGCATAACTGTACGATTTCCGGGGTGCTTGTTAGGCAGGGGACCACTGTATTACACTAATTACACATTCCTGTGCCTTTTATGGTGATGTGTTATTCAGGCATAACTGTGTGTAAATGAAAGATGTAATATGAAGAAATCTTAATTGCAACCAATTGTCAGAAAACCTGCAATAATGCAGCGTTATAATACCAAGGAATTCCTCCACCACATATAATTCTTAAATTATATTGTCACCTATAGTAGGTATCATAATTATGTATGTGCATAAGTATGTCTAGCGCAGACTATTTGCTGACAGTTTGAAGTGTCAGGGTAACTTTTACATTGAAGACAGTGCCATTTGCCATAATGCCAAAGACATAAAATATTGGCTAAATGACTGAGATTTTAATCTTTAATAACTGGCCTGGTAACTCGCCACACTTAAATTTGATAGAGAACATATGGAACCTTATTAAGTGTAAGCTTTGTGGCATGGATGTGGCCACTACCCCTAAACTCGAGTGCCAAAATTAAACAGGTGTGGGATGGTATTTATTCTTTATCATCCATACTTTAGGCTTGTCTGTGCCCAGGAGGCATGAAGAGGAAGGGTAATCCTATGAAATACTAGGTTAGGTGAGTAACCCATATATATTTCAGTATTGTTCAAAACAATAATTTATGGTGACCGTTCTTATGATCTGTGTAATAAGTTTATGCACATACATATACTATATACTATATTGAAACAGTTGGAAGAGTAACAAGATGGAAATGTATGATTGGAAGACTGTACTGACTTGTCTTCCACTGAGTTAGCTGACTTTCCCAACATATAATATTTATACACAGGTTCCCTGTCCTTAGATAGACAAGGTCATGCAGTATATACCTTTTCACCAAATTTAGCAGTTGAACAATATGAGGCAAGTATTATAGACAAGTCTTACAGCTGCTCTCAGCATATGTATATGCTAAGAGTACTTTAATCCCTATTTTAGGGATTAAAGTATTCTTGTCTAGTGATGACAAAGTTATATGCAGCCTCCCATTCCCCAAGCACTATATGAGTGCTTACATGACTGTAGTGATGATAATGATGCTATTGTTTACCTAGCAGAATAGCTGAAGGTGGCTATCACTGTCTCAGTCCACTGTATTTTTACTCTGCTGCTGGCTTTGTCTGTAAATCATATTTTTTTATGGTTTATTCATAAGCCTATAATGTTGTGTTAAAGGGACAAGTGAGAGACTGCAACACTACACATTCTACTGTATCATCTTAGTGTGACTGACAGTCCTTCCACTTTCCACGTAACACTAAATGCTCTTATCTATTACAACAGAACTTGTAAAGAATGTTCCTATAGTCATTTTCTAGATTTTTTTACTTATTTAAGCTGCCTCCTTCCACCAAGTTAGTGTGACCTAATAAAAGGAAATGCATTGACCATTCGTTGGCTTGCAATTGCTTGTGAATTTCTTGAAAGAACAGGTGCTCAAGAAAGACAAAACTCTCAATTATTATTATTATTCAATTGCTGTCTTGCCAGAAGTATGCTAAGATTACAATGCAGCTTCGCTTTTCACTGAAGCATTCCCATTCCTCCGTCAGAGTGCAGGAACTGTCCTTCCCTCTTCCATGGCAAGTCCTGCTAACTAGTTTCCCTGAATCTTTTCTTGAATATTGCCTTGCTCACACCCCAACAGTACATCCACCTGTCACCACAAGCCTGCTCGATGCTCAAGCCCCTAAATTTTAGGAATTGTTCCTGGGATGGCCCCTTAATTTACATTTCAGGTATTGTACTAATAGTACAGTAAGTGTTTTTATGACATTGTATATCCTCAGTAAATATATACAGGTATTTTAATACTAATTTTTGTTTTGTTTTGCAGCAAAATAGACACAAACTTGAGTAAACCAACAAAGATATACCCCTTGCCTCATATGTATGTGATTAAGGATCTAGTTCCTGATATGAATAACTTCTACGAGCAATACCGTTCTATCCAGCCCTGGTTGCAACGAGGAGATGGCCTTAATCCTGGTGATCAGCAATACTTGCAGTCAGTTGATGATCGCAAAAAACTGGTCAGTAATTGCATAGTTTTAACTTTTTAACTAATTTTATTAGTATTTTATTACCATGTTAAAATAAACTGTTGATTTTTTATGGATTGCCCTACCTTGGTATATGGCCTAAGAGGTAAAAAAGAAAAAATACTGTGTGAGCATGTTAAACAGGAGTGAGTGGAGACTAGTAGTTTTAACTCTTTCACTGTCGAGACCCCTGCTCGCAAACTTGCTCTGTGTCGAAGAATTTTCACACAAAAATTATTATTTTCTCTTGTGAAATGATTAAGAATTTTTTCCCGATGGTAATGAAATCAAAAGTACAAAATTTGATGAAAATTTTGCGGAATTACACTCGTGCGAAGTTAGTGGTCTTGGCAATATTTACGCATTGGCAGTTTCGCCCACTTTGAGCTTTTTGGGCCAATTCCATTGTTCCAGTCGACTATGTTCATAGCTACGTATTTCGCTAGCACTCCTTTTGTTCTATCGATTGAATATAAGAAACTGCCCATTTACTTCAGTAACCCAGTAAACTGATCAGAAATTGGTAATTTGGCCAATTTCATACAAAATTCAAGAAAGGCCAATTTCAAAATAGCGTCCCGAATAAACAGTGCAAACATTCCTAGCACTAAATTAACATTTTCTCTGTTCATTAGTCACGTCTCCAGGCCCCTCTTATATTACGGTTGCTTTCCACTTTGAATTTTTATTCACACCAAAAATAGAACATTTACTGTTATGCAGACTACTGCATTATTGTAAAAATGTTATAAATAATATCGGCGCATTTTTTTTTTATTAACACATCAGCCGTTTCCCACCAAGGCAGAGTGGCCTGAAAAAGGAAAACTTTCATCATTTACTCCATCACTGTCTTGCCAGAGGCATGCTTACACTACAGTTATAAAACTGCAACATTAACACCCCTCCTTCAGAGTGCCGGCACTGTACTTCCCATCTCCAGGACTTGTGTCTGGCTTGCCGGTTTCCCTGAATCCCTTCATAAATGTTACCTTGCTTACACTCAAACAGCATATCAAGTGCTAAAAACCATTTTTCTACATTTGCTCCTATCTAACACGCTCATGCACGCTTGCTGGAAGTCCAAGCCCCTCGCACACAAAACCTCCTTTACCCCTCCCTCCAACCTTTCCTAGGCTGACCCCTACCCACTACAGATTTATACACTTGAAGTCATTCTATTTCGTTCCATTCTCTCTACATGCCCAAACCATCTCAGTAACCCCTCCTCAGCCCTCTGGATAATAGTTTGGGTAATCCCACACCTTCTCCTAATCTTCAAACTACGGATTCTCTGCATTATATTCACACCACACATTGCCCTCAGACATGACATCTCCACTGCCTCCAGCCTTCTCCTTGTTGCAACATTCACAACCCATGCCTCACACCCATACAAGAGCATTGGTATAACTATACTCTCATACATTCCCCTCTTTGCTTTCATGGATAAAGTTCTTTGTCTCCACAGACTCCTCAGTGCACCACTCATCTTTTTCCCCTCGTCAATTCTATGATTCACCTCATCCTTCATAGACCCATCTGCTGATGCATCCACTCCTAAATATCTGAACACATTCACCTCCTCCATACTCTCTCCTCCAATCTGATATCCAATCTTCTGTTACCTAATATTTTTGTTATCCCCATCACCTTACTCTTTCCTATATTCACTTTTAATTTCCTTCTTTTACATACCCTATGAAACTCATCAATCAACCTCTGCAACTTCTCTTCAGAATCTCCCAAAAGCACAGTGTCATCAGCAAAGAGCAACTGTGACAACTCCCACTTTGTGTTAGATTATCGTTTAACCCCACACCCGAGCATTCACTTCTCTTGCAACTCCATCTATAAATATATTGAACAACCATGGTGACATCACACATCCCTGTCTAAGGCCTACTTTTACTGGGAAATAATCTTCCTCTCTCCTACATACTCTATCCTGAGCCTCACTATTCTCGTAAAAACTTTTCACCGTACCTACCTCCTATTCCATACATTTGCAACGTCTGCCACATTGTTCCTCTATCCACCCTATCATATGCCTTTCCCAAATCCATAAATGCCACAAAAACCTCTTTATCCTTATTTAAATACTGTTCACCTATATGTTTCACTGCAAACACTTGGTCTACACACCCCCTACCCTTCCTAAAGCCTCCTTGTTCATCTGCTATCTGCTCTCCGTCTTACTCTTAATTCTTTCAATAATAACTCTACCATACACTTTACCAGGTATACTCAACAGACTTCTTCCCCTATAATTTTTACACACTCTTTTGTCCCCTTTGCCTTTATACAAAGGAACTATGCATGCTCTTTGCCAATCCCTAGGTACCTTACCCTCTTCCATACATTTATTAAATAAAAACACTAACCACTCCAAAACTATATCCCCACCTGCTTTTAACATTTCTATCTTTATCCCATCAATCCCAGCTGCTTTACCCCCTTTCATTCTACTCACTGCCCCACACACTTTCCCCACTCACCACTGGTTCTTCCTCACTCCTATAAGAAGTTATTCCTCCTTGCCCTATACCGAAATCACAGCTTCCTATTTAACATTTAACAATTCCTCAAAATATTCCCTCCATCTTCCCAATACCTCTAACTCCCCATTTAATAACTCCTATTTTTAACTAACAAATCCATTCTTCTCAACTTATTAATCTCACTCCAAAACTTTTTCTTATTTTCAACAAAATTTGTTGATAACATCTCCCCCACCTGCTCATTTCTCTCTTTTACATTGCTTCACCACTCTCTTAACCTCTCTTTTTCTCTCCATATACTCTTCCCTCCTTGCATCACTTCTACTTTGTAAAAACCTCTCATATGCTAACTTTTTCTCCCTTACTACTCTCTTTACATCATCATTCCACCAATCGCTCTTCTTCCCTCCTGCACCCACAAACTTCTGCTGAACACTCTAACACTATATTCTTAAACTTACCCCATACATACACACACTAGCCCATCTGTCCTCCAACAGTTGTTTATATCTTACCCTAACTGTCTCCTTTAGTTTATAAATCTTCACTTCTCTCTTAGTTTCCATTCTCCTTGTATCCCATCTACCTTTTACTCTCACTGTAGCTACAACTAAAAAGTGATCTGATATATCTGTGGCCCCTCTATAAACATGTACATCCTGAAGTCTACCCAACAGTCTTTTATCTACCAATATGTAGTCCAATAAACTACAGTGGACCCTTGATTTTTGTGAGTCTCAGTTTTCTTGCATTTTGGTTATCGAAATAACTACGTTATCGTGCATTGTGGCCTTAACAATTTCCTCCCATAGTAGTCTCCCTTGGGCCCTATCTAAGTTTGGGGGACGGTATATCACACCTAAAATCAATTTTTCATGCGCAACTTTTTGTCAAAATATAGCCTTGGTTTTCGTGATTTCCCTTGGATTTTGGCGGTCGTACAGAATATGTCCTAGCTGCGCACACAAAGCCTCCCACAGACGCATTCAGAGTCAGTTTGGCATTGTTTATTGGCGAGTGAGCATCACCCCCCCCCCCACGTTCATACAAAACATTTCGTAATAATCCACTGTTTTTTGTGCTTGCAACTGATAAATAAGCCACCATGGGCCCAAAGAAAGCTCCTAATGTCAGCCCTTTGGTAAAGGTGAGAAACACGATAGAATTAAAGAAAGAAATCATGGAAAAATATGAAAGTGGCGTACGTGTGGCCGAGCTTGCTAGGATGTACGGAAGCCCCATTCAACAATCACTTCCATTGTGGGGAATAAAAAGGAAATCAAGGAAGCTGATGTTGCAAAAGGGGTAAATGTGCTAACGAAACAGAGACCGCAAATAATCGAAGATGTTGAGAAGTTGTTGTTTGTGTGGATCAACCAAAAAAGTTAGCGAGAGATAGTGTTGTGCAGTCGATAATTTGCGAAAAGGAACAAATGCTGATGTTAGTGAATTTAAGGCCAGCAAAGGCTGGTTTGAAAATTTCAAGAAGCGAAGTGGCATACAAAGAAGGGAAGTAACCCCGGATAAGGACTCTGTACCTAAAGTCTTTATGGAAGGGGTTTCCCCTTCCAAATAATAGTAACTTCTCCCTCTCCCTTCCTCCCGTCTTCCATACACCAACAAGAGTCTTCAATAAAGGTAAGTGTGATGTTATTATTGCTTTATATATTGATTTGTCTTTCTTTTCTGTATATAAATCTATATTTAATCTCTAAAAAAAAATTTTTTTTCTTAATACTTTTGGATGTCTGGAATGGATTAATTGGATTTACTATACAGTGGTCCCTCGGTTTTCGTGCATCTCCAAACTCGAACATTTATGTAAGTGTATTTTCGTAAGTGCTGTTGCAAGTGTATTTTTTGGGGTCTGAAATAGACTAACCTACGTGACATTATTTCTTAAGGAAGTAAATTCGTTCGGTAATGGCACTTATGCAGCATTCTGGAACAAATTTTCGGCGAAAACCAAGGGACCACTGTAATTTCTTATGGGGAAAATGGTTTCGGTTTTCGTGAATTTCGGTTTTTGGCAGACACTCTGGAACAGATTAATCACGAAAACCAAGGGTCCACTGTACTGTCATTTCGCCCTACATCATATCTTGTATATACTTATTTATGCTCTTTTTCTTAAAATATGTGTTACCTATAACCAAACCCCTTTCTATACAAAGTTCAATCAAATGCTTCCCATTATCATTTACACCTGACACCCCAAACTTAACTACCACACCCTCTCTAAATGCTTCTCCTACTTTAGCATTTGGGTCCCCTACCACAATTACTCTCTCACTTGGCTCAAGAGTTCCTACACACTCGCTTAACGTCTCCCAAAATCTCTCTTCTCTACACATTTATATTCCCTCTTTTCTCTCCATAACTGATCCTTCAACATTATTTCTACCCCTTCCTTAGCTCTAACTCTCACATACTCCTGACTTAATCCCATTTATTTCTCCCCACTAAAACTCCCCTACCCCCTTCAGCTTTGTTTTGCTTAGGGCTAGGACATCCAACTTCTTTTCATTCATAACATTAGCAATCATCTCTTTCTTATCATCCGCACTACATCCACACACATTCAAATACTGTATCCCAGTTTTATTAAGTTTTCATTTTCCTTGTTTTTAGTAATGTATACAGGAGAAGGGGTTACTAGCCCATTGATCCTATCATTTATTTGCCTCTTACGACACATGGCTTATGGAGGAAGAATTCTGTTCCACTTCCCCATGGAGATAAGCAGAAATAAACAAGAACTAGGAAGAAAATAGAAGAAAACCCAGAGGGGTTAATATATATATATGCTTATACATGCATGTGTAGTGTGACTTAAGAAGAAGTAGCAAGACATACCTGCAACCTTGGATGTTTGAGACAGAAAAAGACACCAGCAATCCTACCATCATGCAAAACAATTACAGGCTTATGTTTCACACTCATTTGGTAGGACGGTAGTACCTCTCTGGGTGGTTGCTGTCTACCAGCCCACCAGTTGATGTGTATTGCTTGCACACGTGATGTGAGTTGTTTACTCTTGAACATCATCAAAAATTTAACATTTCTGCTACTTTGAGCTCACTTTTAAGCTACTTTTAGTCTGTAAACCATTCAAAATCATCTCTATTTCTGTAATATATCTCCCATTCTATCAAATGAGACCAAGAAAACGAGAATACAACCATAATACCATACGAAAATACACAACAAAATCGATGTTTTAAACCAAAAACACGGTCAGTTTTTTTCTCATTATGCACTGTGCACTGCAGGATTTTTTTTTTTTATACTGCGCACACTGACCACTCACTCATTTTCTCATATGTAGGCCTACCAGCTACCACTTGCAAGATTGGAAGCCGCTAGAATTTTGGCATAGTATTACGGGACTGACACTGGCTTCAAAGCCATAATATTACAGGACCAACAGTGAAAGGGTTAATGGATGACCTGTGTCCAGAAGTGTGCTGACATCACTGTTCAGATTACCCTCCAAATGCAGCATCCCTGCAGTGCAGGCACTGCAGCTCATCTATTAAAAACCACTTGTCTCCATTCAGTTATATGTACTTAACATGCTTTCACAAGCTGGGTGCTCAAAACCCTAAAATCCAAAGCCCCCTTTTCTCTAACCATTCCCGGGATGACCTCTATCCCTCCTACCTTCCATCTCAGATTTATGCACCCTCTTTGTCATCCTATCTTTCTCCATCCCCAAACCACCTCAATCCCTCTTCAGCCCTCTTGGTGACCCCACACTGACTTTTAATTTGTACATAAAATTCTTTGCAAAATATTAACACCACACATTGCTCACAAACATGATATCTTCACTGCTTCTATTCTCCTCACTGCACCACTCAAATCCCATGCAACAGTATTGGTACCATTATCTCCTAGTACATTACCCTCTATTGCCTCCACAGATAAACTTCACAGATGCCTCAGCACAGAACCTACTCATCCCCTATTTTATGGTTCACTTCATTATTCATAGACTTTCCTGTTGGCATGTCCTTTCCTATTTTTTTTTATCATGCTAATCATCTCCCACCAAGGCAGAGTGGCCAAAAAAAGAAAGAAACACTTTCACCATCATTCACACTATCACTGTCTTGCCAGAAGCACGCAGATACGACAGTTCAGATGTCTCTCCAAACAGCAAATATCCCAAACCCTACCCCACCTTCCCTCCACTACAGATTTATACACCCTCTGATTCATCCTATTTTGCTCAATCCTCTCTGAATGACCAAACCACCTCAATCCCTCCTCAGCCCTCTGGATAATACTTTTAATAACTCTGTACCTCCTCCTAAATTTCCAAACTTATAAATTCTCTGCATAATATTAGCACTATTATTATTATAATCAAAAGAAGCGCTAAACCACAAGGGTTATACAGCGCGGAAATATTTGAACTAAATAGTGCCCTAAATCCATCCACTTCTGCCATGCTTCCTCCAGTCTGATATTCAGTGTATCATTTCCTAGACTTTTTATTACCTTTATTATCTTGCTCTTTTCTAAATTCACTTTTAATTTACTGCTTTCACATACTCTTCCAAATTCATCAGTTAACCTTTGCAACTTTTCTTCAGACTCTCCCTAAAGAGATGTCATTGGCAAAGAGTAACTGTGACAACTCTAGCGCTGCATTCTTAAATTTACCCCATACCTTTTCCACCTCCTCTATTTCCTGTACTCTCTCTAGTCCACCTTTCTTTCAGTAGTTGATGCCTGTTTCTAACCATAGCCTTCTTAATTTCATTCACTTCTTTCTTTTGCCTTTTAGTGTAGCTACAACTAAATAATGCTCTGACATAAAAGTTTCTATCTTAACCCTTTCAGGGTCCAAGGGGGGTCTCCGAAACTCGTTCTCAGGGTCCAAAAATTTAAAAAAATTATTTTTCTTATGAAATGATAGAGAATCGTTTTCCGATCATAACGCCACAAAAATTATGAAATTTGATCGAAAACTAACAAACAGAATTATGCTTTCGCGAAGTTATCGGTATGGATGACATTTACGCATCAGCGATTTCGCCCACTTTGAGCCCTATTTTCGGCAAATTCCAATGTTTCAGTCTACTAAAATTATAGCTATTTCGCTAGAACTCCATTTCTTCTATCGATTGAGTACAAGAAACCGCCTATTTACTAATTACAACTACCCAAAATAGTGGTCAGAAAATGGCAATTTGGCCAATTTCACACAAATTTCAAACGATGCCAATTTCAAAATAGGGTCCAGAATAAATAAAGCAAACATTCCTGGCACTAAAATATCATCATCTCTGTTCATTAGTTACGTTTCCAGGCCCCTCTTACATTACTTTTGCTTATCATTTTTAATTTTTATTCTCACAAAAAAAATAGAAGATTTACTGTTATGTATACAACTGCATCATTGTAAATGGTAGTATAAATAATATCAGAGCACTTGTGCATGAATATTAGACTCGCCAGTTGATGTGTATTGGACGCATGGTGTGATTTGTTTACTCTTGAACATCGTCAAAAATCGAACATTTTCGCTACTTTGAGCTCAATTTCAAGGTACAGTGGTACCTCGAGTTATGATGGTCCCAAAATCGCCCTTTTATGTAAGTTTATTTTTTTAAATGCTTTTGTAGGTATATTTTTGGGGGTGTAAAAGGACTAGTCTATTTTACATTATTCCTTATGGGGATAAGTTCGTTTGGTAATGGCACTTGAACACCATTCTCGAACGAAAAAATATCATAACTCGAGGTACCACTGTACTTGTCATTGTCAAGCCAATCAAAATCATCTCTATTTCTGTAATATATCTTCCATTCTATCATATGAGCCCAAGAAAACGAGAATACATCAATAAATACCATACGAAAATAGACTGCAAAGTCGCTGTTTTAAACCAAAAACACGGTCAGTTTTTTTTTTCCCCATTATGCACTGTGTGGTGAAGGAATTTTTTTATACTGCGCACACTGACCGCACAGACACATTCTATCACATCTAGGCCTAACAGCCTGTTTCTGCTTGATTTCAGGGCGCTAGAATTTAGGCGTACTAGTACATCAATAACCCCAGGTCGTAAGCCGTACTAGTACGTCAATAACCCTGAAAGGGTTAACAACATGCACATTCAGAAATCTTTTGATCAACCCTTTAGCCACCAGTACAGTTTAGCAAACTGTGTGACTTCATGCTGTTATTGCACACATCATATTTCACAAATATATTCTTTTTTTTTTTAACATGTCGGATGTTTCCCACCGAGGCAGGGGTGACCCAAAAAAGAAAGAACTCCTTAAAAATTCAATTAACATTTCCCAAAATATCTCCTCTGCATTTCTCTCCTCCACTTACTTTAACCTCTTCTTACATCCTACTTTAATCCACATAATTCTTGAATTTAAACATGCACCCTCCTTCCTTTCCATAGTTGATTATTTATCACTGCTACTTATTCATTAACTCTAGTTCTCTGATACACCTGATTTAACCCCATTTACTTTTCTCCATTGAAATTTGCATACTTATTTTAGCTTCTAGTGCTTGGACATCCAGCTTCCTTTCTTTCATAACATTAACAATAAATTTTTTTCTGTGCTACACCCACACACTTTCAAAGAATGCAGCTCCAAAATTTCCCTATTTTAATAATTGATACAGAAAGGGTTAGAGTACTAGCCCCTTGCTACTGGCATTTAGTTCCCTTCTACGAAACTCAATCCACACGGGGAAGGGATTCAAACCCATTTCCACAGTTTTTTTTTATACAGCTATCTTTTATATTGTTAGAAATGCTTTTACATTAATAATTTTTTTGCCTCCTGCTTATTTTGAAATTAGGATGGTCTGTATGAGTGCATCCTGTGTGCGTGTTGCTCAACTTCCTGCCCTTCATACTGGTGGAATGGGGACAAGTACTTAGGACCAGCTGTTCTCATGCAGGCCTATCGTTGGATAATTGACTCCCGCGATGAAAAATCTGAAGATCGTCTTAAGAGATTACGTGATCCCTTCTCTGTTTACCGTTGTCATACCATCATGAACTGCACTAAGGCCTGTCCCAAGGTTAGTAAATAAATGCAAGGTTCTGAAACTGGGGAGTGTCCATATTATTATTATAATCAAAGGAAGCACTAAACCACAGGGGTCATACAGCATGTGTCCATAATCCAAGCACTTATAAGTTAAATAATGTAGAACTTAGCCATACAGAATGCAAAAAGGACTTGGGGTTATGGTAAGCAGCAACCTTAAACCAAGAGAGCAATGCATAAGTGTACATAATAAGGCAAATAGATTACTGGGATTTATATCAAGAAGTGTAAGCAACAGAAGTCCAGCGGTTATTCTACAGCTTTATACATCATTAGTAAGGCCTCACCTAGATTTTGCAGCTCAGTTCTGGTCTCTATTTTACAGAATGGATATAAATTCGTTAGAAAACATTCAGCGTAGTCCTGTTGGTGCCTGGGCTATGTCAAGGTCTTGGGCAGAAGCTAAGGTGAAGGCTGCATTAGTTATCAAAATCATGCACTAAACCCACATGGGTCATACAGCTCTGCTGTATAGTAGATTTGGGTGTTTAATAGCTATATTTTATTGACAAGAGTCGCTGTTAAGATATTATCCTTAAGATTAAAGATATTTTGTACTTATCTTAAGAGGCGGCAGTCTAGAAGATCCAGCAGCTGCATTCTGAAACTTCTTCATAACAACCGTCTTAGGTCCGAGGAGCTGAAATAGGGCAAATTGGACATTTGTTTACCCCAGCCCTGGCAACATAGTGGTCCCTCGGTTTTCGTGCATCTCCAAACTCGAACATTTATGTAAGTGTATTTTCGTAAGTGCTGTTGCAAGTGTATTTTTGGGGGTCTGAAATAGACTAACCTACGTGACATTATTTCTTAAGGAAGTAAATTCGTTCGGTAATGGCACTTGAGCAGCATTCTGGAACAAATTTTCGGCAAAAACCGAGGGACCACTGTATTCCAGTATATCAAGGGTAGACACCTGGTGAGATCACATATCTTACATGGTTTGGGCGGATTGCCCTCCTATTACATTGATGAAAGGTTAGTCTCAGTAGACTATACCTGACCCTCTCCACTACAGGGTTGAAGTATAGTGTTGGAACTTACCTGGCTTATGTGTAGCGGGAGTCGTGTGACACTACCATGTCGTTGTGATGCCAGTATCGATGGCTTGATTGAAGACAAGATAGTTGTACCCTGATGAATCACTTTGACGTCTTCACTTCTTTCATCACTTTAGTGACATTGAATGTTGTTTAGGAATGCTGTGGATAGTTCGTTGTATACACTAGTGTTTTAGTTCATGGCACACTTAAGACTGTTCAGAACATAATACCCTCATTTACTCGTTCAGTGTCACCTGAATTCGTCATCAGTTGTCCACAAGACTAACTCATGAACGTTAATATGTCCATGGTTATTGGTCCACAGTAGGGAGAGTTACTGGCGATACCTCGCTTAGCACAGTTGCCCATTTGTGTCTCGATACTATCTCTGCTTTCATTCTAATATGTTCGTGTTTAATGGCAGGGAGAGTTACTGGGGATGCTTTGTTTAGGAGAGTTACATTTGCTTCTCTATGCTGTATCTCTTCCTCATTTCTCCCTGGATATTGTCAGAGCATGACTGAGTGTCATGAGTTGCATATGGCATTGTAGCCATGGTTACATTTCAACGTGGACTTGCCCAGTCACTCTTTAGATCGTTACTGCGTTGAGTCAGTTGATCTTGAATCATATCTTGGTGCTATATCAAAACAAAACGGCTGACGTGATGTCTATAGGTATCGGTGCCAACTCTGGCTAGTTGAAAGTCGAGGAAAGAGACAGCATAGAACACCTCAGTCAAAGAAGAGTTCATCCTACTAGCTATATCATTAGGCTAAGGGTTATTAATAATTGGTTTAGGACATTTTGAATAGAAGTCTTTCTTGGGCAAACATGCAAGAGAAATATTTTGAAAGTCCTTATTGGTAGGAGGGGTGCCTGATATCACAACATCCAGTCTGGGTGTGGAAACTCGTGAGAATGATATACAACCTCCCATCTCCAGCCCTGTAGGAAAGAGGGAGGGGGGTCATGGACCCCTTTGCTCCCCCCTATAGGAGGTAATTTCTCTACAGTTGCTGTATAACCTTTTCAGGTTTAGTGCTTAACTTTATTACTGCCAAGCATGCTGGGCTCTACCACAGGTTTTAACACACTTCAAATCTTCCACATTAAATGCTGAAGGGGAGTTGTAAATACAGTAAATCTTTCTTGCCTACACTCCAGGGAGTGCAATTTACTGTAATGAATTTTAGTCATTGCTAATCAGTTTCATTTATAGATTTTTTCTTTTGAACAGGGATTGAATCCTGGGCGTGCTATTGCTGAAGTGAAGAAGCTTCTGTCTGGTATAGCCAAGAAGGGTGAGCCAGGCCTAAATGCATTGGGAGCCAATTAATCATAAGTGACAGTTCATAAATACACTAAAGTGTAATATTCCAGAGCCACAAAGAAATTTATATTACTAAAGTAAGGGATCTGATATTTCTGGTGTAAGGATGGGAATATTTTGTAGCTAAAATTTAAATTGCATACATTTTCTTAACCCAAGTATTATATGCAGTAACTGTGCATTTTATGGATACAAGGTGTAAATTTTTAAAGCAAAATATTAAGCTGGAGTGATGTTTTAATAAGATTTATTGAAGCTCCTACATATGCTTACTCTAATATTTTTTTATAAAAAAGTAAATAAGCCAGTAAAATTATTGCTCAATGGATGATTACAATATAAAATTTAATGGCTTTTAAGGCTGTAATATAACTAGTGACTGCACTCAGGATGGTAAAAGTACCACACAAGGTCAGGCCTTCACTGTAGGCATTTTGCTCGGAATCAGCTTAATCTCTTAAAATACTGCTAATGCCAAATTACAACCCTATGTACCATCAGTTTGGGAGGCCCTTCAGCAACTGGGTATTTGGTCTTGTGGCATTTATTGAAAAACAAAATACAACCATGTATACCTAGTCACAGCAGAAGTGTAACCACCCTTCTCATTGAAACATACATAAAGGCTGTTGTTTTTACTGATAAAGCTTGTCCTGAGAGAAACTGCCTACAATATAGGCTAGACTTTGTAGGTAGCATTTGCTATATGTGCAGTCTAAATTATGCACATCCTTTCCCATGTGAAAGTGTATATTGCTAGTGAATAAAAATACTTCTGTATTGTATATAGTTGAGATAATAAACAGAAGTGTATATGTATCTTTCTCTGAAAAATATCCTACAATATTTTAATGTAATTAGATATTATGCCAATCTACATTGAAATGCTCTATTTTTATAGTACTGTACAATTTTCCTTCCCTTAGGGGAGGTTCCTTGATGCTGGTGAGAGGGGCTTTGTCCAAGGAATTAGATTTGTCCTTTCCTTGGATTGAATCTGATTGCCTTCCATTTCCCAGTCACTGTATGACCCCCTACATGTTTAGGGCTTTCCCCTAAAAATATATTTAACTAATTCCTGGAAAGCAGCAAATATAGAAACTACAATGACAACAAACATTTAGAAAGAATTTTTTCCAAAAATTAGATAAAGTTGCACAAACTTTCCAATCAGAGAACGTTGAGGACATTTTAATATCAGTGAAGGACTTTGATCCAAGGAATTTGATTATTATTATTATAATCAAAAGAAGCGCTAAACCACAAGGGTTATACAGCGCGTCCCAAGGAATTTGAGCTACTTAATTTCCAAATTATTAAGTCAATAGTTATCAGTAGAGGTTAAAAAAAAGTAATTGTATATACAGTATCAAATATTCCTTGTAATTATTTTTCTTTATATTCTAGTATTGCCCCACATGGGTTTGGTGTATCTGTAAATATAATTTACCCCTCAAGGAAAGTTCTTTGATACTTGCAATTATTATAATCATGGGGGAGCGCTAAACCCATAGGAATATACAGCAACTGTGGGGAGGGGAGGGGGAATGGAGCACAGATCCAATTCCCTAGATCAAGAGCCCCTCACCAGCGTTGATACTGGCAAGAGGCTCTTGATTCAAAGAATTGGACATGTCCCCCCATTCCTTGGATTGAACCATGATCACCTCCCATTTCCCAGGCACTTATGGCCCCCTACAGGTTAAGAGCTTACCCCTAAATATGATGATGCAGTAGGACCAACATTTTTATATGGGTAAGAGGCTAGAGGCAGCAGAAATGTGTGGAAAAAGACATGTCCTGAACTGTACATGTCTTTTTCCACATCTTGTCGGTATCACCATACCATTTTTTCAACATACAGTGTGAATATTGTGCAAAGAATTTGTGGAGTGTAGAAAGTTAAAGGTGATGTGAGGGTTGTTGAAATGGTTTGTGCATGTAGAGGATGGACAAGGATAGGTTAAGAGGGTGTACAAATCTGGAGTGGAAGTAGAAAGGAAGGAAGGGGGTATGAGAGGCTTTGGGTTTTAGGGGTGCGAGCATCCAGCAGGCTTGAGAAAATGTTAGTGAATGGAGAAGTAATTTTTTAATGGACATGCTCAGGGAGTGTGAGCAGGGTAACTTTTAAGAAGGGATAAGGGACTCAAGGAAACCAGTTAGCCGGAATGGAGGGAAGGGCCATGCCCTGCACTCAAGGGTTGGGGATGTTGGAGTTTTTGGGATAATCTGATTGATGATGGTGAATGGGGTTTCTCTGGGTCACCCTGTTTGCATAGGAGACAGTTGTGAGTTACAAAATAATAATAATCTACACTTTTTTTTTTTTTTTTTTTTTCAACAAATCGGCCGTCTCCCACCGAGGCAGGGTGACCCAAAAAGAAAGAAAATCCCCAAAAAGAAAAAACTTTCATCATCATTCAACACTTTCACCACACTCATACATAATCACTGTCTTTGCAGAGGAGCTCAGATACGACAGCTGAGAAAAGTCCCTCCCAGCTGTCACTATCTCAGACCCCTCCTTTAAAGTGCAGGCATTGTACTTCCCATTTCCAGGACTCAAGTCCAACTAAATCAATTAACTGGTTTCCTGAATCCCTTCACACAATGTTACCCTGCTCACACTCCAACAGATCGTCATGTCCCAAAACCATTCGTCTCCATTCACTCCTATCTAACACGCTCACACATGCTTGCTGGAAGTCCAAGCCCTCGCCCACAAAACCTCCTTTACTCCTTCCTCCAACCTTTTCTAGGACGACCCCTACCCCGCCTTCCTTCCCCTACAGATTTATACGCTCTCCAAGTCATTCTACTTTGATCCATTCTCTCTAAATGACCAAACCACCTCAACAACCCTCTTCAGCCCTCTGACAAATACTTTTAGTAACTCCACACCTTCTCCTAATTTCCACATTCGAATTTTCTGCATAATATTTACACCACACATTGCCCTTAGACAGGACATCTCCACTGCCTCCAGCCTCCTCCTCGCTGCAGCATTTGCAACCCATACTTCACACCCATATAAGAGTGTTGGTACCACTATACTTTCGACATTCCCTTCTTTGCCTCCATGGATAACGTTTTTGTCTCCACAGATACCTCAATGCACCACTCACCTTTTTCCTTCATCAATTCTATGGTTAACCTCATCCTTCATAAACCCATCCGCTGACACACCAACTCCCAAATATCTGAAAACATTTACTTCTTCCATAATCCCTCTCTCCAATGTGATATCCAATTTTTCTTTATTTAAATCGTTTGATACCCTCATCACCTTACTCTTATCTATGTTCACTTTTAACTTTCTACCTTTACACACTCTCCCAAACTCGTCCACTAACCTTTGCAACTTTTCTTTAGAATCTCCCATAAGCACAGTATCATCAGCAAAAAGTAACTGTGTCAACTCCCATTTTGCATTTAATTCTCCATAATTTAATCCCACCCCTCTCCCCAACACCCTAGCATTTACTTCTTTTACAACCCCATCTATAAATATATTAAACAACCATGGTGACATTACACAACCCTGTCTAAGACCTACTTTTACCGGAAGTAATCTCCTCTCTCCTACACACCCTAACCTGAGCCTCACTATCCTCATAAAAACTCTTTACAGCCTTCAGTAACTTACTACCTATTCCATACACTTGCAACATTTGCCACATTGCTCCCTATCCACTCTATCATATGCCTTTTCTAAATCCATAAATGCAATAAAAACTTCTCTACCTTTATCTAAATACTGTTCACATATATGCTTCACTGTAAACACTTGATCTACACATCCCCTACCCACTCTAAAGCCTCCTTGCTCATCTGCAATCCTACTCTCTGTCTTACCTCTAATTCTTTCAATAATAACCCTGCCATACACTTTACCTGGTATACTCAGTAAACTTATTCCCCTATAATTTTTACACTCTCTTTTATCCCCTTCCCTTTATATAAAGGAACTATACATGCTCGCTGCCAATCCCTAGGTACCTTCCCCTCTTTCATACATTTATTAAACAAAAATACCAACCACTCCAGCACTATATCCCCCCCTGCTTTTAACATTTCTGTCATGATTCCGTCAATTCCAGCTGCTTTACCCCTTTCATTCTACGTAATGCCTCACGCACCTCCCCACACTCACATCCTGCTCTTCTTCACTCCTAAACGATGTTGTACCTCCCTGGCCAGTACATGAAATTATCGCCTCCCTCTTTTCATCGACATTTAAAAGTTCCTCAAAATATTCCCGCCATCTACCCAATACCTCCAGCTCCCCATCTACTAACTCCCCTACTCTGTTTTTAACTGACAAATCCATTCGTTCCCTAGGCTTTCTTACCTTGTTTATCTCACTCCAAAATTTTTTCTTGTTTTCAGCAAAATTTCTTGACAGAGCCTCTCCCGTTCTTTCATCCGCTCTTCTTTTGCACTCTCTCACCACTCTCTTCACCTTTCTTTTACTCTCCATATACTCTGTTCTTCTACTAACACTTCTGTTTTGTAAAAACCTCTCATAAGCTACCTTTTTCTTTTATCACACCCTTTACTTCTTCATTCCACCACTCACTCCTCTTTCCTCCTGCACCCACCCTCCTATAACCACAAACTTCTGCCCCACATCCTAATACTGCATTTTTAAAACTATCCCAACTCTCTTCAACCCCCCCACTACTCCTACTTGCACTAGCCCACCTTTCTGCCAATAGTTGCTGATATCTCACCCTAACTTCATCCTCCCTTAGTTTATACACTTTTACCTCTCTCTTACTTGCTGTTGCCATTTTCTTTTGTCCCATCTACCTTTTACTCTAACTGTAGCTACAACCAAATAATGATCTGATATATCCATTGCCCCTCTATAAACATGTACATCCTGAAGCCTACTCATCAACCTTTTATCCACCAATACATAATCCAACAAACTACTTTCCTTACGTGCTATATCATACCTTGTATATTTATTTATCCTCTTTTTCATAAAATATGTATTACTTATTACCAAACCTCTTTCTACACATAGCTCAATTAATGGCTCCCCATTTACATTTACCCTGGCACCCCAAATTTACCTACTACTCCATCCACAACGTTTTACCCACTTTAGCATTAAGATCCCCAACCACAATTACTCTCTCACTTGGTTCAAAACTCCCCACACTCACTCAACATTTCCCAAAATCTCTCTCTCTCCTCTACACTTCTCTCTTCTCCAGGCGCATAAACACTTACTATAACCCACTTTTCACATCCAACCTTTATTTTACTCCACATAATCCTTGAATTTATACATTTATATTCCTTCTTTACCTGCCATAACTGATTATTCAACATTATTGCCACTCCTTCTTTAGCTCTAACTCTATTTGAAACCCCTGATCTAATCCCATTTATTTCTCCCCACTGAAACTCTCCTACCCCCTTCAGCTTTGTCTCACTTAAAGCCAGGACATCCAGCTTTTCATTCATAACATCTACAATCATCTCTTTCTTATCATTCGCACAACATCCACGCACATTCAAACATCCCACTTTGACGATTTTCTTCTTCTTCTTTTTAGTAAGCTATACAGGAAAAGGGGTTACTAGCCCATTGTTCCCGGCATTTTAGTTGACTTTTACAACACGCATGGCTTACGGAGGAAAGATTCTTATTCCACTTCCCCATGGATATGAAAAGGAAAAAGCAATAAGAACAAGAACTATTAAGATAAAATCAAATAAAACTCAGATGAGTGTGTATACAATAAACGTGTACATGTTTGCGTAGTGTGACCTAAGTGTAAGTAGAAGTAGCAAGACGTACCTGAAATCTTGCATGTTTATGAGACAGAAAAAAGACACCAGCAATCCTACCATCATGTAAAACAGTTTCAGGTTTCTGTTTCACAGTCACCTGGCAGGATGGTAGTACCTCCCTGAGTGGTTGCTGTCTACCAACCTACTACCTACACACTAATATAAAATGCTTAAGCTATTCTTTTAAAAAATATTTTTTAAAGATAATGGGCCTGTGTGTCTTGCTTAAACAGCTAGTAAGTCCTTTATATAAATTTTGAAATTATTAATTCCACAAAAAAATGTGATTTTGCACATGTGGCACACTTCACTGACTAATAAAATATATTACTGATACAAATTATGTTTGCACTGAAAATGCCTAGTCCAACACACATCATCTGTGTGTCAAATATGGTTAAATTACAAAGAAAACAATAGAATTTCTGATTTCAGGATATAGTATTTAAATAACCAAAGTGAATAATCACCACACCTACTGCTTGTGAGATAGTGGGACACCATTAAGCAAGATACTTGAACAAAAGAGCAGGCCAACAGGCAAGGTAATGCACTCCTGGCAGATGGAGCAAACAATCCATATGACAAACCTTTAGACTGAAATAGCATTTTGAGTACTGTGGATGATCTACAGTACATTCTGTTCATCTGGTCCTTTTCCATAAAACATTATTTACATACTGATGTAACATTATTTTACATTTTAATATTCCATCAGCATTCCAATGCTAATGGTACTTGATTTTTTCCCTCAACAGCTGTCTTCCAGGCAGTGTAACCCAAAGTTAACACATTCATTCAGTTTCTGTCTTGCCTGAAATGTGCTGACATCACAGTGCAGATTACCCTCTGACTGCAACATCCTCACCCCTCCAAGTGCAAGCACTACTCTTCCCACCGCCAGGGCACAAGTCTGGTTAACCAGTTTACCTTAAGGAAGGGGGGCTAACTAATTCACTTTTTTTTTATTTTGGTCTAATTTCAATGAGATTTTTACAGTGATTTATACAGCTTTTAAAAATATATACACTGTCTTTGTTATGACTTTTTGCCTTTAAGTTAGAGAAAAAATAAATTGTGCCAAATTTTAGGGGTTACAAAACTTTCCTATTTCTACAAAATTGGGAAGATGTACAATGCTCTAGTTAACATCAGATGAAAGATAAAGGCTATATAATTGTTAACCCAGTTTTTTTTTAGCGAAAATGTCAGTAGATTCCATAATAAAAAAATGTTGAAATTAGTGTTTTTTTTGTGGGAAAAAATCAATTAAAACAAAGCTGTAAAAGATATCAGAAATCTTCCATGGGTGGTTTACTCAATAATGTGTGCAAAAATCATGAAAATCCTATTAATACTTTTCGCAAAAAATGGCACACAATGTCAATAAGTTATTTCTCAGTTATTAATATATTTTTTCTGTAAAACTCTCTGGATACGGCGCACTAAATCTCAGCGTGTTGCATACGTCAACACTTGTTGAGACCCCAGAGGCCACTGAGCTATCATGAGTCGCTGCACTTGAATGGAGGCGTCAGAGATGTTGCTATTTAGTTTTTTTAATGAAACAATCATAAAAATCGTAATTTTTGGAGATAAAAAAAAAAACACTAATTGCCAACATGTATTATTTATGAAAGCAAGAACAAAAAAATTACATTTAAGGAAAAACATACTTAGAAATATGATAGAAACAAGCTGATTACACCAAAATGTTGACAGGATGATGCACTATTTTTTGATAAAACATTTTTTTCCATAATTTTTCAATCTTCCTTTCCTAATCACTCAAATAAGGCTAGCACCTCCCTTAATTCCTTCATAAATGCTACATTATTCATTCTCCAACAGCACATCCATTTAAAAGCATTTGTTTCCAAGCTCTCACAAGCCTACTGGATACTGAAACCTCCTTTACAACACACCTCCAAATGTTCCTGGGATGACCCCCTACCCCTCTAGCACACACACTGCCATCCTATACCTCTCCAACCTCCGTACATCCTCAAACTACCTCAACAACCCCTCCTCAGCCCTGTGAATTATGCCCTTGGTGACCCTCATTACTTTTTAATTTTTTTCCTCAACACACTGGCCGTATCCCACAGAGGCAGGGTAACCCAAGAAGAAAAACTCAAGTTTTTCTTTTTAAATTTATTAATTTATACAGAAGGGGTTACTAGCCCCTTGCTCCTGGCATTTTAGTCGCCTCTTATCACACGCATGGTTTATGGAGGAGGAATTCTTTTCCACTTCCCCAATTTCTACACTTCAAATTCTCTTTGCTTCTCCACACCTTACTCCCATATAGGTGTTGGTACATTCCCATTTTTTACTTTCTTTCCACTGACACCTCAACATACCACCCACCTTTTCCTACTCATCCATTCTATGGTTCACCTCATCTTTCATAAACCCATTTACTGACATATCCACTCAAAAATATCTAAATACATCTCCTTTCTCCATACTCACTCTCTCCAATCTGATATTCATTGTATCATTGCCCAGAGTTACTGTTACCCTCTAATGGTACTTGTAATAATTAACACTAATGGTACTTGTAATATTTAAAACATTTAAGCAAGCATTTATGAATCACTTATTGAATCGGCAGTGTTAAAAAAAAATCATCATACAGTGGAACCTCTGGTCATGAACACTTCTGAACACAAACAAATCGGTTCATGACCAAAAAATTCACCAAATTTTTGCATCTTGTCACGAACACATAACTAGATGCCGAACAAACACAGTCGAGCCAATTTTCGCATTCTGCACCATTTTCCCCCACTTCCTGTTGTTTGTATACACCTAACAAAGACCCTCGCCTTGTATTCGGTCTTGGTCAGACGTGTGTTCATTCGTTGTGAATCCTTGTGTTGTATTTCGTGTTTTTTAATTCATTTTGTTTTCTTGGTTGTTTATGGTATGATTTTTCTCTTATTTAAGTTTTTTTATGTATTAAACTGCATTATTTTGTATAATTATGGATTTTTCAAACTTTGATTTTTTTTAAAGAGTTTTAAGCACAAAAAATAAACTGTTTACAGTGAACGGTTCGTAGGGGTCTAGAACAGACTCGTGTAATGTTAGTTTTCTTTGTTGTTAAAGGTTTTCTCAGTGTTATTCAAGGTTTCAACATTTGGTCTACACTGTGCATTCTATGGTATAATTAACTACTATTTTTCTGCTTAAAAACTTATATATAAAAAAAAATTACATACAGTTCGCAGGGGTCTGGAACAGATTAATCTTATTTACATACAATCCAATGGGGAAATTAGGTTCGGGTCACAACCAAATCGGATTGTGACCAGAGGTTCCACTGTATGCATTCTGGAAAAAAACAGGTGAGAAAACTAAATTATTAACAATTTGTTTTATTCTGAAAGCATCACTCCTGCAGCTTATCAATTACATTACTCCAAACAAAATTTGTGTTAAGGATGTTTACTTTCTCCAAATGCCATTATACGAGTACTGCTAAGTATACACAACGTGAAAAAACTAGGCCTCTGTAGTTTACTAAAATAAGTATTGCATATACAGTATTAACAGCCATAGATAATCAGATAAAAAATCTTTATTCTAGAACAACTTTACTATATACACCTATCCCATTTAAAAAAGTAGAACAAAGTTGAGCGATCAGATGACAAAATATCAGTACACATTAATTATTTACATGAGTTTATGAAATTGAAGTGAAAATATGAAAAGTGTTATGATCAGGTTCTGCCTATATAACAATTCCTTAAACCTGAGAGGGAAAGAGTAACAAAAATAAGTTTCTATGACTTGATCGCTATAATACAGCAACAGCTGCCAAACAAGAAGGGATTATAAATTTGCATAATGAAATATTAGCATTTAAATAATGCAACCAACCACTTACAATTTTCATTTATATTCCAAGTAGAACTTTCCTCATGGGCATTACAGAAGATATATGTGACATTATTGTACTGTTCTGTGGACTCTAATGATAGTTTGGTCCTTGATCTACTATAACTAATTGGTCATTCAGGTTTGGGAGGCTTGTAGAATTGGCGGCAACGTTCTTCAAATACTTTAAAACTCCGCTCTCTAATTATTTCTTCAATAGTTACCTCATTTTGTAGCTCCCGAATCTGAAAGTTAAAATTTGCATTAATGTTCAATTTAAAACTACATTGAACTGACAGTTGAAAAATTAACACTCATGATACACAATAGTCCTTAATATAAATAGACATAGTTTTCAGCAGTACTCCTATGTAGATATTTATTTTTTGTGCATTGTTTATGAGACTTACTACTGCACAACCTTCCGGGAAAGTTTAACTCCTTTAGAAATAATGTCTAGGTCTCCGTAGACAGTGTACATACAGGAGTATGTACATTTAGTGCATCTGGGGACAAACGATTTGTATTGCCTACAGTTAAAAAATTGTAGATTTTTGTTGTGGTAACTATCATGTATTGGATGCTTGCTAGTTTTGGATCCACCAGTGAAATAAGACATGTACGTACAGTACTAGGATATTTACTGAGGAAACCTTTTGCTCAAAGTGCTTCATCAGATACATTTGTTGATCTCTGATACAATCTCTTACCTGGATACCCAGGTACAGATCTAATATGGAAAGCATGGATAGATCACAGAATGTATAAAGTTAGAGTAGAGCGTGGTACAGTGGAACCTCGGTTTTCGTATGCCCTGGTTTTCGTAGGATTCGGTTTTCAATTACTTTTTTCATCAAAATTTTGTCTCAGTTTTCGTACATCCGCTCGGTTTTCATAGAGTTGCCGTACCAAATGTGTCCGCCTGCCCGTGCCAACACAAAGCATCCCATGCGTTGTGACTCAGTCTACCTTTGTTTCTCGTTGAGTGAGCATCACCCGTGTGTTCATCCGAAACATTTCGTAATAATCCATTGTTTTTTTGTGCTTGTTTATTGAGTGCAACTGCTAAATAAACCACCATGGGGCCAAAGAAAGTTCTGAGTGCTAGCCCTTTTATAAAGAAGGTGAGAAACACGATAGAATCAAGAAAACTCGTAGCAAAGTATGAAAGTGGAACGAGTTAAAAAGTTTCGTGGACAAATATCACCCTAACAAAGCTGTTGCAAGCGTGTCTGCAACATGTTCAATGACAATGCCTTGTCCCATTTTAGGCAAATCTTAAAGATGCCAGAAACACCTCTCTGGACAGATTTTTTGTGAGACAGGGGTCCAGTGACTCAAGCTGGTCCTAGTGCCAGTAAAAGACAAAGAAGGGAAGTAAGCCCGGATAGGGCCTTGATACCTGAAGTCCTTATTGAGGGGGATTTCCCTTCCAAACAATAACCTCTCCCTCTCCCCTCCTCGCTGTCTTCCATACGCCAACAATAGTCTTCAATAAGGTAAAAGTGATGGTAAATGTTCATTTATCCATTTCATTAGTCATTTATATTTCTCATTGTTTTCTTTATGTAAAACTATGTTATTTTCTATAAAATGTATTTTTTTGTTAATATTTTTGGGTGTCTGGAACAGATTAATTGGATTTACATTATTTCTTATGGGAAATATTGCTTCAGTTTTCGTACGAATCGGTTTTTGTTAGACCTTTTGGAACGAATTAATCACAAAAACCGAGGTTCCACTGTATATAATAACAGATCTTTGAGAGTATGCCCAGTTTAAGAAATTTCTGTATGTTAAATGTGTGTGTGTTACAAGTTTGCTTAATAAGTTTATAAATAAGCAAAATGCATTGACAAAATATACCTTGCTCTGTTCAGTGCGAAGCCTTCTCATAATGCGAGGGTCATCCATTTTTGCATTGGCTTCTGCTTGTATATCTCGCAACTTCATCTTGGATTCACTTAAACATGTCGCAATTAATGATTCTCTGTGCTTATATATGTTACTTAACTGAAAAAAAAATTCAATAAATTAATATGAGAAAGTAGTGGAATCCATCTCTATTTATCTGTATCTAAAATACCTTAATTCCTCTGCATAATTCCCCACATCTGAGGGGTAACTACAGGTGCTCCTCAACTTACGATGGGGTTTCGTTCCAACGAACCCATCATAAGTCAAAAATATCGCAAGTCGAATATGATTTTTTTTTTTCAACAAGTCGGCCGTCTCCCACCGAGGCAGGGTGACCCAAAAAGAAAGAAAATCCCCAAAAAGAAAGAAAATCCCCAAAAAGAAAATACTTTCATCATCATTCAACACTTTCACCTCGCTCATACATAATCACTGTCTTTGCAGAGGCGCTCAGATACTACAGTTTAGAATAGTCCCTCCAAACTGTCACTATCCCAGACCCCTCCTTTAAAGTGCAGGCATTGTACTTCCCATTTCCAGGACTCAAGTCCGGCTAAATCAATAACCTGTTTCCCTGAATCCCTTCACAAAATATTACCCTGCTCACACTCCAACAGCTTGTCAGGTCCCAAAAACCATTCGTCTCCATTCACTCCTATCTAACACGCTCACACACGCTGGCTTGAAGTCCAATCCCCTCGCCCACAAACCCTTCTTTACCCCCTTCCTCCAACCTTTTCGAGGACGACCCCTACCCCTCCTTCCTTCCCCTACAGATTTATACGCTCTCCAAGTCATTCTACTTTGATCCATTCTCTAAATGACCAAGCCACCTCAACAACTCCTCTTCAGCCCTCTGACTAATACTTTTATTAACTCCACACCTCCTCCTAATTTCCACACTCTGAATTCTCTGCATAATATTTACACCACACATTGCCCTTAGACAGGACATCTCCAATGCCTCCAGCCTCCTCCTTGCTGCAGCATTTACAACCCAAGCTTCACACCCATATAAGTGTTGGTACCACTATACTTTCATACATTCCCTTCTTTGGCTCCATAGATAACGTTTTTGTCTGCACAGATACCTCAACGCACCACTCTCCTTTTTTCCTTCATCAATTCTATGGTTAACCTCATCCTTCATAAACCCATCCACTGACAAGTCAACTCCCGAATATCTGAAAACATTCACTTCTTCCATACTCCCTCTCTAACAATGTGATATCCAATTTTTCTTTATCTAAATCGTTTGATACCCTAATCACCTTACTCTTATCTTTGTTCACTTTCAACTTTCTACCTTTACACACCCTCCCAAACTCGTCCACTAACCTTTGCAACTTTTCTTTAGAATCTCCTATAAACACAGTATCATCAGCAAAAAGTAACTGTGTCAACTCCCATTTTGTACTTGATTCCCCATAATCTAATCCCACTCCTCTCCCCAATACCCTAGCATTTACTTCTTTTACAACCCCATCTATAAATATATTAAACAACCATGGTGACATCACACATCCCTGTCTAAGACCTACTTTTACCAGGAAGTAATCTCCCTCTCCCCTACACACCCTAACCTGAGCCTCACTATCCTCATAAAAACTCTACAGCATTCAGTAACTTACTACCTATTCCATTCACTTGCAACATCTGCCACATTGCTCCCCTATCCACTATCATATGCTTTTTCTAAATCCATAAATGCAATGAAAACTTCCCTACCTTTATTGAATATGAATATGATATGCCAAATAAATAACTACCACCACTGAATAAGTAAACAAACAAATAATTGCTGTAACTAAATACCAGTACTGAAAAGTAAAAAAAAATATTTACACGTTATGAACTTGCTGCCTTCATGCTGGGTAATTATCTTAAGTTTCATCTCCAAAGTAATTGCTTTTGCACCATTGTAAAATCAAAATACCGTAAATCAAGGAGCACCTGTACTTGCACAATCTTCCTTAAACTTTTTAACACCAGAGTTTAGTTTGGACACTTCTTGAATTTTAGTAGATGCTGGGTACTTGATTTCAAAATTATTGCATATAAAATAACCTCTCATTTACAATAATTTGATGTATTATGTAAATTAAAGCACATTCTAAACCACAGAAATATGACACCTGTCTTATCTGAACAAATAATTTCTAATTTGAGATATTTTCTGAGGCAAAATTGAAAATTTTAATCATGATGGCATAATTTTTATTCTTGCATATCATTTCTAATTTAAAATTTCAGAAAGTACTGCTGTATATAATTAGAAAACTTCTTTCAACAAACCAGCCATATCCCACAAAGGCAGGGTGGCCCAAAAAGAAAAACAGAAGTTTCTCTTCATCTCCTGCATACATACGGCATTTTAGTCACCTCTTATGAGACAGATGGCTTACAGAGGAAGAATTCTTTTCCACTTCCCCATGGAGATCAGAGAAAATAAAGAATAGCTATTAAGAAAATAGAACAGAACCCAGGTGGGTGTGTAAATATACACGAGTGTACATGCTTGTGTAGTGTGACCTAAGTGTAAGTAGGAGCAAGATATACCTGTTATCCTGCATGTTTATGAGACAGAAAAAACATACCAGCAATCCTACCATCGTGGAAAACAATCACACGAAGTGAATTATTATTGTTATTTTTTATTGTTTTCATTAACACAATGGCTGTTTCCCACCAAAGCAGAGTGGTGCAAAAAAGAAAATCTTTCATCATCATTAACTCCATCTCTGTCTTCCCAGAGGCACGCTAACACTACAGTTATAAAACTGCAACATTAACACCCCTCTTTCAGAGTGCAGGCACTGTACTTCCCATCTCCAGGACTCAAGTCCGGCCTGCCAGTTTCCCCGAATCCCTTCATAAATGTTACCTTGCTCATGCTCCAACAGCATGTTAAGTCCTAAAAACCATTTGTCTCCATTCGCTCCTATCTAACACGCTCACACATGCTTGCTGAAAGTCCAAGCCTCTTGCACACAAACCCTCCTTCACACCCTCCCTCCAACCTCTCCGTGTTGAAAAAGAAAATATGGGAATCAAAGGTAGTAGGTTGGCCAAGCAAGTGTAAAATGGAAGCCTGTAATTGTTTTACATGATGGTAGGATTGCTGGTGTCTTTTTCCGTCTCAAACATGAAAGATTTCAGGTACATCTTGCTACTTCTACTTACACTTAGGTCACACTACACTTGCATGTACATTCACACCCCTCTGGGTTTTCTATTTTTTTACTAGTTCTTGTTCTGGTTTATTTCCTCTTATCTCCATAGGAAAGTGGAACAGAATTCTTCCTCCGTAAGCCATGTGTGTCGTAAGAGGCAACTAAAATGCCGGGAGCAAGGGACTAGTAACCCCTTCTCCTGTGTACATTACTAAAGTTAAAAAGATAAATTTTCGTTTTTTTTAAGTCATCCTGCCTCGGTGGGATATGGCCGGTCTGATAAAAAAAAATACATGGGGATGCACTAAGCCTATACAGAGCCTAAGGAATGGAGACACTTAATCAGGTTTGATCTAAGGAATAGAAGAATAGCTTAAATTCCTTGAATTACACCCTTCAACATCAAGGTACCCTCTGCCCTTTGAAGAAGCCAGTTCACTGAAGAAAAATCGAGTATGTCTGGTACAAATGTTTCTACTATATTATTAAACATTACTGAATGTAATGAACTGGTATGGTGATATTGATAAGTTGCAGGTAAAAGACATATGCACTGATCAAGACATTTAACAGGGAAATGCTCTACCACTCATGGCAAAGAATGATCTGAGGAGAAAAAATATATATATAAAAAAGTACTACTATATAATTTTTACTAGACAGTAGGTTGGTAGACAGCAACTGCCCAGGGAGGTACGTACTACCGTCCTGCCAATGAGTGTAAAACCAAAGCCTGTAATTGTTGTACATGATGATAGGATTGCTGGTGTCTTTTTTCTGTCTCAAACATGAGAGATTTCAGGTACGTCTTGCTACTTCTACTTACACTTAGGTCACACTACACATGGATGTACAAGCATATATACACACACACCCCTCTGGGTTTTCTTCTATTTTCTTACTAGTTCTTGTTCTTGTGTATTTCCTATCTCCATGGGGAAGTGGAACAGAATTCCTTCTCCGTATGCCATGTGTCGTAAGAGGCAACTAAAATGCCAGGAGCAATAGGCTAGTAATCCCTTCTCCTGTATACATTACGAAAGTTAAAAAGATAAACTTTTGTTTTTCTTTTTGAGCCACCCTGCTTTGGTGGGATATGTCCGGTTTGTTGAAAGAAGATATAATTTTTAAGGCAGTGGAGTTTGGTAGCTCTTGTTTTCAACTGTAAAATATTAAACAAATTTATGCGTTACCTGTGGTTAGTTTCAAGAATTCTTCTACCCTCACAGCCAGGCCAAAGGCCAAGCCTCCTTGTTAACTGCTACATCAGCCAGGTTATTACTAAAAGTAACCCTCAAGTCTACAAAACCATCACAACCTGGCTGATCAGGAATTTATTGTAGATAGTGGTACAGTTTCCTCTTGAAAAGAACTTTTGTGCTTGCCAAGTAGGTGGAGAAGAATAAAAGTAATTATTGTGTAGAGAAGATGTGGGATGTCAAGAGAAAATCAGAGATATAAATTTTAAGGGTAAAAGATTAGGAAAAAAGCAATATGCCATGGGAGGTTGATCATATGGCAAGGCTGATGGATATACATACTCGCAAGAAAAATAATGAGTGAAACACAGCAGTAATGGATTTTTAACTGCTGCAGTGAGGAGGAAGCTGGACTCAGTGATATCATGTTTGAGAGCAATGTATGGTGTGCATAATATGCAGAGTATTTAAAGTGTAAAGATCAGATGATGGAGTGAGGTTGCTAAAAGTATAATTCAGAAGGTGGAAGAGGTTGCTGAGGTGGTTTGGACATTTAGGGAGGATGAAGTAGAACAGTATAACAGAGGGTATATAAACCTGGGGTGGAAAGGAGGGCAGCTAGAGGTCATCCAAGGAAGGGTTTCTAGGTGCAAAGGAAGCTTTGAGTACAAGGGGCTTGAATATCCAACAGGCTTGTGTGAGCACTTTACACTGGAGTGAATGAAGACAAATGGTTTTAATTATTTGACACACTGTTGGAGTGTGAGCAAGGTAGCATTTATTTAGTGATGAACTTGAGCCCTGGAAGTGAGAAGTACACCGCTTTCACTATGAAGGAGTGAGAATGTTGCAGTTCAAAGGGTCATCAGAACAGTGATGTCAGTACATTTCTGGCAAATCAGAAATTGAATGATGTTGTGTGTTTAATCCGTTTTTGTGTGTGTAGGAAGTCATTCTTCCTCAATGAAGCAACGGCCATGGGAGGAGGGGGGAATAGTGTGTGCACAGTGTGCTTGCATTCCGGGTCAGTCCTATAACACACACACACAGCAGGAGGGAGGGTATAACTGTGTGGTATAGCCACTAAACTTTGATATTTGTATATAAAATAAAGTACATCAACACTATCAGGAGTAATCTCATGTCATGGTACTACATAAATACTATTTACAAGATTTTCCTATGGAAGATCCCATGAAAATCCTACAGTAGGACAGCCAGTGTGTTAAAAGTCAAAATACACATATGATTAACCCTGTAGTAAACCCTCAAGTTAATGAACTTCAGAAATACGGGACAAAGTCCTGTGGTCCACTAATTTGAAATCAGCCTGTAAAGTCCGCTGGTTACAGAAATGCCCATTATTATCAAGATCGTGGAAAACAATCTCATCTCTATCCATCATACTTGCCACTACCAGCTACCCACTCCCACCAACCCCCCCCCATTAGTCCAATAAAATGAGGGTTTACTTAATTTAATATAGAGTACTGTAATGTACAAATGTTAATACTCTGTACATGTATTTTAGTGATGCTATAAGATAAACAGTTCAGCCAAAACCAGGGACACTGAGGGATTACTAATTATTAATATATTTTGGAGCCAAACATTAAGCTGTGTATATGGTGGTTAAGCTCTTTGTAGGTATACAAATATCCCCTGTGAATACTGAAGTTTCACTGTCCCTAGTAAAAACAACATTATCACTGTTTTATTAATTACATAAACTATAAATTCTTGTGTCCTACCCCTATCCACTATGACTATTAGCTACACCAATTTCACATTCATTCTTCAAACAATTAAGACCCTTAGAATATACAGTACTGTAAGTTCCTCACCAATTTATACTAAGTTAATTAGCTTCAAATATCTACAAATTGTTTCTCTTGCTTCTCTCTTCTCAAACACTTCAATAGTAATTGCAATAATCTTATTGACCCTCTTACTTACATTACAACAGTAATAATTTGCTAAGAAGAAATATTAGATAAAATATATTACAGAAAAATCAAGGTCAGGGTTTAAGATCAATGGTTCAACTACTGAAGTATCAAACTTCAAAACACACAAAAATTATGAATAAAATTATAAGTGAAATGGCCCAAGATGCAAAGCTGCCTCCTATGTAACCATCATCAGCAGCTTCGTTTCCTGACTAAAGAGTTGTTCCATTAATCATCTGCCCATGACCTTACTGGCAGCACTCCTCCTCATTACCACGCCAGATGTTCACTCACGATCTAAAATAGAGGAGAAATGAACACTGCGTTATGATCAATGACATTAAAGGCTTACAAAGTCACTATATTTGTACGATCTTAATAAAACTTCCCTAAAAATATATCTGTATATGCTAAATTTCTTTTACAATATATCCCAATTATCTTTTCTTCAATGAGTGAGACTTACATAACTAACAAAATCACTTTTTTACTGAAAAACAAACTCAAAACACAATAGTATATATGTTTGACATGTGTTAAGATACTGTTCAAATGCACTTGCATAGCAGACAAGACTATATATATTCAGATTCTATATAACAATAATTTTTTACATAATCAATACTCAAATTATTTTAGCTTTAATGATTAACATTCAAAGTAAAATAAAATCAGACCACACAATGGGTACTTTGATATACAATAGGTCCCCCAACTTACGATGTCCAACTTTTAAAACACTGGCACCTTGGAACCAATTAATGACTTAAGAACACGGACTTGCTCTTCCAATATGTGGGACTACTATACACTTATGATTTGTTAAGTAAAAGGACACAAATGCAACTAATGAGACATTTTATTGTGGCAACGTTTAGCTCTCCAGGAGCTTTTTTCAAGCCGTTACGCTTGAAAAAGCTCCTGAGAGCGAAGCTGCACAATAAATGTCTCATTAGTTGCATTTGTGTCCTTTTACTTAACCCTTTCAGGGTCCAAGGGGGGTCTCCGAAACTCGTTCTCAGGGTCCAAGAATTTAAAAAAAAAAAAATTCTTATAAAATGATAGAGAATCTTTTTCCGATCATAACGCCACAAAAATTATGAAATTTGATCGAAAACTAACGGAATTATGCTTTCGCGAAGTTATCGGTATGGATGACATTTACGCATCGGCGATTTCGCCCACTTTGAGCCCTATTTTCGGCAAATTCCAATGTTTCAGTCTACTAAAATTATAGCTATTTCGCTAGAACTCCATTTCTTCTATCGATTGAGTACAAGAAACCGCCTATTCACTAATTACAACTACCCAAAATAGTGGTCAGAAAATGGCAATTTGGCCAATTTCACACAAATTTCAAACGATGCCAATTTCAAAATAGGGTCCAGAATAAACAAAGCAAACATTCCTGGCACTAAAATAACACCATCTCTGTTCATTAGTCACGTTTCCAGGCCCCTCTTACATTACTTTTGCTTATCATTTTGAATTTTTATTCTCACAAAAAAATAGAAGATTTACTGTTATGTATACAACTGCATCATTGTAAAATGGTATAAACAATATCAGAGCACTTGTGCATGAATATTAGACTGCCAGTTGATGTTATTGGACGCATGGTGTGATTTGTTTACTCTTGAACATCGTCAAAAATCGAACATTTTCGCTACTTTGAGCTCAACTTCAAGGTACTTCTCATTGTCAAACTAATCAAAATCATCTCTATATCTGTAATATATCTACCATTCTATCAAATGAGACAAGAAAACGAGAATACATCAATAAATACCATACGAAAAGAGACTGCAAAGTCGCTGTTTTAAACCAAAAATATGGTCAGTTTTTTTTTCCTCATTATGCACTGTGGGAAGGCAGGAATTTTTTTATACTGCACACACTGACTGCACAGACCCATTCTATCACATCTAGGCCTAACAGCCTGTTTCTGCTTGATTTGAGGGCGCTAGAATTTAGGCGTACTAGTACGTCAATAACCCCAGGGCGTAAGCCGTACTAGTATGTCAATAACCCTGAAAGGGTTAACATAGTCGGTAATTCTACCAATATTAATACACACTTATGATTTACTTAAGAATGAATTACAAATGTTTTCTTTTCCTTGGTTAGTTTTATTAAATGCATTCATACTTTGTGTATGATAATTGTATCGGTGAATACACACTTCACATTTGTTTGGTTGAGGCTAGTCAAGAACTATTATATTATTTATGATTTTCTTAAGGCTGAGTCATACTTTTTCCCTCACTTCTTAACCAAATGCAGCCCGAAATGCCTCGGCATGACAGTGACTTTCTTTGACCTTGCAAATCAATACTGAAATTACACATTGTAAACTATGCCTGGAAATAGACTCCTTAAAACATGTTAGTCAAGAACTATGGATTTAATATTTATGATTTAAGGATGACTTAACCCTTTGACTGTCGCAACCCCTAATCCTGAGGTGTCTCCTTTTGTCGCAAAATTTTCGAAAAAAAAAAAAAAATTCTTATGAAATGATAGAGAATCTTTTCCCGATGGTAATGACACCAAACGTATGAAATTTGATGGAAAACTTACGGAATTACGCTCTCGCGAAGTTAGTGATCTTGGCGATATATACGCATCGGCAATTTCGCCGACTTTGAGCCCTATTTTCGGCCAATTCCATTGTTCCAGTCGACCAAACTCATAGCTATTTCTTTAGAACTCCATTTGTTCTATCGATTGAGTACAAGAAACCACCAATTTACCGATTTTAATTATCCAATAAAGTGGTCAGAAATTGGCAATTTGGCCAATTTCATGCAAAATAAAAAAGTTGTCAATTTCAAAATAGGGTCCAGAATATACAATGCAGACATTCCTGGCACTAAAATAAGATGTTATCTGTTCATCAGTCACATCTTTAGGCCCCTCTTATATTACTCTTGCTTTCTATTTTGATTTTTTATTCATACCGTTATGCAGACTATTGCATTATTGTAAAAATGGTATAAATAATATCAGTGCACTTGTGAAAGAATATTAGACTCACCAGTTGATGTGTATTGGACGTGTGGCGTGATTTGTTTACTCTTGAACATTGGCAAAAATTTAACATTTCCCCTACTTTGAGCTCAATTTTAAGGTCGTTTTCATCATGAAACTAATCAAAATCATTTCTATTTCTGTAGTATGTTTTCCATTCTATCAAATGAGACCACAAAAAGAGAAAACTGTATAACCATAAATACTATACGAAAATACACCTCAAAGTCGGCGTTTTAATAATCGAAAAACACGGTCGGAGTTTTTTTTTTCTCATTATGCATTTCGTGCTGCAGGTTTTTTTTATACAGCGCACACTGACTACACAGACCCATTCTCTCATATGTGGGCCTACCAGCTTTCTCCCGCTTGATTTGAAGCTGCTAGAATTTTTGAGTACAGTGGACCCCCGAGTTTCGTAAAAACTTCACTCCTGAAGTCTGCTCAAGTGCCATTACCGAACGAATTTACTCCCTTAAGGAAAAATTTCACGTAGGTTAGTCTATTTCAGACCCCCAAAAATACACTTCCACAAGAACTTACAAAATTATACTTACATAATTGCACGATTTCGGGTATTCGTAACCGAGGGTCCACTGTATATATATACTACGTCTGAAACAGTGGCTTGTAAGACTTATATATATGACCAAAACAGTCAAAGGGTTAAAATATTATTTTTTCTTGGTTACTCTTTTTACAAGATGCACCCCACTTGATAATATTTGCTAAAACCCTGAATTCAATGCAAGGAACAAAAAAATTACATTTTGGCAATTAAAAAAAAATCCCCAAATTATGGAATGTACCCCAAAATATATATAGAATTGGTTTAAAAATTATAAAACAAAATACATGTACTATATACAATTTTGACATTTTCTGCTACTCGCTTTGTAAAACAAAATTCAATAACGTAACTACATAAATAAGCAAAATATTGGATAAGAAAAGTTGAAAGCCATGTGTGGTAGGAGGTAGGCATCTACACTTTCATGTCAGGTGCTGTACTAAACTCTCTGCGTTGTGTCAGCCCTGCCTACATTAACCCTTTGGGGGTCGGTGCCGTACTAGTATGTTTTACGAGCAGGGGTTGGTGCCGTACTAGTACGAGTAAATTCTAGCTGCCTCAAATTAAGTGGGAAACGGCTGGTAGCCCTACATATGAAAGAATGGGTCTATGTGGTCAATGTGTGCAGTATAAAAAAAATCCTGCACCACACACTGCATAATGAGAAAAAAAACTCCGACCATTTTTTTTAATTTAAAACAGCGACTTTGCAGTCTATTTTCGTATGGTATTTATTGATGTATTCTCGTTTTCTTGGTATCATTTGATAGAATGGAAGATATATTACAGAAATAGAGATGATTTTGATTGGTTTGACAATGACAAGTACCCTGAAATTGAGCTCAAAGTAGCGAAAATGTTCGATTTTTGACGATGTTCAAGAGTAAACAAATCACACCATGCGTCCAATATACATCAACTGGCGAGACTAATATTCCTGCACAAGTGCTCTGATATTATTTATACAATGATGCAGTTGTATACATAACAGTAAATCTTCTATTTTTGTGAGAATAAAAATTAAAAAATGAAAAGCAAAAGTAATTAAGAGGGGCCTGCAGACATGACTAATGAACAGAGAAAATGTTATTTTAGTGCCAGGAATGTCTGCCTTGTTTATTCTGGAACCTATTTTGAAATTGGCATCATTTGAAATGTGTGTGAAATTGGCCAAATTGCCATTTTCTGACCACTATTTTGGGTAGTTGAAATTGATAAACAGGCGGTTTCTTGTACTCAATCGATAGAAGAAATGGAGTTCTAGCGAAATAGCTATAATTTTAGTAGACTGAAACATTGGAATTTGCCAAAAATAGGGCTCAAAGTCTGATATGTATTGTCTGATATGTGGAAGATGTCTAAATGTAATTCCTATTTTTAAAGCAGGGGACAAGTCACTACCGTCAAATTACCACCCAATAAGCCTGACCTCAATTGTAGGCAAATTACTAGTCAATTATGGAGTGAATGATGATGAAAGTTTTTCTTTTTCGGGCCACCCTGCCTTGGTGGGAATCGGCCGATGTGTTAATAAAAAAAATAAAAAAAAATTTATTAGAAGCCATCTAGATAACCATAATTTGATTAATGATACTCAGCATGGATTCACGAGGGGCCGTTCCTGCCTGTCTAATTTATTAACCTTCTTCAGTAAAGCTTTTGAGGCTGTTGATCACGATAAAGAATTCGATATTGTATATTTAGACTTTAGTAAGGCTTTTGATAGAGTACCGCACCAGAGACTGTTAAAGAAAGTGGCAGCTCATGGCATTGGGGAAAAAGTGCTGTCATGGATCGAGTCATGGCTCACCAATAGGAAGCAGAGTGTGTGCATAAATGGGGTTAAATCCGAATGGGGACTTGTAACAAGTGGTGTTCCACAGGGATCAGTCTTAGGCCCGTTGTTATTTATAATATATATCAATGACCTTGACGAGGGAATTACTAGTGATGTGAGCAAATTCGCCGACGACACGAAGATAGGTAGGATAATTAATTCAAACATAGATGTCATAGAACTTCAGGAAGATTTAGACAAACTTAATTCGTGGTCAGAAAAGTGGCAGATGCAGTTCAATGTAGATAAATGCAAGGTTCTGAAGCTCGGGAGTGTCCATAACCCAAGCACTTATAAGTTAAATAACGTAGAACTTAGCCATACAGATTGCGAGAAGGACTTGGGGGTGATGGTAAGCAGCAACCTTAAACCAAGACAGCAATGCCTAAGCGTACGTAATAAGGCAAATAGATTACTGGGATTTATATCAAGAAGTGTAAGCAACAGAAGTCCAGAGGTTATATTACAGCTTTATACATCATTAGTAAGGCCTCACCTAGATTACACAGCTCAGTTCTGGTCTCCGTATTACAGAATGGACATAAATTTGTTAGAAAACATTCAGCGTAGAATGACTAAATTAATACATAGCATTAGAAATCTTCCTTACGAAGAAAGATTGAAGACCCTTAAATTACATTCACTTGTAAGACGTAGAATGAGGGGAGACATGATCGAGGTATACAAGTGGATATAAATAAGGTCTTGAGGATATCTCTCCAAGAGAGAACCCGCAATAATGGATTCAAGTTAGATAAGTTTAGATTTAGAAAGGATATAGGAAAGTATTGGTTTGGAAATAGGGTAGTTGATGAGTGGAACAGTCTGCCTAGTAGGGTTATTGAAGCTAGGACCTTGGGTAGTTTCAAATTTAGGTTGGATAAATTCATGAGTGAGAGGGGTTGGATTTGAGTGGGACTCGCACATGAGTAAATAGAATTATCAAAGCTTATTTCTTGGGTAGCATTGAAAATTGGGTTGAGCAAATATTCTGTTAGTGGGACGGATTGTGAAGGACCTGCCTAGTATGGGCCAACAGGCCTGCTGCAGTGTTCCTCCTTTCTTATGTGTATTTTTGGGGGTCTAAAAGGACTAGTCAAATTTACATTTTTCCTTATGGGAATAAATTCGTTTGGTAATGGCACTTGAACAGCATTCTGGAACGAAAAAATCACGAAAATCGGGGGTCCACTGTATATTGTACTCAACTACTTTCCATACTACATAACTTCCTCCCTCAATCTCTCTAAGATAGTCATGCTGCTGCCTGCCTGTGTAAATACTGTAAGTACTACAGGAGGGCCACACGTATACATCACCCTCTTTTTGGTGTTCCACGCTTTCGCTGGCTTTCAATTGAGCCACTGTTCATTATATTCGGTGCTTTTACCGCTTTTCCGCCGTTTTTGAAGAACAGCTGAGTAAGGGAAGGCCAACCAGCTCTGTATTTTAAGGTAAGTATTGTATGTACTGTATATTTTTGTTTTATGTTTTTTTATGCCTAGCTGTATTGAACACTTAATATATGATAAGTGTAAACATGTTATCAGGCATTTTAGATGCATTCAATAATGAAAAAATAGCTCTTTTCCACACACCAGCAATTTTCGCTTATCGTATGGTGTCGCAAACCCTAGAGCTGTACAAATGGAACCTCCTGTATCTTAAGTCAAAAGGATCAGTACTAAATGATAAATACAGTGGTACCTCGAGTTACGATGGTCCCCAAAATCGCCCTTTTATGCAAGTTTATTTTTTTAAATGCTTTTGTAAGTATATTTTTGGGGGTGAAAAAGGACTAGTCTATTTTACATTATTCCTTATGGGGATAAATTCGTTTGGTAATGGCACTTGAACAGCATTCTCGAACGAAAAATATCGTAACTCGAGGTACCACTGTATTTGGTAAATGTTCTAGGTTAAAATGTAAACAATTTTGTGAATGAATTAACATTGAAAGTCAGAGACCTATTGTTAGTTTAGTGCATGGGAATGCAAAATAAAAAACAACTGTAAAACTTATTTAACTCAATTCCAGGAGTCCCCCCATATTCGCAGGGGATACAATCCAAGACCTACAGTAGATACCTCAAACAGCGGAGTAGCAAGCCCTATAAATAAGTCGTTTTTTATTTACTACATACATACCCATGATAAAGTTTAATTGATAAATTATGCATAATAAGTCGAGAATTAACACATTTTCACTGATGGGAAGCACTTCATGACTTCTTGTAGGCTTTGAATAACTGTCAGCATCACTACATTTGTGCTTTGAGGTGATTATTAAGCAAAATTAAGGGTTATTTCTGAGCTATGGTAAACCATGGAAAATTGAAACCAAGGAAATCGAATCTGCGGATATGGAGGGGTTCTACTGTACTATTTAATGTTTATATATTTCTATGCTATAATTACAATTGTTGTCTACAAGACATGCACAGTAATTTACTGTTAAATTATTGAGAACAGCTCAATACTTTTAGAATCATTCTCTATAGTATTTCACTCTTTCTAATAAGATTATGATAATGCATGATGAAACCTAGTACAAGAATTATGCAATTTTTTAATTCTGCATAGCCTTTGATTAAAAAAAAATCCCAAAATTATCGTACAAGAAATTATCACAAGAAATTCTTTAACCCTTTCAGGGTCGCAACCCCTGTGACCTGAATTGAGTCGAGTTGAGCTCTCAAACTTGCTGCAACTCGGGGTCGCAAAATTAAAAAAAAAAAAAAAATGTTATTTTTTCCTATGAAATGGTAGAGAATCTTTTTCTGAAGGTAATAAAACAAAAAGCACAAAATTTGATGAAAAACTGACTAGTGAAATGGAGATGATTTTGGTTGGTTTCAGAATGGATGTAGCCTGAAATAGGCCACTTATAATTTTCCCACATCATCTCTTCCCCCTCCCCCGTCAAGTCTGTTTTATGGTTTTTTACTTTTTTTTAACACACCGGCCATTTTCCACCAAGGCAGGGTGACCTGTTAAAGAAGAAACACTTTCATCATCATTCACTCCATGACTGTCTTGCCAGAGGCATGCCTACACTACAGTTAAAAAACTGGCACATATCAACACCCCTCCTTCAGAGCACAGGCACTGTACTTCCCACCTCCAGGACTCAAGTCTAGCTAATCTGTGGCCCTGTATCCCTTCATAAATATTACTTTGCTCACACTCCAACAGCACATCAAGTCATAAAAACTATTCATCTCCACTTGCTCCTATCTAACACGCTCACACACGCTTGCTGGAAGTCAAAGACCCTTGCACACAAAACCTCCTTTACACCCTCAATCCAACTTTTCCTAGAATGACCCCTACCCCATTTTACTCTTAATTTTTTCAATAATAATTCTACCATGCACCTTACCAGGTATACTCAACAGGCTTGTTCTCCTATAATTTTTACTCTCTCTTTTGTCTCCTTTGCCTTTATACAAAGAAACCATGCATGTTTCTGCCAATCCCTAGGTACCTTCTCTTCTTCCATACATTTATTAAATAAAAGCACCAACCATGCCAAAACTATATCCCCACCTGCTCTTAACATTTCTGTCTATCCCATTAATTCCAGCCTCTTTACCCTCTTTCATTCTACCCACTGCCTCATGCACCTTCCCCACACTCATAACAGGCTCTTCCTCACTCCTACAAGATCTTATACCTCCCTGCCCAATGCATGGAATCACAGCTTCAATATCTCCATACACATTTAACAGTTCCAACTCTCAATCTAATAACTCTCCTCTCCTATTTTTAACTATCAAATCCATTCGTTCCCTAGGCTTTCTTAACTTATTAATCACACTCCAAAACTTTCTTATTCTCAGCAAAATTTGTTGATGGCATCTCACCCACTCTCTCATCTGCTCTCCTTTTACATTCCTTCACCACTCTTTTAACCTCTTTTTCTCTCCATATGCTCCTGCCTCCTTATATCACTTATACTTTGTAAAAACCTCTCATATGCTAACTTTTTTTCTCTTTGACTAGGTCTGGATGACCTAAACAACGACCAATCATTCTTGATATTTTATTAGTTGAGAAATTGGGTAAAACTTCAATTTTTTGTGCGATGATGAAATTCCAAATGGAGGGCAAGTACTATATAGGAGAGGCCTGGTGATATTAGTGAACAAAGAGGATCCCAGAAGGTCAAAATATCCAGATCAATCAACCTCCTATGTTTCTGTCTTCATTTTTTTTTTTTCAACAAGTCGGCCGTCTCCCACCGAGGCAGGGTGACCCAAAAAGAAAGAAAATCCCCAAAAAGAAAATACTTTCATCATCATTCAACACTTTCACCACACTCATACATAATCACTGTCTTTGCAGAGGAGCTCAGATATGACAGCTGAGAAAAGTCCCTCCCAGCTGTCACTATCTCAGACCCCTCCTTTAAAGTGCAGGCATTGTACTTCCCATTTCCAGGACTCAAGTCCAATTAAATCAATTAACTGGTTTCCTGAATCCCTTCACAAAATGTTACCCTGCTCACACTCCAACAGATCGTCATGTCCCAAAAACCATTCGTCTCCATTCACTCCTATCTAACACGCTCACACATGCTTGCTGGAAGTCCAAGCCCCTCGCCCACAAAACCTCCTTTACCCCTTCCCTCTTCATGTGGGTTATTAATGAGCATTGACAAGTGTTCATTAGTTATTCAAAGGAAGGGTTGCTGTTTAGTGGCTGCAATGCCTACAGTTTAATCTGGACTCTCTTTTTCAACTGGAATTTGTTGAATTTTGTGTAAATTGGCCAGTTTACCAATTTCTGGGCAGGGTAGTTCTGAATTCTGAATGGGCAGTTTCTTGTGCTTAATCAGTAAAACGGAAGGCATGCTAGCAAAACAGCTATGACTTGGGATGGTTTGAGAAAGGGAACTGGCCTATAACAGACCTCAAAATTAGCAAAATTGCAGTAGTGAGAAGTTGATCCTCAACCTCCAACTCCATGCATGTGTAATTCCTTAAGTTTTCCATAAAATTCCACATTTGTTTGGTGTCATTACTTTCAGAATTTTTATTTTATTTCAGAAAACATTTCACTTTTTTTTTTTTTTTGAGAAATTACGAAACTTTTAATTTTGGGGGTTGTGACAGTGAAAGGGTTAAACCGACTCAAACTTCAACTAAAATAAAATCTGGTACAATATATACAACAATTTTTCTAATATTCATCCCAACATGGTTGACATAGGGAGATGTATGACCCTTATGTACATAGTCCTTAAATTGATTATATTATTCTGATATAGAGAAAACAAATTATTTCTAAGCATGCCATATGTATGCTAAAGCACACATCAAATGAAGACTCCTCAAATCACCCGCCTTGAGAACTAGAGTACAATTTAGGATGACCAGGCAATGGCACCTCCCCTTCCCTGCACAGAAATGGCCACATAAATTACATCACAACCTATGTCCCTGGTTTTGGTATGCTGTTCTTTTGTAGGGTCATCTTTCATCAGTGGGAGATAGCTGATGTGTTAAGAAAAAATACAATACACCTGTACAATACAGTATTAACTTAATGTATTATATAAAATAAAAATGTTACAGTTTGCAAGATAAATGCAGATAACCCCCCAAGCTATGTGTTTAGTTTATTTCACAGGACACTCATTAGAAAATTCAGGCATTATTATATTCATAAATTTATGGTAAATATTCCTTCAATGATATGGTTAACTGGTTAATGAAGGTTAAATCCTTAATGGAGATACTGATTACAACTTTAACCAGCTCATAAATTTGCACTTCATGGTAACCCTAGACAATTAGCATTCAATGGAAAAGTCAACCACTCTATGATCGCACACATTTTCAAGAAAGCTAGTGTTAGTCTGATAAAAGTAACCCCCACCCCCAATCTGCACAATCCTCCACCCACCTCTCTACCACAAGATGGACATTCTCAACTCCTCAAATACAAAGGGTTAACATGCTAGTTTTAGCATTACAACAATTAATGAAATAATTTGTAATGTATTCAGAATAATGTGCATGCTGAGGTGTTTGCATTATAGATACACAAGGTTCTCAATTTACAAGCAAGTTGCATTCCTGTCATTTCAACCTACAAGATGTTTATATAGGAAATACTAGTACAAAAGATGACTGGTTCACAGATTTCCATATTGGCAGTCGTAAAAAAATTATGATACAGTATAATTGATTTGTATTAGACTCCATAACCAGCATTTTGCTTAACTTTTGCCTTCTACTTTTTACCCGATACCACCTTCCCTGCCCAAACAAGTACATATTCCTTCACTCTCTCTATGTACCCTCTACCTCCCAATTCCCTCCAATCCCAGCAAGTACCTTTCTTCTCACACTACCTTTTCTCTAATTCAAAATTCCCTCCCACCCCAACAAGTATCTTCCTTCACTCTCAACCTGTCCTTTATCTCAAAATTTCCTCCCACCCCAAGTATCTTTCATCATTCTCTCTACCTGTCCTTTACCTCATATCCTTTCTCCCACACCTACACATGTCTTCCTTTACACTCTCCTTTGCTATTCTATATATAGTAGGACCCCCATATCCAAAGGGGGATAAGTTCAAAGACCTACCATCGGTACCCGAAACCACAGATAGAGACGAACCCTATATATGTCGTTTTTCATTTATATACATACCGATGATAAAGTTTAATTGGTAAATTATGCACATTAAGTTGAGAATTGGCATTTTTTCATTGATGGAAAGTACTTCATGGCTTCTCTTAGGCTTTGAAGAACTGCCACCATCACTATTGTGCTTTGGGACCATTATTAAACAAAATTAAGGGTTATTTTTGGGCCACGGTAAACCACGGATAACAAACCGTGGAAATTGAACCCACGGATATGAGGGTCCTACTGCATACCATCACCCAATTACTTGCAGGGCTTATTTATTATTGTTGTTGTTATGCTCATGGGAAACCACTAAACCTATAGGGGTCATACAGATCCTAGGAAAAGACTAAGACAGGTCTAATTCCTAGGATTAAGAGCCCATCACTGACATCAAGGCACCTCTCTTGAAAAGTGCTAGACTTGTTAAAGCCTGAATAAAACATGAGATTAACACAAAATTAAGACATTTTGCCTAATTTGTTATTCTTTTACACATGCAAACTTAAAGAATCAAAGGTCAAATTCATTCATAAAAATATCACTGTATATTTATATTGTACAGTATATAGAGAGCCACTGACTACTGATAATAGTAAAGGTATCTGTGAAGCCATATTTATATGCAGGATTTCAGGTGAGGCAAATACAAAAAATAAAAAATAATAGTATTGTATGTACACATATGTTACAGTGTAAATAGTATTATTATTATATTATAATCAAATAGAAGCGCTAAACCACAGGGGTTATACAGCAGTGTAAATAGTAAAATACTTAAAAATTATGTATTATCATAAACATATTATTACTGAAACAAGCAAATAAAATAAATGACAAGTGAATTTAGTACTCAGTTTGCTAGTAGTTCTTCTTTCAACAAACTAGCTGTATCCCATCGAGGCAGGGTGACCCAAAAAGAAAAACAAAAGTTTCTCTTTTTAACTTTAGTAATGTATACAGAAGGGGTTACTAGCCCCTTGCTCCCAGCATTTTAGTCGCCTCTTACGACACATGGCTTACGGAGGAAGAACTCTGTTCCACTTCCCCATGGAGAAGTTTGCTAGTCATAGTAACTAAAACATACTGAAATGTATAAAATATGCTCAGACCTCTTCAGAAGTTAATATTAATACAGTTTACTGTTAATATTACATGTTTTTATAATATTTTGGTTTTGCATTTTTTTTTACTTAATAGGGGTGCTCATTTTGGGCAAGTTTACCTGGAGAGGGTTTCAAAGGTCAAGTATTAAAAGATAAAACTTGAGAAAAATTATATTAGTTGAATATTTTTTATGAGCCCATAAAGGTTGAAATATTTATGACAATGATTATATTACACAATTATGAGCTATAATATGCAATTGAACATGCAAGTTACATTCCAAGAAAGCCACTCATACTCCAATTCTTATAACGCAAATTAGGTTTTCAATTTATACATACAGTATTGTAGAGTACAGTAAACCCTTGGCATAATGGACCCCAACGTATACCTGGAGAGTATAACAAACTTTTAAAATGTGCAAAATCCACTGGGTAAATTGCAGTCCAGTATATCTGAAAATTGTGTACAGTATTATATTAGGTATGCAGTTGCATTTTACTGCTATTATTTTTAAAGTATTCTCATTTAATGGACACCTGGACAATCCCCCCCCCCAAGTAGTCATAAATTATATCAAGGGTTTACTGTATGTTTTTATACTTTCATGGCATGAGTACGTAAAACTTAGCCACTGGTCAGACAAACTGGAGCAATGACATTTTTTCCAGGAGGTGCATTAGCATCATGGAACTCCACAGCCTCCTCCAGAACCCTATGTTTCCTAAGCTCTGTTAGTACCCATGTTAAGATTTTACCATGGGAAAGTGGAGAAGAATTCTTCCTCTGTAAGCCATATGTGTCGTAAGAAGTAACCAAAATGCTGGAAGCAAGGAGCTAGTAACCTCTTCTGTATAAACTACTAAATGTAAAAAGAAAAACTTTTCGGGTCATCCTGCCTCAGTGGGAGAAGACGGCCAGTGTTAAAAAAAAAAAAAAAATTATGAACTGTCTCATGTTCTTCCTTTATCGCCTTTGTGTGTGCTGCTTGAAGAGATCTGACTGCACTCTGATTGTATATATTATATCTGTTACAAGTTGTGCCTCTATTCACTGTACAGTAAATCCTTGATATAATGGACTAAGAGGGGGAGTGTCTGAGTGTCCATTCAATCAAAATAAAACTTAAAAAAAAAAAAAAAGTAACTGTACTGTATACTAATATAGTACTGTAGTCTCACACTGCACTTATATTGCAATAAACACTGAAAATAAAGACGTTAAAAGTACAATTTACCCAGTGGATTCTGCCCATTAGTTAAAAGTCCATTATATCAAGGGTTTACTGTATCTTAATGCAAACTGAATTGTAGTGTTTGTATGGGAATATTGACCTGGTTTGTAATAATGAGTACAAGAAATTCCCAATCTACAAAACAGCATATTAACATGCTAGAAAAACTTCAAAGCCAAGTTACAAAATGGCCCCAGACCCAAAATAAATATATAAATTTTTTTATTTAATTGCTGTCAAATATCATTACATGCCACTCATAAACACACCCTTTTTATGTACGTTTATTTTTTTAAATTTTTTTTGTAAGTGTAATTTTGGGGGTCTAAAAGGACTAGTCTATTTACATCATTCCTTATGGGAAAAAATTCGTTGTAATGGCACTTGAACAGCATTCTTGAAAAAATACGTAATCCGGGGTCCACTGTACTTCATTAAATGCTGATATTAGCCACTAAATGACCAGAACAAGACTTTATAATACAGTGGATATTAGATTTAAACATTATATAAGTTATTTTCAGAAATGTGAATGATGGTTAGTTTCTTATTCAGAATAAATTGCCTCAAAGTGGAGAAAAGCATCTGAAAAAAAAACTGAGAACTCCCTTAATGCTATTCCATCTGGCTGATAGGAAGAAGCGACAATATAGATTAAGATTAAAAGGGAAAGAGCTGTGAAGAGGTTAGTTTTTTAATCCCCCTTTAAGTGGTAGAACACTGAATAGCAACAAAGAAGTCAGCTCTTAACCCCCTCAGCTGGAAAACAAAAGCTTTACTGGGATAAGGACTAGATATTGAAAATGAAATGGTCACAAGAGCAGCTTTCTGCTTTTTAGACTTCATTGGGTAGTTTGCTTCTCTAGCAAACAGGCTAATTAGGAATCAACTCAAGTTTTACATCCCCAGGCCATAGAAAAAATATTTAAAATAACCAGCCTTCGTAGTATTATTTCATATACAAACTCAATTGAAAGTTAAAAACTAAGAGTGTATTAGGCTCAATAACTGGAGACTCCGAGGCAACATTTTATTGTGTTTGAGTTGACATTTTGTATTTATAAACTATAAATTATAGGTAGTAGGTTGGTAGACAGCAATCACCCAGGGAATTACTACTGTCCTGCCAGGTGAGTGTGAAACAGAAACCTGTAACTGTTTTACATGATGGTATGATTGCTGGTGTCATTTTTCTGTCTCATAAACACGCTCGATAACAGGTATATCTTGCTACTTCTATTTACACTTGGGTAACACTACAAGGCATGCACATGCATATACACCTACCATCCGACTTACGACCTGCTCAACATATGACCACTCGACTTACGACCATGTTTTCTGTGCAAATGTTCTGGGAAATAAACAACTATTTGTTTTGTATACAGTGTTTCTTCTAAACCTTACAGTATTAAATACAGTACTAACAGCATAAAAAGTAAGTAAAAAATGAAATACCAAAATAAAACAATAAATAAAATCATTACAATAACTGTGATGTTGATATTCACTAGTAAGGTTCGACTTACGTCCATTTTGACTTACGACCAGTTAGTGAAACCAAACTCTGTCGTAAGTCGGATGGTAGGTGTATATACATACACACATCTAGGAGGGAGTAGTAGGTAAATTTGGGGTGCCAGGGGTAAATGTAAATGGGGAACCATTAATTGAGCTATGTGTAGAAAGAGGTTTGGTAATAAGTAATAGTACATATTTTACGAAAAAGAGGATAAATAAATATACAAGGTATGATATAGCACGTAAGGAAAGTAGTTTGTTGGATTATGTATTGGTGGATAAAAGGTTGATGGGTAGGCTTCAGGATGTACATGTTTATAGAGGGGCAACGGATATTTTTTTTTTATTAACACATCGGCCGATTCCCACCAAGGCAGGGTGGCCCGAAAAAGAAAAACTTTCATCATTCACTCCATCACTGTCTTGCCAGAGGGGTGCTTTACACTACAGTTATAAAACTGCAACATTAACACCCCTCCTTCAGAGTGCAGACACTGTACTTCCCATCTCCAGGACTCAAGTCCGGCCTGCCAGTTTCCTGAATCCCTTCATAAATGTTACTTTGCTCACACTCCAACAGCACGTCAAGTATTAAAAACCATTTGTCTCCATTCACTCCTATCAAATACACTCACACACATGCTTGCTGGAAGTCCAAGCCCTCGCACACAAAACCTCCTTTACCCCTCCCTCCAGCCTTTCCTAGGCCGACCCCTACCCCGCCTTCCCTCCACTACAGATTTATGCACTCTCGAAGTCATTCTGTCTCGTTCCATTCTCTCTACATGTCCGAACCACCTCAACAACCCCTCATCAGCTCTCTGGATAATAGTTTTGGTAATCTCGCACCTCCTCCTAATTTCCAAACTCTGAATTCTCTGCATTATACATGTATTCACACCACACATTGACCTCAGACATGACATCTCCACTGCCTCCAGCCTTCTCCTCATTGCAACATTCATCACCCATGCTTCACACCCATATAAGAGTGTTGGTATAACTATACTCTCATACATTCCCTCTTTACTTCCATGGACAAAGTTCTTTGTCTCCACAGACTCCAAGTGCTCCACTCACCCTTTTCCCCTCATCAATTCTATGATTCACCTCATCCTTCATAGACCCATCTGCTGACATGTCCACTCCCAAATATCTGAATACATTCACCTCCTCCATACTCTCTCCCTCCAATCTGATATCCAATCTTTTGTCACCTAATCTTTTGTTATCCTCATCACCTTACTCTTTCCTATATTCACCTTCAATTTTCTTCTTTTACACACCCTACAAATTCATCCACCAACCTCTGCAACTTCTCTTCAGAATCTCCCAAAAGCACAGTGTCATCAGCAAAAGCAACTGTGACAACTCCCACTTTGTATTTGATTCTTTATCTTTTAACCCCACACCTCTTGCCAAGACCCTGCATTCACTTCTCTTACAACCCCATCTATAAATATATTGAACAACCACGGTGACATAACACATCCTTGTCTAAAGCCCACTTTTACTGGGAAATAAGTCCCCCTCCCTCCTACACACACTAACCTGAGCCTCACTATCCTCATAAAAACTCTTCACTGCTTTCAGTAACCTACCTCCTATTCCATACACCTGCAACATCTGCCACATTGCCCCCCTATCCACCCTATCATACACCTTTTCCAAATCCATAAATGCCACAAAAACCTCTTTACCCTTATCCAAATACTGTTCACCTATATGTTTCACTGTAAACACTTGGTCTACACACCCCTACCTTTCCTAAAGCCCCTTGTTCATCTCCTATCCTGCTTTCTGTCTTACTCTTAATTTTTCAATAATAACTCTACCATACACTTTACCAGGTACACTCAACAGACTTATTCCCCTATAATTTTTGCACTCTCTTCTGTCTCCTTTGCCTTTATACAAAGGAACAATACACGCTCTCTGCCAATCCCTAGGTACCTTACCCTCTTCCATACATTTATTAAATAATAGCACCAACCACTCCAAAACTACATCCCCACCTGCTTTTAACATTTCTATCTTTATCCCATCAATCCCAGCTGCCTTACCCACTGCCTCACGAACTTCCCCCACACTCACAACTGGCTCTTCCACACTCCTACAAGATGTTATTCCTCCTTGCCCTATACACGAAATCACAGCTTCCTGTCAAAATATTCCCTCCATCTTCCCGATACCTCTAACTCTCCATTTAATAACTCTCCTCTCCTATTTTTAACTGTCAAATCCATTTGTTCCCTAGGCTTCCTCAACTTAATAATCTCACTCCAAAACTATTTCTTATTTTCAATAAAATTTGTTGATAACATCTCACCCACTCTCTCATATGCTCTCTTTTTACATTGCTTCACCACTCTCTTAACCACTCTTTTTCTCTCCATATACTCTTCCCTCCTTGCATCACTTCTACTTTGTAAAAACCTCTCATATGCTAACTTTTTCTCCCTTACTACTCTTTACATCATCATTCCACCAATCGCTCTTCTTCCCTCCCGCACCCACTCGCCTATAACCACAAACTTCTGCTGAACACTAACACTACATTTTTAAATCTACCCCATACATCTTCGACCCCATTGCCTACACTCTCACTAGCCCATCTATCCTCCAATAGTTGTTTATATCTTACCCTAACTGCCTCCTCTTTTAGTTTATAAACCTTCACCTCTCTCTTACTTACTGCTTCTATTTTCCTTGTATCCCATCTACCTTTTACTCCCACTGTAGCTATAACTAAAAAGTGATCTGATATATCTGTGGCCCCTCTATAAACATGTACATCCTGAAGTCTACTCAACAGTCTTTTATCTACCAATACGTAGTCCAACAAACTACCGTCATTATGCCCTACATCATATCTTGTATACTTATTTATCCTCTTCTTCTTAAAATATGTATTACCTATAACTAAACCCCTTTCTATACAAAGTTCAATCAAAGGGCTCCCATTATCATTTACACCTGGGACCCCAAACTTACCTACCACACCCTCTCTACATGTCTCTCCTACTTTAGCATTTAGGTCCCCTACCACAATTACTCTCTCACTTGGTTCAAAAGTTCCTATACATTCGCTTAACATCTCCCAAAATCTCTCTCTCTCTCCTCTACACTCCTCTCTTCTCAAGGTGCATACACACTTATTATGACCCACTTTTCGCATCCGACCCTTATTTTAATCCACATAATCCTTGAATTTACACATTTATATTCCCTCTTCTCCTTCCATAACTGATCCTTCAACATTATTGCTACCCCTTCCTTAGCTCTAACTCTCTCAGATAGTCCTGACTTAATCCAATTTATTTCTCCCCACTGAAACTGGCCCATGGCCGGGCTCAGAGAGTAGATAAACTCTCGAAACTCTTCAAAGGTATATATCAAAGGTATATACCCCCTTCAGCTTTGTTTAGCTTAGGGCCAGGACATCCAACTTATTTTCATTCATAACATCAGCAATCATCTCTTTCTTATCATCCGCACTACATCCACGCACATTCAAACAACCCAGTTTTATAAAGTTTTTCTCCTTCTCTTTTTTAGTAAATGTGTACAGGAGAAGGGGTTACTAGCCCATTGCTCCCGGCATTTTAGTCGCCTCATACGACACACATAGCTTACAGAGGAAAGATTCTTTTCCACTTCCCCATGGACAATAGAGAAAATAAAAAGAACAAGAGCTATTAAGAAAAAGAAGAAAAACCTAGATGTGTGTATGTATATACAGTGGTACCTCGAGTTACGATATTTTTTCGTTCGAGAATGCTGTTCAAGTGCCATTACCAAATAAATTTATCCCCATAAGGAATAATGTAAAATAGACTAGTCCTTTTACACCCCCAAAAATATACTTACAAAAGCATTTAAAAAAATAAACTTACATAAAAGGGCGATTTTGGGGACCATCGTAACTCGAGGTACCACTGTATATGCATGTGCATGCCTGTGTAGTGTGACCTAAAGTGTAAGTAGTAGCAGCTAGATATACCTGTTATCCAGCGTGTTTATGAGACAGAAAAAAGACACCAGCAATCCTACCATCATGTAAAACAGTTTCAGGTTTCTGTTTCACAGTCACCTGGCAGGATGGTAGTACCTCCCTGGGTGGTTGCTGTCTACCAACCTACCAACGGATATATCAGATCATTATTTGGTTGTAGCTACAGTTAGAGTAAAAGGTAGATGGGACAAAAAGAAAATGGCAACAGCAAGTAAGAGAGGGGTAAAAGTGTATAAACTAAGGGAGGAGGAAGTTAGGGTGAGATATAAGCAACTATTGGCAGAAAGGTGGGCTAATGCAAGTATGAGTAGTGGGGGGGTTGAAGAGAGTTGGGATAGTTTTAAAAATGCAGTATTAGAATGTGGGGCAGAAGTTTGTGGCTATAGGAGGGTGGGTGCAGGAGGAAAGAGGAGTGGTGGAATGAAGAAGTAAAGGGTGTGATAAAAGAGAAAAAGGTAGCTTATGAGAGGTTTTTACAAAACATAAGTCTTAATAGAAGAGCAGAGTATATGGAGAGTAAAAGAAAGGTGAAGAGAGTGGTGAGAGAGTGCAAAAGAAGAGCAGATGAAAGAATGGGAGAGGCTGTCAAGAAATTTTGCTGAAAACAAGAAAAATTTTTGGAGTGAGATAAACAAGGTAAGAAAGCCTAGGGAACGAATGGATTTGTCAGTTAAAAACAGAGTAGGGGAGTTAGTAGACGGGGAGCTGGAGGTATTGGGTAGATGACGGGAATATTTTGAGGAACTTTTAAATGTCGATGAAAAAAGGGAGGCGGTAATTTCATGTACTGGCCAGAAAGGTACAACATCGTTTAGGAGTGAACAAGAGCAGGATGTTAGTGTGGGGGAGGTGCGTGAGGCATTACGTAGAATGAAAGGGGGTAAAGCAGCTGGAACTGACGGGATCATGACAGAAATGTTAAAAGCAGGGGGGGATATAGTGCTGGAGTGGTTGGTATTTTTGTTTAATAAATGTATGAAAGAGGGGAAGGTACCTAGGGATTGGCAGAGAGCATGTATAGTTCCTTTACATAAAGGGAAGGGGGATAAAAGAGAGAGTAAAAATTATAGGGGAATAAGTTTACTGAGTTCTAGGTAGTAGGTTGGTAGACAGCAACCACCCAGGGAGGTACTACCGTCCTGCCAAGTGAGTGTAAAACGAAAGCCTGTAATTGTTTTACATGATGGTAGGATTGCTGGTGTCTTTTTTCTGTCTCATAAACATGCAAGATTTCAGGTACATCTTGCTACTTCTACTTAGGTCACACTACACATTCATGTACAAGCATATATATACACACCCCTCTGGGTTTTCTTCTATTTTCTTACTAGTTCTTGTTCTTATTTCCTCTTATCTCCATGGGGAAGTGGAACAGAATTCTTCCTCCGTAAGCCATGCGTGTCGTAAGAGGCGACTAAAATGCTGGGAGCAAGGGACTAGTAACCCCTTCTCCTGTATATATTACTAAATGTAAAATGGGAAACTTTCGTTTTTCATTTTGGGCCACCCCGCTTCGGTGGGAAACGGCCGACGTGTTGAAAGAAGAAGTTTACTGAGTATACCAGGTAAAGTGTATGGCAGGGTTATTATTGAAAGAATTAGAGGTAAGACAGAGAGTACGATTGCAGATGAGCAAGGAGGCTTTAGAGTGGGTAGGGGATGTGTAGATCAAGTGTTTACAGTGAAGCATATATGTGAACAGTATTTAGATAAAGGTAGAGAAGTTTTCATTGCATTTATGGATTTAGAAAAGGCATATGATAGAGTGGATAGGGAAGCAATGTGGCAAATGTTGCAAGTGTATGGAATAGGTAGTAAGTTACTGAAGGCTGTAAAGTTTTTATGAGGATAGTGAGGCTCAGGTTAGGGTGTGTAGGAGAGAGGGAGATTACTTCCCAGTAAAAGTAGGTCTTAGACAGGGATGTGTAATGTCACCATGGTTGTTTAATATATTTATAGATGGGGTTGTAAAAGAAGTAAATGCTAGGGTGTTAGGGAGAGGGGTGGGATTAAATTATGAGGAATTAAATGCAAAATGGGAGTTGACACAGTTACGTTTTGCAGATGATACTGTGCTTATGGGAGATTCTAAAGAAAAGTTGCAAAGGTTAGTGGACGAGTTTGGGAGAGTGTGTAAAGGTAGAAAGTTGAAAGTGAACATAGATAAGAGTAAGGTGATGAGGGTATCAAACTATTTAAATAAAGAAAAATTGGATATCACATTGGAGAGAGGGATTATGGAAGAAGTAAATGTTTTCAGATATTTGGGAGTTGACGTGTCAGCGGATGGGGTTATGAAGGATGAGGTTAACCATTGAACTGATGGGAAAAAAGGTGAGTGGTGCGTTGAGGTATCTGTGGAGAGGCGGGGTAGTGGTCGTCCTAGAAAAGGTTGGAGGGAGAGGGTAAAGGAGGTTTTGTGGGTGAGGGGCTTGGACTTCCAGCAAGCACATGTGAGCGTGTTAGATAGGAGTGAATGGAGACGAATGGTTTTTGGGATATGACGATCTGTTGGAGTGTGAGCAGGGTAACATTTTGTGAAGGGATACAGGGAAACCAGTTAATTGATTTAGTTGGACTTGAGTCCTGGAAATGGGAAGTACAATGCCTGCACTTTAAAGGAGGGGTCTGGGATAGTGACAGTTTGGGGGGACTATTCTCAGCTGTCGTATCTGAGCGCCTCTGCAAAGACAGTGATTATGTATGAGTGTGGTGAAAGTGTTGAATGATGATGAAAGTATTTTCTTTTTGGGGATTTTTTTTCTTTTTGGGTCACCCTGCCTCGATGGGAGACGGCCGACTTGTTGAAGAAAAAAAAAAAATCTAGGTTTTTCTTCTTTTTTCTTAATAGTACTTGTTCTCGTTGATTTTCAAGAGAGATAGAATTTTGGGAGACGTTAAGCGAGTGTGTAGGAACTTTTGAACCAAGTGAGAGAGTAATTGTGGTAGGGGACCTAAATGCAAAAGTAGGAGAAACATTTAGAGAGGGTGTGATAGTACGTTTGGGATGCCAGGTGTAAATGATAATGGGGACCCTTTGATTGAACTTTGTACAGAAAGGGGTTTGGCTATAGGTAATACATATTTTAAGAAAAAGAGGATAAACAAGTATACAAGATATGATGTAGGTAGTAATGACAGTAGTTTGTTGGACTACGTATTGGTAGATAAAAGACTGTTGGGTAGACTTCAAGATGTACACGTACATGTTTACAGAGGGGCCACAGATATATCAGATCACATAGCTATGAGTTTGGTCGACTGGAACAATGGAATTGGGCGAAAATAGGGCTCAAAGTGGGCAAAATCGGCAATGCGTAAATATCGCCGAGAGCACTAACATTGCGAGAGCGTAATTCCGTAAGTTTTCCATCAAATTTCATTTTTTTGGTGTCATTACCATCCAGAAAAGATTCTCTATCATTTCATAGGAATTTTTTTTTTTTTAAATTCTTTGACAGAGCAAGTCTGTGAGCAAGGGTCTCGACAGTGAAGGGTTAAGAATGTAATGTTAAGTGTGTTCAGCAGAAGTTTGTGGTTACAGGAAAGTGTGTGCTTGAGGGAAGAAGAGCGATTGGTGGAATGATGATGTAAAGAGTATAGTAAGAGAGAAAAAATTAGCATATGAGAGGTTTATACAAAGCAGAAGTGATGCAAGAAGAAAAGAGTTTATGGAGAGAAAAAGAGAAGTTAAGAGTGGTGAAGCAATGTAAAAAGAGAGTAAATGAGAGAGTGGGTAAGATGTTATCAACAAATTTTCTTGAAAATAAAGTTTTGGAGTGAAATTAACAAGTTAAGGAAGCCTAGGGAATGAATGGATTTGATAAGTTAAAAATAGGAGAGGAGAGTTATTAAATGGAGAGTTAGAGGTATCGGGAAGATGGAGGGAATATTTTGAGGAATTGTTAAATGTTGATGAAGACAGGGAAGCTGTGATTTCGTGTATAGGGCAAGGAGGAATAACATCTAGTAGGAGTTTGTAAGAGCAAGTTGTGAGTGTGGGAGAAGTTTGTGAAGCAGTGAGTAGAATGAAAGGGGGTAAGGCAGCTGGAATTGATGGAATAAAGACAGAAAGGTTAAAAGCAGGTGGAGATATAGTTTTGGAGTGGTTAGTGCTTTTATTTAATAAATGTATGGAAGAGGGTAATGTACCTAGGGATTGGCAGAGAGCATGCATAGTTCCTTTGTATAAAGGTAAAGTGAACAAAAGACAGTGCAAAAATTAAAGGGGAATAAGTCTGTTGAGTATACCTGGTAAAGTGTATGATAGTTATTATTGAAAGAATTAAGAGTAAGACAGAGAGTAGGATAGAAGACAAACAAGGAAGCTTTTGGAAAGGTAGGGGGTGTGTAGACCAAGTGTTTAAAGTGAAACATACAGGTAAACAGTATTTAAATAACGGTAAAGAGGTTTTTGTGGCATTTAAGGATTTGGAAAAGGCATATGACAGGGTGGATAAGGGGACAATGTGGCAGATGTTGCAAATGTATGGAATAGGAGGTAGGTTATTGAAAGCAGAGAAAAGTTTTTACGAGGATAGTGAGGTTCAGGTTAGAGATGTAGGAGAGATGGAGATTATTTCCCAGTAAAAGTAGGCCTTAGACAAGGATGTGTGATGTCATCATGGCTGTTCAATATATTTATAGATGGGGTGGGAAGAGAAGTTAATGCTCACATGTTGGCAAGAGGTGTGGGGTTAAAAGATAAAGAATAACACAAAGTAGGAGTGGTTACAGTTGGTCTTTGCTGATGACACTGTGCTTTTGGGAGATTCTGAAGAGAAGTTGGAGAGGTTGGTGAATGAGTTTGGTAGAGTATGTAAAAGAAGAAAATTAAAAGTGAATATAGGAAACAGTAAGGTGATGAGGAAAACAAAAAAATTAGGTAACGAACCATTGAAGCAGAGGGGAATGTATGAGAGTATAGTTATACTAACACTCTTAAATGGGTGTAAAGAATGGGTAGTGAATGTTGCAACAAGGAGAAGGCTGGAGGCGGTGGATATGTCATGTCTAAGGGAAATGTGTGTGCGAATATAATGCAGAGAATTTGTAGTTTGGAAATTAAGAGGAGGTGCGGGATTATCAAAACTATTATCCAGAGGGCTAAGGAGGGGTTGTTGAGGTAGTTTGGACATTTAGAGAGGATGGAACAAAATAGAATGACTTCAAGAGTGTATAAATCTGTAGTGGAGGGAAGGCGGGGTAGACGTCAGCCTAAGAAAGTTGGAGGGAGGGGCTAAAGGAAGTTTTGTGTGCAAAGGGTTTGGACTTCCAGCAACCATGCATGAGCATGTTAGATAGGAGTGACTGAGTCCTGGAGATTGGAAGTACAGTCAACCCCCCGTTTTCGTGTATCTCCGTTTTCGGTTATTTCACTTTTCGGGCAGTTTTTTCGGGGATATTTTACCTCCGTTTTCGTTCTTGGTACGGAACCTGTCCACAAGTGCCCTGCACATACAAAGCCCGCAAGACCGCCACCCACGCACATTGTCACATAGTGTAGCATTGTTTATGCTTGAGTGAACATCATCCCAGGAGTTCATACAAAACATTTATTAACAATTCATTGTTTTTGGCCCTTGATTATTGTGTGTGACTACTAAATAAGCTACCATGGGCCCAAAGAAAGCTCCTAGTGCCAGTTTTTTGTTAAAGAAAGTGAGGAACACCATAGAACTGAATAAAGAAATAACAGAAAAATATGATAGTGGTGTACGTATTGCCGAGCTCGCCAGGATATACAAGAAGGGCCCATCAACCATCGGTTCCATTGTGGCGAAGAGAAATCACTGAAGCTAATGTTGTGAAAGGGGTGAATACAATAATGAAACAGAGATCACAAACAATGGAAAATATGGAGAAATTGTTGTTCGTGTGGATAAACGAAAAACTGCTAGCGAGTGACAGTGTTGTGCAGTCATTAATTTGTGAAAAAGCAAGGCAGTTGCATATCACTCTTGTCAAGAAAATGCCTGGAACCAGTGATGATGATGATTAATTTAAGGCCAGCAAAGGCTGGTTCGAAAAATTCAAGAAGAGAAGTGGCATACTCAGTGCTGTAAGGCATGGTGAGGGTGCCAGTTCAGATAAACAAGCGGCTGAAAAATTTGTGCGTGAGTTTAAAGAATATGTAGAGGCTGAAAATTTCAAACCCGAACAAGTGTTTAATTGTGACGAAACAGGCCTCTTTTGGAAGAAAATGCCAAGGAGGACCTATATCATGCAGGAGGAAAAGACAATGCCAGGACACAAGCCTATGAAAGACAGGCTAACTCTTATGTTGTGTGGTAATGCTAGTAGAGATTTCAAAGTGAAGCCTTTACTGGTGTATCACTCTGAAAATCCCAGTGTTCAAGAAATACAGTGTTGACAATAGTAAATTGTGTGATGTGGAAGTCTAACCCTAAGGCATGGGTCACTAGGGAAATTTTCCTGGAATGGTTTAATCAAGTGTTTGGCCCCAGTGTGAAGAAATATCTATTGGACAATAAATTGGGACTCAAGTGCCTCCTGGTACTGGACAATGCTCCTGCTCATCCTCGAGACTTGGAAGACCAATTGTCTAAGGATTTCAAATTTGTAACAGTGAAGTTCTTGCCTCCTAACACCACTCCTCTCATCCAGCCCATGGACCAGCAGGTCATTGCAAACTTCAAAAAACTGTACACCAAAGCAATGTTTCAAAGGTGATTTGATGTGACCTCAGACTCTGAATTGACCCTAAAAGAGTTCTGGAAGGATCACTTCAATATCTTCCAATGCATAGGCCTTATAGATAAAGCTTGGCAGGGAGTGACTTCCAGGACGATGAACTCTGCTTGGAGAAAGTTGTGGCCAGATTGTGTCCCAGAGGGGAATTTTGAAGGGTTTGGGGCTGGCCCTGAGGAGCCTATGGAAGTTGTGGAAAGTATTGTGGCATTGGGGAATTGCATAGGGTTGGATGTGAGTAGCCAGGATGTGGAGGAGTTGGTGGAGGACCACAATGAAGATCTAACCACTGAAGAGCTGCAAGAGCTTGAGCTGCAACACTATCAAAGCAGATCTGAGGAAATTGCTTCAATGAAGGAGGAAGAGAGATTGTAAACAGCCTATTCGTAGGCTCTTTCAAACTGCGTGGCACTACGGTGCTGCCATCTATAGGCCTATCAAGGTCGGGCTGGTCAGCCATGTTTCGCTCTCACTTCGACGGCCTACCTAGTCGAGACAGGTTCACCCTTGCTGGCTCCCGGTCCCCTCACGCTCTGTTCCCGTGTATACCTACACCTTGCCATTAATAAACTGAGTCTAGTCATCGGCCGTATCTCTGCACCTACGCTACCATTCTACTGCCCAAACGTAAGCAGCCAAGAAAACAGAGTTAACAGTGGTGGCAGCGGTGGGATTGGGACCCGTGACAGTACCCTCGTGTTGTAAGCAAACGACACACTGGTGTACATACTTGGCAATTTCCGCTGCCATCTTAGGCCAGAAATATTTCATTCTAGCCTGTTTGATGCTGCGGTCCTTCCCGGGGTGCGCTGCGCCTGGGACATCGTGGATCAACTTGAGAGTCGCGGGTACCAGGGACTCCGGTATCACCAGTTGGTGTACGGTTCTGCCGGGGTCCACTAGTCGAGCTACACTACACAGTACTCCTTGATTGACCACTAAGTCTGTCAGAGAAACGGCGACTTGACCCGCGGGCCAACGTCCTCCTTGGTTAGGAATCGAAGGAGTGGTGACCACACCGGGTCCCGCCGTTGGGCTCTCTCTAGGTCCTCGACGGAGAACGAGTTGTCTGCACTGACAAAAGCTATATGCCTCGACAAGGCGTCAGCCACGACATTTTGCTTACCCGGTACATAGCAGATTTCGGGATTGTAGTCGTTAAAGGTGAGAGACCACCGAGCATGTTTCCCAGAGAGATTCTTGTTTGCAAAAAGGGATAATAACGGCAGATGATCCGTGTAAATCTTGATAGGATACTGGTAAATAATGTCTCTGAAGTGGTTCAAAGCCCAGACAATGGCTAAGGCTTCTATCTCTGTCACAGAGTAATTGACTTCAGCTTTGGTAAGAACATGGCTAGCATAAGCTATTGGCTGTTGCTTACCATTAGATTCCTGCGACAAGACTGCACCGATGCCAACTTTGCTGGCATCTGTCGTCAAGGTGAACGCTTTGGTGAAATCAGGGAATCTAAGGACTGGGGCTGATGTTAACCTATTTTTAAGTGTGACGAAAGCTCTTTCTTGGTCACATGTCCACTCAAAGGGGACATCTTTCTTAAGGAGCTGTGTCAAGGGTGCAGCTAAGGTGGAGAAGCCGGCTATGAAAGTGCGGTAGAATCCGGCTATGAAAGTGCGGTAGAATCCAGCTAGGCCTACGAAGGAGCGGACAGTATCTGCCGTCGTAGGTCTAGGGAACTTTCGCACAGCCGAGATTTTAGACTCGTCTGTCTTGATGCCACTCTGAGTCACTACGTGGCCCAGAAACTTTATTTCCTGCTTAACCCTTTCAGGGTCCAAGGGGGGTCTCCGAAACTCGTTCTCAGGGTCCAAGAATTTAAAAAAATAAAAAAAATTATTTTTTTCTTATGAAATGATAGAGAATCTTTTTCCGATCATAACGCCACAAAAATTATGAAATTTGATCGAAAACTAGCGGAATTATGCTTTCGCGAATTTAGCGGTAGCCATGACACATACGCATCGGCGATTTCGCCCACTTTGATCCCTATTTTCGGCAAATTCCAATGTTTCAGTCAACTAAAATTATAGCTATTTCACTAGAACTCCATTTCTTCTATCGATTGAGTACACGAAACCGCCTATTTATCAATTACAACTACCCAAAATAGTGGTCAGAAAACGGCAATTTGGCCAATTTCAAACGATGCCAATTTCAAAATAGGGTCCAGAATAAACAAGGCAGACATTCCTGGCACTAAAATAACGTCTTCTCTGTTCATTAGTCACGTTTCCAGGCCCCTCTTACATTACTTTTGCTTTTCATTTTGAATTTTTATTCTCACAAAAAATAGAAGATCTACTGTTATGTATACAACTGCATCATTGTAATAATAGTATAAATAACATTAGAGCACTTGTGCATGAATATTAGACGTGCCAATTGATGTGTATTGGATGCATGGTGTGATTTGTACTTGTCGTTGTCAAACCAATCAAAATCATCTCCATTTCTGTAATATATCTTCCAATCTATCAAATGAGACCAAGAAAACAAGAATACATCAATAAATACCATACGAAAATACAGTGGACCCTCGGTTAACGAAAAAACTTTATCCCAGAAGCCTGCTCAAGTGCCATTACCAAACGAATTTACGTCCTTAAGAAATAATGTCACGTAGGTTAGTCTATTTCAGACCCCCAAAAATACACTTCCACATGCACTTACAATATTATACTTATATAATTGTACGATTTCCGGGGTATTCGTTAACCGAGGGTCCACTGTAGACTGCAAAGTCGCTGTTTTAAGCCAAAAACACGGTCAGAGTTTTTTTTCCTCATTATGCACTGTGTGGTGCAGGAATTTTTTTATACTGCGCACACTGACCACACAGACCCATTCTATCACATCTAGGCCTAACAGCCTGTTTCTGCTTGATTTGAGGTCGCTAGAATTTAGGCGTACTAGTACGTCAATAACCCCAGAGTTTAAGCCGTACTAGTACGTCAATAACCCTGAAAGGGTTAAGGAACTGGCATTTTGAAAGCTTCCCCTTAAGATTAGCCTTGGCTAGTTTTTCCAGTACCCGCTCAAGTTTTACGAGATGAGTAGGAACATCTTGGGACATCACAATGAGATCGTCTAGGTAGACCATGAGCGTGCCACCTAGGAGAGTATGAAAAATCGTTGTCATTACACGACTGAACGTGATCGGGCTTCCGCGCAAGCCGAAGGGCATTCTCTTGAACTGATAATGACCAGTAGGCGTAGAGAACGCTGTTAGTTCTTTGCTTTGGTCATCAAGAGGGATCTGCCAAAACCCTTGAAGAAGATCAAGAGTCGAAAAGACCTTGTTATCACCAATGTTCTGTAACAGGTCATTCAGAACTGGCAATGGAAATCGGTCTGGGATGGTACAGGCATTCAGTTTCCTGTAATCGATAACAGGACGCCATGTTCCATCTTTCTTGGGAACTAGGATTAGAGGGGCATTCCACGGGAAATGGACTCCTCGATAACTCCATCGCGGAGCATCTTTGCAATGAGTTCGTCAGCAAACACTCTTTGCGCATGCGGCAAACGATACGCAGGCACGTAAATGGGTTTAGTACCTTTATCAAGCGGAATATGGTGAGACATAAGCGGGGTCAGACCCATGGACTCACCATCTAACGCGATGGCAGTGTGTGCGCGATTGAACTACTGGAGGGCCCGCTAGCTCGGGCTCCGGCGGAGCGCTTGCCGTGGTGCGCCGACAAGATGCTACGCAACTTGAGGCACTCACTGGAGGTATGACTGGATGTATGGTGGTAACACAGCGCCTCCGTGCTGCGGACGGGACGGTGATTATCACGGCGTGGGCTGAGGTTTATAACACTCAACGTAATGCCCCACCGAGTTAAAAAGGTAACCACGCGTGCGTGGTGCTGACGGCAGTTGCGCTTGACGCTTGGACTTAGATGGAGGAGACGCTGCAAAGTCGCTTCCAGCCCTCCGGTCATAACCTGACCTGCACGTTGATTCGGCTTGGTCTGAGGTTTGCTGTCGTCCTAGCCTTGGCTGCTGATTGCTGGACGGCTGCAGCAAAGTGACAGCGGGTTGCACAGGTGCGACACAAGATGGCGATTGAGGGACTTGCAAGGAGTACCAGCAGGGCGACAAGCCTTGTCTTTCCGCCGCGGTTTAATTTATCGATGGCATTAAGGCGCCCAGGATGGTTCCTTGGGCCGAGCCAGACTCGTCAATCCATCATGGAGATGGAGTGGGCATCTCCGCATGACGCCTCCGACGATCATGGGGATGATGTCTTCGAGTTTTATACTACCGTCACTAGTGACCCACTTGCTATCCTTCATAATGTCAATAAAATCTAATGATGCGCTGAAACGATAGACGCAAGGAGGGCTTATCCGGGATTGGCACTCATTCAAGACACTCGTGATAATGTCAAGGTAATGGCGCTGATGCCTGCGCCTGGAAGTAATTACGGAGGCTTCCTTAAGCTTGGGCCATGACTGCAAATCACGCACTTCCACCAAGTCTAAGAAGGAAGTGATAACACTTAGGGATTTGTCCACAGCCACCGCGGCAGTGTTTACATAGTGCGCATCAGTGGGGTTATCGGTTCGCCTTTAACTGTCGTCTCGACTGATTTGAACCAAGTCTCCAACATACTGGCGCCACCATCGAACAAAAGGGACGGGGGCAATGACATGAAGTGCCATTCGTGGCGCGATATGGGCTACTGCCTGGCCAATCGTTATGGAGGCGCCATCCTCCCTGATGGGACCTAACAGGAGAGGCATCAGTGCCATCTGTGGCAGAAGCTCGGGCATGCGACGGCCACTGCGTGTCTGAGTCATAGCGCAGTTATAAGCACACAATAAGTCAAGGAGAAAGGAAAGGGATCAAAGCAAGAATTGATATGCAAACGGCTAGAACTCAACACAGAGTCAGAGAGGACACAACACGGTGTTACTCAAAACTGCTTTTTGTTAACAAATGCGTGAATTACGTCAAAAAAGAATGGTACTCTCTGAACTCAAGGTAAATTTTGGATACAAGTGAATTAATTGCTGGGGTGTTCACAGAACAAAGCAGAGATAACTGGCAAGAAAATTGCATGAAAATGAATGAACTGTAACAAGTAGCGGAATTAACAAAAGTTTGCAAATTAAAATGAAACTGGTTTCATACACTGTACCGCAGTGCAGGCTTGCTCAACACACAGCAAAATGTTGCAGGTGCTGGCAGTTGCAATTAGGTATGGCAAAGAAAATAGAACTTACTTGCAGCAAGGTAAGGTGGCAAACAATTGATAAAACAGTCTTCAATGGTATAAAACAGTACAAAATTTACTGTATCAAGAAGTACTGAATTTCACATAAAGGCAATGAGTAAAATGCAAAAATGATAAAAAATCAATAATAATAGGGGCAAAAAAGTTACAGGTGGCAAAATGAGTATACACTGACACAAGAAAAAAAAAAATTGTCTAGTAAATTCTTCGACGGCCTACCTAGTCGAGACAGGTTCACCCTTGCTGGCTCCCGGTCCCCTCACGCTCTGTTCCCGTGTATACCTACACCTTGCCATTAATAAACTGAGTCTAGTCATCGGCCGTATCTCTGCACCTACGCTACCATTCTACTGCCCAAACGTAAGCAGCCAAGAAAATAGAGTTAACAAGATGTAAGGTGCCTTCTTCAAAGATTAAGGACATTTGTTCAAAGTGGAGTGAGGTGCTTTCATTTGTGGAGGAAAATCACCCTGACAAAGATGTTGCAATCCATCTCATCAACATGTTCAATGACAATATCTTTTCCCATTTTAGGGACATTTTAAAGAGATGCCAGCATCAGAGCTCTCTGGACAGATATTTAGTGCCACAGGTGTGCAGTGACTCTGAAGCTGGTCCTAGTGACAGTAAAAGAAAAAAAAGGAAAGTGACCCCAGATGAGCCAGATGAGGACTTGGTACCTAGAGTCCGTATGGAGGGGGATTCCCCTTCCAAAAATTAGGGTCTCTTCCCTCTCCCCTCCTCCATTCAGCAACATCAGTCTTCAATAAAGGTAAGTGTCACATTGAGTTCATTCATTTGTGCATGTAAATCTATCTTTAAGGCCCCCAAAAATTATTCTTTCAAACTTCTGGGTTTCTGGAACGGATTAATTGAATTTCCATTATTTCTTATGGGGAAAATGGTTTCAGTTTTCATCGATTTCAGTTTTAGTTGATCCCTCAGGAACGGATTAAGCACGAAAACGGAGGGTTGACTGTATAGTGCCTGCACTTTGAAGGAGGGGTGTTACTGTTGCAGTTTTATAATTGTAGTGTGAGCGAGCCTCTGGCAAGACAGTGATGAAGTGAATGATGGTGAAAGTCTTTCTTTTTCGGGCCACCCTACCTTGGTGGGAAACGGCCGATTTGTTAATAATAAAAAAAATATATAAATACATGTGGCTTTTAAATTTTACTTGCAATTCATTATATGTAGTATATGTGTTCTGAAGGTAGCATCACTTAATCACATTACCTTACAATGCAAAGCAACTGAGTAAATAAAGTTACTCTACAGTGCACATACAGTGGTACCTCGGTTAACGATGGTCCCCAAACTCGCCCTTTTATGTAAGTTTAATTTTTTAAATGCTTTTGTAAGTGTATTTTTGGGGATCTAAAAGGACTAGTCTATTTTACATTATTCCTTATGGGGATAAATTCATTTGGTAATGGCACTTGAACAGCATTCTGGAACGAAAAAATATCGTTAACCGAGGTACCACTGTATATAGTTACATATAAAGTATAATTGTAATACTGTATTGCAAAGTAAAATATTAAGAATATGTACATTCTTCTTCTTCTTATGGTGCAATGAACATTTAATTTTATCTTTTCAAATTTACTTATGTTATTCACAGAGTTTACTGTGTATGACTGGCATTTCGTATTATATGTTGTACTAAAACAAAAACAAAAAATTTTATAAATTATATTATAAACTTACCTTAGCAGAATTTAACATTAAAGGTTTCAAACAATGCCTAAAAGACACCATTTTTTTTATAGTAATGTACACAATAATATTTTGGACATACTTGATCATATAAACTCTTGCAGTGATTTCTTGGATCCACTTCATTTCTGAAAGATTGTGTTGGGGTAGCTATATTCAACTCGTATATTATTTTGTCATCTATTGCCCGCATTGCTTGTAATGTGTCCTGGAAAAAGTAAAAATATAAGATACATGTATATCGAAATTTATGCTGATTTTAGTAACAAGCTAATACACATACACTGAATCAAGAACATGCTGGCAATTATAAATTTGACAATCATTTGTTTAAGTTGACCACATTTAGTGTTATTTTCTATTACAGTTTATATTATTTTTATCATTACAGCTACAAAATAATAATAATAATAATGCACAGGCACATATGCATGTAGGGCCAGAAGCTATGACAACCCCTGCAACCACATATAGGTGAGCATGTGCATGCACCCTACTAAAAATATGCATTACTTTATATAAAATAATTTTTATGTAACCTATGTGTACATTAAAGTAAAAGTTTATAAAATTTTCCTCCCATCTTGCATGTTTACTAAAAAGACAGACAACTAGCAATCCTACCAGGGCAAAATATTTAATAGGTTTTGTTTTCACATTTATATTACCGAATGGCAGTATACCTCTCTGGACAGTTGCTGTCTACCAACCTACAGGATGATGAAAACTGAAATGGCATGAAAATCAACAGTGAAAAACTGTCCAGGTAACAGCAGCAACTACTACCGCCTGTGGATGACTTGGAGCCACAGGTGTGCACAACAGTAGCAGTGCTCGAGTAGGAATTCTCAAGACTGACTGAGTACAAGCCCAAAGCAGAAAAGTGAGACTATCATTGGTATTTTGGAAAAAAAAAAAAAAAGAGACTTATAAAAAAATTGGACAGCTGACACAGTCTTAATGCTGTGGATGAATCACAACGTATCAACAAAACAATGAATCAGTGACTCATTATCAAATTACTACACTTATTCCCTAAAGCCAAGGGCTGTGCAGGTTGGCTTCAGTTGCATGAGACATCCCAGAAATTTTGCAGCACTGGCCAATTTTCTGAATTTTTAGAAGACACATTAGATTTTTGTCAAAATCCTAAAGAAATTCACAAAAAATGCTTAAAAATTTTCATGCTGTTGCCAGCCTTACACAAGGCAAACAGTGGACCAATTAACACTTGTTTGGATGATATATTTAACAGCCAGAATCTTGAGAAGTGTTGGAGTTGGCTCCACTTGAATAAAAAATGCTAAAAGAAAATACAGAGGCCATATTAGTACATGTAAATTGAAACAGTGCCTACTGGACTATGTTGAGCAGGTCCTATTCACACCCACCCATTGCCACTTCTGTTTCTTAAGACCCAAATACTTGCTTGAATTCAATGACATTCAATAAGTGTGTCCACTCATGTAAGGCTCTATGGCAAACTGATGAGTATGGCATATATAACACCTGGGTATTGTCTTACTTATCAACTTGTCAGCACTATATACTAATGATATACAGTGGACCCCCGGCTAACGAACACCCCAAAAATCATACAATTACAGTGGACCCCCGAGTTTCGTAAACCATGGAAATCGTACAATTATGTAAGTATAATATTGTAAGTGCTTGTGGAAGTGTATTTTTGGGGGTCTGAAATAAACTAACCTACGTGACATTTTTCCTTAAGGGAGTAAATTCGTTCGGTAATGGCACTTGAGCAGACTTAAGGAGTGAAGTTTTTACGAAACTCGGGGGTCCACTGTATGTAAGTATAATATTGTAAGTGCTTGTGGAAGTGTATTTTTGGGGTCTGAAATAGACTAACCTACGTGACATTATTTCTTAAGGAAGTAAATTCGTTCTCGTTCGGTAATGGCACTTGAGCAGGCTTCTGGAATGAATTTTGTTCGTTAGCCGGGGGTCCACTGTAATTATATTTATTAGGAAATTAGTGCTTTTCTCTATTTCTTTTAAACAAACAGTTTTCAAATCCAAATCTATTACCTGTGACCAACTGGCTTGGGGCCAGACTCTCCTGGGGATTACCTGGTCACCTGGGTTGTTGCTGTTAGTAGAAACCCTTGCAAAGTGCCACATACAGGCAAGTCTCCTAGCGACTGCAGCCCATTAACTAGCAGTAGATAAGATACTTGGGAGTTAATTGGCTGTTGTGGGTCACACCCTGGAGGACCTATAAAAGGACTCTAATGTAAATAAGCCATAGTGCCTGGCTGTCTTGGGTTTCCCTGGATTACTAACCTTTTGGGTTTAAGAATCTGAATAAATTCTTCTAAAACTGCAGTATTGCCATGACACTTATTACTATTAACTCTTATATGAAGTTTAGAATGGAAGCGATCTCAACGACCTTCCCAAGCTGTCAGTCATAAGTCTCATTTTCCTGCTGGTGAAGAGTTGTCCATATATGTACAGTAAATTTTTAGTAAAACTGTCAACAAGCACCAACCTAACAGTATCATGCAAAAATAACTTTCAAATCACCAATATGAGTGTTACCCAGATGACAGATTCAGTGATTTGTTAAATACACCCAAATATAACCATGAGTGATTATATTTGGGTATATTTAATTTAGGTCAGATTCGGTTAAGTAAAAGCTTGTTAATATTACTGTAAGTTCATATGCGAGAACTTTTCACCAATAGCAAAATATTGGAGAGTTCTGCTGATGAGAAACTTCGGAGTTTCGTGAGATCACTTGCACTCAACCTATCGTAACACACACCAAACCTAAATTGTATTGCTGGATAACTCGTAGTTACATTTTAACAAATCACCAAACCTGCTACTAGCTATTATCACAGTCATGGGGAAGCACTAAACCAGTAAGGCTCATACAACACATGGGAGAATGGAAGGCATCCAGACTCGATTCAAGGAACTCGAGCAGAAGTCCAATTCTTTAGATCAGGATCCCCCTCACCAGGATCAAGTAACCTCCACTGAAGGAATACCACCTGGCTAACTCAATAAAATCAGTAAGTTTTAGGCAGAGGCACATAAGTACAATCATCATACAGTGTAAATTACCTTGGATAACCCAAAAAGTCAAGGTGACTTATTTCCATTGGGGTCTTGTACCCAAAGTTTGAGACCTAACCTAACACTGAATTTTTGCATTCAGATGTCTTCGTATTTTTTACATGTAATTATTTCTTAAGTTCAATCTTATTTTTATGGTTCCTTTATTTTCACTTAGGCTTAGAACCTCACATTTCTCCATATACCACCCAAGGAGGTTTCTTGATGACAGGTGGGGCTCTTGATCCAGGGAATTAAAAAATAAAATGTTTATTTTTATTGATCACAGAAGTTACATTGGTTAGATTTACATATTTGGCGATTTGTTTGCCCAAATTGCTTTGCAGAGCAAGTGGCTTTCTGTTTGTTTTACTGAACATGTTTGTGTAAAATTTGATGTTATAATTATTTCAAAACTGCACCCAAATGATATGTAAATCTAACTACTGTAACTTTATGTATGATCAGTATTTTTTTTGTTTAGCTTCGAAACACTATACAACAGACAAAATTTGATACAAATTAATGTTTAATTGAAAGCCACTTATTATATAAAGTATTTCAGGCAACTTATGGAAACCGCTGAATTCCTTCAACAGAACCTAACTACCTGTTATTATAATAATTTATTAACTGTAATAAAGTGTATCTATACCTGAATACAATTACGGGTTCAGTGCTTCACCTTATAATAATACTAATCCATATACCACCCAAAATTATTTAGCTTCTCAATGGACTACTTGGCTCAAAATTTCTTAATAAACTTTCGGATCTTCTGCCTATGATAAAATGAAGAAACCTATACGGTAACTAATATATTGATACATGTTTTTTCCCCCAAAAAAATAAACTTACATAATATATCTTATCACGTTGACTTCGCCCCAAGTCCCATTAGCAATTCACATAATTTATGTTTAAGGTAGAGCCAAATTTAACGAGAACTCTTCATTAAGCTATCAAGCGGTCCTTCTCTAATATATAATACTTTCAGAGCCCGGCCACCATAGGTAAGCATCTGAAGTATTAAGTCAATCATCGTCTGCTCTCATCAGCTGAGAACAAGCGGCGCCAACTTAAAATTTTCACAAACCGGCAGACAAATACTTCGTCCCAGTCACATCCCCAGAGTCGAAAGGCAGATAATTTAACACAAATGTCTCCTTTCTCTCATAAGCAACAGTTCCACTGCAACAAGTGTGGAGGATATATATTACCGATATATCCTCGCATGATACTGGCGTGGTGGCGTCCATGTTGACAGTGTCCGCATGTGTGTACTCAATCACACGATGTGTATAAAATATTTATTTTTTTATAATTATTCTTTCGTAAGGCAATAAGATACAAATTAACATACTTACTTTACTATAATTCATTGTTTAAATTAGTTATAAAATACAAAAAGGTAATAAAAGTGAAAATAAGAAATATTTATTTTAAATTGAATAATTACGAACTACACAGTTATTAAAAATATAAGTAAGTAAATGCTGAATTACAGAAAATATCTACCTGGATGGTGACTAACAAGCTTACTCTTAATATTGGCAAAACCTATTTCATTCAGTTTGGGAAGAGAGCTACAAATGTTCCACTTAACATAATGATAAACGGATCACCTGTCACAAAACTCAGAGGGTATGTAAGTTTATTCAGGTATACACAAATACAGTTACATAGATTATCATACATAGCAGAAAACCTAGGATAACCCAAAAAAGTCAGAGTGACTTATTTCCATTGGGGTCCATTGAAAATTCTTAGGAATCCACCTTGACAGTGGCCTTAAATTTCAGACACATATACAACAAATTTCCAAGAAAGTCTCCAAGACCGTAGGAATACTATCGAAGATACGGTACTATGTTCCACAACCAGTTCTCCTTGACCTGTATCACTCACTCAGTTACCCCTATCTCACCTATGGAATCTGTGCATGGGGCTCAACAACAATAAATCATCTCAAACCATTAATAACCCAGCAAAAGGCTGAAATCAGAATGATAACAAATTCCCACTCCAGACAACATCACCAATATTCAAAAGTCTAAACTTACTCACCGTACAAGACATCCATACTTTTTACTGTGCCTACTAAATACATAGAACACTAAACTCAAATATAAACCCTCCACTCAACCTTCTCCTTACCAACCTTAACAAGACACATGACCATAACACAAGACACAGATCACTCTTTGATGTTCCCCGGGTCCATCTCACACTATGCAAAAACTCAATGCACATAAAAGGCCCAAAAATTTGGAATTCATTACCTGTGATTACCAAAGAAACCTTGTCTGTACATAAATTCAAGACCCTGCTAAAAAAAAACACCTACTTACCCAAAACTAAATACACAGTACTTAACATTATCTACAAAGTTAACAAATCACTTTCCACTGCCTCTAAATATCATTATTCACTGTGTTACTACCTGGAGAGAATTCCAGGGGTCAACGCCCCCGCGGCCCGGTCTGTGACCAGGCCTCTTGTTGGACCAAAGCCTGATCAACCAGGCTGTTACTGCTGGCCGCACGCAGTCCAACGTACGAACCACAGCCCGGCTGATCAGGTACTGACTTGAGGTGCCTGTCCAGTGCCTGCTTGAAGACAGCCAGGGGCTTGTTGGTAATCCCCCTGATGTATGCTGGGAGGCAGTTGAACAATCTTGGGCCCTCACACTTATTGTGTTGTCCCTCAACGTGCTAGTGGCACCCTGCTCTTCATTGGGGAATGTTACATCGCCTGCCGAGTCTTTTGCTTTCGTACGGAGTGATTTTTGTGTGCAAGTTTGGTACTAAGCCCTCGAGAATTTTCCATGTGTATATAATAATGTATCTCTCCCGCCTGCGTTCTAGAGAGTACAGGTTTAGGAACTTCAAGCGTTCCCAGTAGTTGAGGTGGTTTATCGCACTTATGCGTGCGGTGAAGGTTCTCTGCACATTTTCAAGGTCAGCAATTTCACCCGCCTTGAAAGGTGCAGTTAGTGTGCAGCAATATTCCAGCCTAGATAGAACAAGCGATCTGTAAGTGTCAACATGGGCTTGGCATCCCTGGTTTTGAAGGTTCTCATTATCCATCCTGTCATTTTTCGAGCAGATGCAATTGCTACATTGTTATGGTCCTTGAAGGTGAGATCCTCTGACATGATCACTCCCAGGACTTTGACATTAGTTTTTCGCTCTATTGTGTGGTTGGAATTAGTTTTGTACTCCGATGAGATTTTAATTTCTTCACGTTTTCCGTATCTGAGTAATTGAAATTTCTCATCATATCTGAGTAATTGAAATTTCTCATCATCTATCCTCAAAACCCATTTAAATAATTGCTCAAAGAACAATAATTTCTCAAACTTATTCTAATTCAAATGTTGAAACTTATTTCTCATAAATGTATAAACCAGTTATAATTAGTGCAACCTTATCAAACTTTGATTTTATAGCATTACCACATAGAATAATCCAGTCTCTTGTATTACCTGGAGTTTCACCTGGAGAGAATTCCAGGGGTCAACGCCCCCGCGGCCCGGTCTGTGACGAGGCCTCATGTTGGACCATAGCCTGATCAACCAGGCTGTTACTGCTGGCCGCACGCAGTCCAACGTACGAACCACAGCCTGGCTGGTCAGGTACCGACTTTAGGTGCCTGTCCAGTGCCTACTTGAAGACAGCCAGGGGTTTGTTGGTAATCCCCCTTATGTATGCTGGGAGGCAGTTAAGATAAGATTTCTTGGGCCCCTGACACTTATTGTGTTGTCCCTCAACGTGCTAGTGGCACCCCTGCTTTTCATTGGGGGGATGTTACATCGCCTGCCGAGTCCTTTGCTTTCGTAGGGAGTGATTTTCTTGTGCAAGTTTGGTACTAATCCCTCGAGAATTTCCCACGTGTATATAACAATGTATCTCTCCCGCCTGCGTTCTAGGGAGTACAGGTTTAGAAACTTCAAGCGTTCCCAGTAATTGAGGTGGTTTATCGCAGTTATGCGTGCCGTGAAGGTTCTCTGCACATTTTCAAGGTCAGCAATTTCACCTGCCTTGAAAGGTGCAGTTAGTGTGCAGCAATATTCCAGCCTAGATAGAACAAGCGATTTGTAAAGTGTCAACATGGGCTTTGCATCCCTGGTTTTGAAGGTTCTCATTATAAACTAATTGCTAACTTCTTATACTAATTCTTAAATTCTCAATGTTTAAATTCCAGTACCTAAATTTTGTAAACCTAATTAATCACTACAATTACCTAACCTTACTACCTGTATAATCATTGTGTAGCTATTGAGTAAGACCTATCATAAGACTGCCTGAAAAGCCTAGGCATACCTAGGCATATTATTGGCCATCTTGTGATATCAACTTTAATGTACAACTGTAAGTACCCCCCACCTTGTATTACATGAAATGAAAAATAAAGAATCCATCCTGTCATTTTTCTAGCAGATGCGATTGCTACGGTGTTATGGTCCTTGAAGGTGAGATCCTCTGACATGATCACTCCCAGGTATTTGACATTAGTTTTTCGCTCTATTGTGTGGTTGGAATTAGTTTTGTACTCAGATGAGGTTTTAATTTCCTCACGTTTTCCGTATCTGAGTAATTGAAATTTCTCATCATTGAACTTCATATTGTTTTCTGCAGCCCATTTAAAGATTTGGTTTATGTCTGCTTGGAGTCTTGCAGTGTCTTCAACGGTGGACACTGTCATACAGATTCGGGTGTCATCTGCAAAGGAAGACACGGCACTGTACCTTATATCCCTGTCTATGTCCGATATGAGGATGAGGAACAGGATGGGAGCGAGTACTGTGCCTTGTGGAACAGAGCTTTTCACATTAGCTGCCTCAGACTTTACTGTTGACTACTACTCTTTGTGTTCTACTTGTTAGGAAATTATAGATCCATCTACCAACTTTTCCTGTTATTCCTTTATCACGCATTTTGTGTGCTATTACACCATGGTCACACTTGTCAAAGGCTTTTGCAAAGTCTGTGTATATAACATCTGCATTCTGTTTGTCTTCTAGAGCATCTAGAACCTGGTCGTAGTAGTCCAGTAGTTGGGACAGACAGGAGCGACCTGCTCTAAACCCGTGCTGCCCTGGGTTGTGTAATTGATGGGTATCTAGATGAGTGGCGATCTTGCTTCTTAGAACCCTTTCAAATATTTTTATGATATGGGACGTTAGCGCTATTGGTCTGTAGTTCTTTGCTATTGCTTTACTGCCCCCTTTGTGGAGTGGGGCTATGTCTGTTGTTTTTAGTAACTGCGGGACGACCCCAGTGTCCATACTCCCTCTCCATAGGATGTTAAAAGCACGTGATAGGGGCTTCTTGCAGTTCTTGGTGAACACGGAGTTCCATGAGTCTGGGCCTGGAGCGGAGTGCATGGACATGTCATTTATTGCCTTTTCGAAGTCATTTGGCGTCAGGGTGATGTCAGATAGGCATGCGTCAGTCAAGTTCTGTGGCACTCTCATAAAAAATTCATTTAGGTCTTCGATTTTCAGTCTGGTTAGCGGCTCGCTAAAAACTGAGTCATACTGGGACTTAAGTAACTCACTCATTTCCTTGCTGTCATCTGTGTAGGACCCATCCCGTTTAAGTAGGGGCCCAATACTGGTTGGTGTTCTCGACTTTGACTTTGCATAAGAAAAGAAATACTTGGGGTTTCTTTCAATTTCGTTTATGGCTTTTAGTTCTTCCCGCGTTTCTTGATTCCTGTAAGATTTCTTTAGTTTTAATTCGATGTTTGCTATTTCTCTGACTAGTGTCTCCCTTCGTATTTCAGATATATTCAGATATATATTCATAGTAACTCATCTAATGACCATATAAACTGTTATTGCAATACAAATCATTGATTTGATTTGATTGATCTAATTTGATAAATTGTATTACTACATATAACAAATTGATTATGTTATTCTATTATAAAACTGTAATGCTTCAAAATTGTAAAACTATTATGCTTCAAAATTGTAATTTTCAAATTTCATTGCTTAAATACTCAATTATACCTATATTGTAAATTGTTTACTGTAATTTTTACCGTTTAGTCTATTATAACATAATTAATTGTAAGTTTATTTTAAGTTTGCCCATAATGCTCTGCATACAAGGGGCTTTTGGCATGTACACCTCACTACTATAACTCCTTGTACAACTATGTATCATGTCTCAATAAACTATTAGTATTATTATTATTAAGTTTATTCAGGTATACACAAATACAGTTACATAGATTATCATACATAAGAACATAAGAATGGAGGAACACTGCAGAAGGCCTACTGGCCCATAAAAGGCAGGTCATACAACAGACATAGCCCCACTCCACAAAGAACTACAGACCAATAGCGTTAACGTCCCATATCATAAAAATATTTGAAAGGGTTCTAAGAAGCAAGATCGCCACTCATCTAGATACCCATCAATTACACAACCCAGGGTAGCATGGGTTTAGAGCAGGTCGCTCCTGTCTGTCCCAACTACTGGACCACTACGACAAGGTCCTGGATGCTCTAGAAGACAAACAAAATGCAGATGTTATATACACGGACTTTGCAAAAGCCTTTGACAAGTGTGACCATGGTGTAATAGCACACAAAATGCGTGATCAAGGAATAACAGGAAAAGTGGGTAGATGGATCTATAATTTCCTAAAAAGTAGAACACAAAGAGTAGTAGTCAACAGAGTAAAGTCTGAGGCGGCTACAGTGAAAAGCTCTGTTCCACAAGGCACAGCACTCACTCCCATCCTGTTCCTCATCCTCATATCGGACATAGACAGGGATATAAGCCACAGTACCGTGTCTTCCTTTGCAGATGACACCCGAATCTGTATGACAGTGTCCACCGTTGAAGACACTGCAAGACTCCAAGTAGACATAAACCAAATCTTTAAATGGGCTGCAGAAAACAATATGAAGTTCAATGATGAGAATTTTCTGCTAGAAAAATGACAGGATGGATAATGAGAACCTTCAAAACCAGGGATACCAAGCCCATGTTGACACTTTTCAGGTCGCTTGTTCTATCTAGGCTGGAATATTGCTGCACACTAACTGCACCTTTCAAGGCAGGTGAAATTGCTGACCTTGAAAATGTGCAGAGAACCTTCACGGCACGCATAACTGCAATAAACCACCTCAATTACTGGGAACGCTTGAAGTTCCTAAACCTGTACTCCCTAGAACGCAGGCGGGAGAGATACATTATTATATACACGTGGAAAATTCTCGAGGGATTAGTACCAAACTTGCACACGAGAGTCACTCCCTCGTCTAGTTACTAGACGAACGAACGGTTTTTATAAAGGAGACTGCAACCCAATTATGGCCAATGATTTTTATTGATAATAAAATATCTTTTTAGTCTGTATTCCACACTGTATTGTGTACATTAACTATATGTCTGGAGTATACCTGGAGAGAGTTCCAGGGGTCAACGCCCCTGCGGCCCGGTCTGTGACCAGGCCTCATGTTGGATCAGAGCCTGATCAACCAGGCTGTTACTGCTGGCCGCACGCAGTCCAACGTACGAACCACAGCCTGAAGTAATTGCAAAATATGAATTGACTAATATTTCTTTCTAGTGATGTAGCAATGCTCGGTGTGGTCTGATAAAGACCAGTTGTGCCCTCTGTAATTCTGATTTTTATGCTGCCACTCACAGGATGAGTATTTGGTGCACGATAAACTAGCCGATTAGGCGGCACAACTAAATTACCCTGCTCTGTGGATTTCTAAGACATTGGCGAAGGCTGTTCCTGACTCAGCTGAGTGTTTTATTTGGCTCTGCACGTGTTTAGGCGTGGGGCCCATCTGACCTAATTGGGAACTTTTTTGCTCCCATTTCTATTCCCAAATTAAACTCACGCTCCTGTAGGTGTCATGTGACTCGGTTGGCAACGCACTCACTTCACACACTGAGCGTCTGTGGTTCAGTCCCAATCACGGGTGGAAACGTGGGCATGTTTCCTGACACCTGCTGCCCCTTTCCAGGTATACACAAATACAGTTAAATAGATTATCATACATAGCAGCATATGTGTAGAGAACCTAGGATAACCCAAAAAAAGTCAGACAGAGTGACTTATTTCCATTGGGGTCCTTTTAATACCATCAGATTAATTAGGGAGGTGTCGGGTGAGTAAGAGCTCCTGAAGCCTGATTGGTAACTATGAACCCCTTTAACCCCTCTGGTACGGTATTAGTGGTGATGGACAAATTTATTATGTGAGCAATGGGGATTACCAATTCAGAGGCACCATCTTTTAGGAACTGATACGGGATGTTATCTGGGCCGGTGCTCTTAGTTGGGTTTAACCTGCTTAGTTCTTTTTGCATCCTGGGAGACAAGATTGAAGGACCCCAATGGAAATAAGACAGACAGCCCTCGAAGACGCACTGACTTTCTTGGGTTATCCTGGGTTGCTAATCCTCCGGGTTAAAAATGTCGAACAAATCTTATATTATCTTATCACCCAACTTCGAGCACTATTCCATTCCCGTAAGCTGTGGTGGCCCTCAAAACCCCCAATAGCAACAAGAAAAAACAGAAAACTATGTATTCTGAAGGACTTCTACGCCAGCCTTCGTCGAGTATAGACTTCTCGCTCTCGCCTGAGAGAATGGTGCCCACCAGGAACATTACAGGAGGGGCACCTGTCATGGGCTTAATTTTAGCCAGCTCCATTTTTTTTACCCGCTCTGCGGATATTTATTTGACGGTTTTGGTGGGAAGCCGGTTACTAAACTCAGGTGAAATGAGGCGTCTCGCTCTGCTGGGGCTTGGCCAGGGGGGTCCACCTGATCTAATTTAGAGCTTATAGTTTCTGTTTCTATTTACAAAGGAACTCTTGTTCCTTTTCTTTAATCGCTCAACGTTGAGCAATGTCTTGTCTGACTTTTTTGGGAGGTATCCTAGGTAATTTATACTATGTATGATAGACTGCAGATCACCTAGAACAAAATGGTAAGATTCATCCTGGACCTGGGTCCAAGAGAACATGTAGGCCAGGATGAATTACAACAATTGGATATGCTGAATGTTGAATACAGAGTAAAACTACTGAAGTTAAATCAAATTTATAAAATTGCTCACAAACAGTGTCCAGAATATCTTGCTTCCAATTTTGTCAAGGCTGGGAACCAAAGCAGTCATAGTACTAGGGGGAGAGAGCACAACTTTGTAGTACCCACAGTCAGTGGCCAGGCTTCAAACACCTTTTATTGTACAGCAATAAAAGAATGGAACAGACTGCCTGCACATGTCAAAGCCAGTCATAGCATGAACCAGTTCAAAAAGAGAACCAAAAGGTGCATAATGACTGTAGCTACGAAAAGGGAGAATGATTTTTTATCTTTTTAGCTAACACATGTAAATCTAAATAACTTATTTTATCTTATTCCTAGTATATCTCCTTTATAGTATAATAATAATAATAATATATTATCTCCTTTATAGTATAATAATAATGTATTAAAAGGACCCCAATGGAAATAAGTCACTTTGTCTGACTTTTTTGGGTTATCCTAGGTTCTCTACACATATGCTACTATGTATGATAATCTATGTAACTATTTGTGTATACCCGATTAAACTTACTTAATGGTACTACGTGTACATGTGCATCGAGAAGCAGAGCGCAATACGGTGTAAGCTGTTAGTGGCTCTTACAAACCCAACAACAAAGAATGGAGGATTATGTTATGTGCCAGGAAGACTGCACTTGTCTGAATGAAAAAAAAAGACTACATGACCAAAATATTCTCTGTTTTACGTTGTTTCAAAGAAGGCGGAAACTGGGATGATAATGTGGAAAAAATAGATAAGTTTTTTTTTCTAGCCAATGATGTACATGACACGCAAGCCACACAATATAAAATAGTAGTATTTTTGCATGTTGTGGGATAAAACTAATGAACTGATTCAAGTCCCTACAGCGCTAGCCTATCCAACTGATAAATTATTTGTCGCCCAGGACAACTATACCTCAACACATTTTCTTCCGGCAAGCTAGAGCCAGGAGAAACAGTCAGTCAGTACAATAGGGTCCAGCTTTAAGTTGTTCTGCTAATTTAGTGGTTTTTATTTATATCTGTTGTTCGTTATGTTCGGCGCTTGTTCCGTTTTTCAGCGTTTTTCGGACTGACTCGCTCAACAGGGAAGGGAATCTGGCTCATATTGTTGGTGATTCAGCCTGTTTACAGCATTTGTGCACTCTATGTATCTGTATTCTCGCAATTTTCCAAAGTTTCAAACATTTTAAAAGTTATTACATATATATAATATTTTAGTTAATTACAATGGCATCCAAGGGTAGTTGTAATAAAAGGAGTCGCAAGTCTCTTACTTTAAGTGCCAAATTAGAAATTATTAAACTCAGTCAGAAAGGTATGTCTATGTCAGAGATAGGACGTAAGGTTGGTTTGGCTCGCCAAACAGTTAGTACAATTGTGAATTCTAAGGAGAAAGTGTTGAAGGAAATTAAAAGTGCTACACCAGTGAACACTAAAGTTATAAGAAAACGTGATAACCTTATTGCTGACATGGAAAAACTTTTACTGGTGTGGATTGAAGATCAAACCAGTCACAATGTGCCTTTAAGCCGAGCCATCATCCAGGGCAAGGCACTAAGTCTCTTCAATTCTATGAAGGCTGAAAGAGGTGAAGAAGCTGCTAATGATAAATTTGAAGCTAGCAGAGGCTGGTTTCACAGATTTAAGAAAAGAAGTCAACTTAACATCAAAGTGCAGGGTGAAGCAGCTTGCATTGATACAGTAGCTGCAGAAAGTTATCCACATGAGCTAGCTAGGATCATCGAATATGGTGGGTATACCAAACAACAGATTTTTAATGTGGATGAAACTGCATTATATTGGAAGAAGATGCCTTCTAGGACATTTATTGCTAAAGAAGAGGAATCAGTGTCTGGTTTCAAAGCTGCAAAAGACAGGCTAACACTCTTGTTAGGGGCTAATGCAGCTGGTGATTGTAAGTTAAAACCTATGGTCATTTATCACTCAGACAATCCTAGGGCCCTAATGAACTATGCAAAATCTACCCTCCCTGTTTATTATAAATCAAATTCCAAAGCTTGGATGACTGGCGATCTTTTCTCAGATTGGTTCACAGACTATTTTAAGCCTACAGTTGAGGCTTACTGCAAGAAAAAGAAAATTCCTTTTAAAATTTTACTTCTTGCAGACAATGCTCCTGGCCACCCTATAGCTCTAATTGGTATGTACAAGGAGATAAATGTTGTTTTTATGCCTGTAAATACAACTTCATTACTACAGCCGATGAACCAAGGTTTAATTGCAGCATTTAAATCCTACTACCTAAGAAGAACTTTCACTAAGGCTATAAATGCCTTAGACAGTGATATGGTACCTGGGCCTAGACAAAATAAATTAAAAGCATTTTGGAAAAGTTTCACGATTTTGGATGGTATTAAAACTATTAAAGATGCATGGGAGGAAGTTAAAGAAACTACACTGAAAGGTGTTTGGAAGAAGCTAATTCCTGAACTTACGGATGATTCTGGAGGCTTTGAGAATCCAGTGGAGGAAGTTACTACAAATGTTGTGGATATGGCAAGGGAATTAGAATTGGAAGTTAGTGCTGAGGATGTGGCAGAATTGCTTGCCTCTCATGATGAGACCCTAACAGATGAAGATCTTCTGATAGAAGAGCAAAGAAAAATGTTTCATGAAGAGGAGTTTTATCCTGATGATCATTCTGATGTCCCTAGAGAAATGACATCCAAGGAATTGGAAGAAGCTATCAAATGTATAGAAATGGGAATGGCAGCCTTTGAGAGGATTGACCCAGATTTTGAAAGAAGTTCAAACGTGAATGCAACCCTTTTAAATGGTATTGCATGCTATAAAGAAATTCTAAGGGAAATGGACGACAATCCAAGAGGCAAAGTTTATTGCTGTCCTACTTTAAGAAAGTACCATTGCAACCTTCAACAGCAACAGGGCAACCTTTAACAGCAACAGGGCAACCTTCAACATCAACAGCAACAGCTAGCCTTGAACAACCTTCAATATCAACAGCAACAGCTAGCCTTGAACAACCTTCAATATCAACAGCAATAGCTAGCCTTGAACAACCTTCAACATCAACAGCAGGTAAGTAATGTGTGTACAGTGGACCCCCAAGTAACGTAAAAACTTCATTCCAGAATCCTGCTCAAGTGTAATTACCGAACGAATTTACTCCCTTAAGGAATAATGTCACGTAGGTTAGTCTATTTCAGACCCCCAAAAATACACTTCCACAAGCACTTACAATATTATACTTACATAATTGTACGATTTCTGGGGTGTTCGTTACTCAGGGGTCCACTGTATTGTATATTCATTTTACTTTTGTATCATTTACTTATGTATCTGTTGCACACTTAATATATGATAGTGTAAACATATTACGTATCAGGCTTTTATATTAGTAACCCCATATTGGGTCACTTCGATCACGAAGATCTTCTGATAGAAGAGCAAAGAAAAATGTTTCATGAAGAGGAGTTCTATCCTGATGATCGCTCTGATGTCCCTAGAGATGTGACATCCAAGGAATTGGAAGAAGCTATCAAATGTATAGAAATGGGAATGGCAGCCTTTGAGAGGATTGACCCAGATTTCGAAAGAAGTTCAAAAGTGAATGCAACCCTTTTAAATGGTATTGCATGCTATAAAGAAATTCTAAGGGAAATGGGACGACAATCCAAGAGGCAAAGTTTATTGCTGTCCTACTTTAAGAAAATACCATTGCAACCATCAACAGCTAGCCTTGAACAGCCTTCAATAGCAACAGCAACAGCTAGCTTTGAACAACCTTCAACATCAACAGCAGGTAAGTAATGTGTGTATTGTATATTCATTTTACTTTTGTATCATTTACTTATGAATCTGTTGCACACTTAATATATGATAGTATAAACATATTATCAGGCTTTTATATTAGTGACCCCATTTTGGGTCACTTCCATCGATAAAACTAATGTGTTTCTGGACTAACCACTGGAACAAAGAAATTCTGAATTCAGCCATCAGAACCAACTTAGAAACTGCTAAAATATGCTAAGTTAACCATTTTTTTTATTTATTTTAACCAATTTATCAGTCAGTACTAATGCCAAACCCAACCCAGAAAGCACCCACTAATCAGAGACCTTCCAACCTCTAAGCTGAACTTGGAAGTTAGTAGGAGAAATCTCCTCATTTCATAAGGTAAAATTTAAATTTGTATTTTTAAACTGTAATTGTTCCAACATGAGGCCTGGTCACGGACCGGGCCACAGGGGCGTTGACCCCTGGAACTCTCTCCAGGTATACTCCAGGTAACCTGCATGCATTTTTGTAACTAGCAGATACATGTTACATGTATATTTTCATTTCTATAGGAAACATATTTTAATAGGTATTATAAAGAAATCATGAAAGCTTGAAAAATAAATGTCTAATTTTAAAGTTAATTCATCTAAAACTTTCATAGTACAGTGGAACCCCGGATTTCGTCCAGTGCGGATATCCTACAATTCAGACTTCGACCACTTTTTTGGGCAAAATTTTACCCCCGGTTTCGTACCTCCGCTCGGAAATCGTCCGTATCATCTGCCTCTGTCACTCGTTCAGTGAGCATGGTGAGCAGCCCAGAGAGATAAAATACACATACAGTACACTCATTATTTGCCTTAAAATATGTGTAGTCTTAATGTAGGATGAGAGGTGAGTATTATGCCATGGCATAATAGTGGCTCTCCTTGCTCTTCAATTCTAAATTGTAATTACAAAATCTCGATGTAAACTTGCAATGAAATAAAATTTACTTTACATTTGTAGGAAGTCAGGTGTAGGTAGCCGGTAGATGTAGTTATGGCTACACAGCTGCACCTACCTACCTACATAGCTACACGATATTTAATGCAACCCAGAGCCATATTATTACCATCGACATACCATGTTCATTGAGTTTTAATAGTTTCTAACAACTACCTTTAGATGCCATCATAAACAAAGGGAGAAGTAATGAATATAATTCATGCCGAGAATTGTAAACAAAAGCGTTATGTGACTGGGGAGTGACTGGGCCAGTGCAGATTCATACACGTTTTCTTTGGTGCTGGACCAGAGAAAACGTAATGTTTTCCCTCAGCCCGGCAACTACACCTCCATAGCACATAAACATAGCATGTTTATATGCTATGTAACGTGTTTCTTATATAATTTTGAAGAAAATATCATAGATGGATTAATGAAAATGTCTATATTAACATAAAATAAGACAATGTGCCCAAGAGTGATTATTATTACGTATGGCGTTAAGACTAGAGGGACACTCTTAGTGATTTTAATGTGTATCTGCATGCCAACAAGAGTCTTCAATAAAGGTAAAAGTGATGTTAAATGTTCATTTACCCATTTCATTAGTCCTTTATATTTATTTCATTGTTTTCTGTATGTAAAACTATGGTTATTCTCTATTAAATGTATTTTTTTTTTTTTTAATATTTTTTGGGTGTCTGGAACGGATTAATTGGATTTACATTATTTCTTATGGGAAATATTACTTTGGTTTTGTCCATTTTGACCGACTTTCTGGAACTGATTATGGACAAAAACCGGGGTTCCACTGTACAGCCTCTCCTCACTTAGCGACGTACTCATTTACCGACTGACTCGAACTTACGACGGGCTCTTTGACCAGTATGCATACAGTGGACCCTTGCTATTTGAACATTCTTCATTCCAGAATGCTGTTCAAGTGCTGTTACCAAACGAATTTATTCCCATAAGGAATGATGTAAATTAGATTAATCCATTTCAGACCCCCAAAAATACACTTATAAAAGCACTTACAATAATAAACTTATATAAAAGAGCGAGTTTGGAGTGTTCGAATAGCAAGGGTCCACTGTACTTAAATACGTAATGTATATTAGAGCTGATTTCCTCTATTCTTTTTATTTCAATATACGTACAGTACACTACTGTATAAACATTTAAAAATATACCAGAAATGTTATAAATGGTGCAAAGGTGACATTAAAATAATATCAGTGATGGTTGACACAAACCCACTACCATTATAGTATGTGCCTCGCTTAGCGACAAATTCATTTACCGATGTGGTCTTAGGAACGGAACTCCGTTGTTAAGTGAGAAGAGGCTATATTATAATTACAGCCTCTCCTCACTTAACGACAGGGTTCTGTTCCTAAGTGTAGGTCAGTAAGTGAATTGGTCATTAAGTGAGGAGCATACTCTACTGGTAGTAGGTTTGTTGTCAACCATCTTTGCACCATTTATAACTTTTCTGGTATATTTTTAAATGTTTATACAGTAATTTACTGTACATATATACTGTGGTAGTAGGTTGGTAGACAGCAACCGCCCAGGGAGATACTACTGTCCTGCCAAGTGAGTGTAAACGAAAGCCTGTAATTGTTTTATATGATGGTAGGATTGCTGGTGTCTTTTTTCTGTCTCATCAACATGCAAGATTTCAGGTATGTCTTGTTACTTCTACTTACACTTAGGTCACACTACACATTCATGTACAAGCTTATATATATATATATATATATATATATATATATATATATATATATTATATATACAGTGGTACCTCGACTTACGATATTTTTTCTTTCCCAGAATACTGTTCAAGTGCCATTACCAAACGAATTTATCCCTTAAGGAATGATATAAAATAGACTAGTCCTTTTAGATCCCCAAAATTACACTTACAAAAGCGTTTAAAAAAATAAACTTACATAAAAGGGTGAGTTTGGGGACCATCGTAAGTCGAGGTACCACTGTATATATATATATATATATATACACACCCCTCTGGGTTTTCTTCTGTTTTCTTACTAGTTCTTGTTCTTATTTCCTCTTATCTCCATGGGGAAGTGGAACAGAATTCTTCCTCCGTAAGCCATGTGTGTCATAAGAGGCGACTAAAATGCCGGGAGCAAGGGGCTAGTTACCCCTTCTCCTGTATATATTACTAAATGTAAAAGGAGAAACTTTTGTTTTTCCTTTTGGGCCACCCCGCTTCGGTGGGAAATGGCCAACGTGTTGAAAGAAAAAAGATATACTGTAATAAACAGAAGAGAGGAAATCAGCTTTAATACACATTATTTAGTTTGCATAATGGTTGGAGAGCTGGTCGTAAGTTCGAGTGGACGGTAAACGAGTACGTCGCTAAGTGAGGAGAGGCTGTATTAACCCTTTCAGGGTCCAGAGGCCAAATCTCAGAGTGACAGCCAAGGTCCAAGAATTTAAAAAAAAAAAATTGTTATTTTTTCTTATGAAATGGTAGAGAATCTTTTTCTGAAAATAATAAAACAAAAAGTATGAAACTTGATGGAAAATTGATGAAATTATGCTCTTGTGAATTTTGATGCATCAGCGATATTTACGCATCGGCGATTTCGCCGACTTTGATTCTCATTTCAGGCCAGTTTCATTATTTCAGTCGACCAAATTCTTAGCTATTTCGCTAGTATTCTATTCTATCGATTGAGCACAAGAAATCGCCCAGTCAACTTTTCAACTACAAAATAAAGTGATCAGAAATTGGTAATTTGGCCAATTTAACACAAAGTTCAAAATATTCCAATTTCAAAATAGGGTTCAGAATAAACAATGCAGGCATTCCTGGCACTAACTAACATTTCCTCTGTTCATTAGTTACGTTTTCAGGCTTTACAAATGAATTCCATTTTGATTTTTTATTCACATAATAAAAATGGAAGATTTACTGTTATGCAATATTGTAGTAATTGTATAAATAATATCACCACATTTGTGAATGTATATTAGACCCACCAGCTGGCTTGTATTAGATGTGTGAGGTCATTTGTTTACTCTTCAACATCGGCAAAAATTTAACATTTCTGCTACTTTGAGCTCAGTTTCAAGCCATTTCCACTATTAAAACCAATCAAAATCATCTCTATTTCTGTAATACATATATCTTACATTCTATCAAATGAGACCAAGAAATCGCAAATATGTACAACTACAAAAAACATACGAAAAACACTGCAAGGTCACTGTTTTAATAAAAATTACGGTCTCAGTTTTTTCTCTCATTTTGCACTGTGTTCTGCAGGATTTGTTTTATGTGGTGCACACTTACCACATAGATGTATTCTCTCATATGTAGGCCCAAATTTACCGCTCACAGATTATCTGAGTGAGCTGAGCTCATGGCGTAGAACTACGGTTTGGACCCTCAACTGAAAACCGTACAACTACAGCACGGACCCTGAAAGGGTTAAAAAAAATCTATGTACAACAAGCACTGACGTATGAACCACAGCCCGGTTGGTCAGGTACTGACTTTAGGTGCCTGTCCAGTGCCTTCTTGAAGGCAGCCAGGGGTCTATTGGTAATCCCCCTTATGTATGCTGGGAGGCAGTTGAACAGTCTTGGGCCCTGGACACTTATTGTGTTGTCTCTCAGTGCACTCGTGGCACCCTTGCTTTTCATTCTGGGAATGTTGCATCTCCTGCCGAGTCTTTTGCTTTCATAGGGAGTGATTTTCATGTGCCCCTCTAGGATTTTCCAAGTGTATATTATCATGTATCTCTCTCGCCTGCACTCCAGGGAATACAGATCAAGGGCCTTCAACCGTTCCCAGTAATTTAGGTGCCTTATCATACTTATGTGTGCCATGAAGGTTCTTTGTACACTCTCCAGGTCAGCAATTTCGCCTGCCTTGAAGGGGCAAGTTAGTGTACAGCAGTATTCCAGCCTAGAGAGAACAAGTGATTTGAAGAGAATCATCATGGGCTTGGCATCCCTAGTTTTGAAGGTTCTCATTATCCATCCTATCATTTTCCTAGCAGATGTGGTAGATACATTATTGTGGTATTTGAAGGCGAGATCCTCTGACATTATCACTCCCAGGTCCTTCACATTACTTTTTTGCTCTATTGTATGGTTAGAATTTGTCATATACCCTGATACAGTTTTAATTTCCTCAAGTTTTCCATATCTGAGTATAGTTGAAATTTCTCTTCATTGAACTTCATATTGTTTGAGTGGCCCATTTGAAGATTTGGTTTATGTCCGCTTGGAGCCTTGCGGTGTCTTCATGGAGGTCACTGTCATGGCAATCCAGGTGTCATCCACAAAGGAAGGCATGGAGCTATGGCTTACATCTCTGTCTATGTCAGATATGAGGATGAGGAATAGAATGGGAGCGAGTACTGTGCCTGTTTACTATTACAGTACTCTTTGTGTTCTATTTGTCAGGAAGTTATAGATCCATCTACCAACTTTTCCTGTTATTCCTTTATCACGCATTTTGTGCACTATTACACAGTTGTCACACTTGTCGAAAGCTTTTGCAAAGTCTGTGTATACTACATCTGTGTATTTTGTTTATCCTCTACAGCATCCAGGACCTTGTCATAGTGATCCAGTAGCTGGGACAGGCAGGAGCAACCTGTTCTAAACCCGTGTTGCCCTGGGTTGTGTAACTGATGGGTATCTAGGTGGTTGGCGATCTTGCTTCTTAGAACCCTTTCAAAGATTTTTATGATATGGGATGTTAGTGCTATCGGTCTGTAGTTCTTTGCAATTGCTTTACTGCCACCTTTGTAAAGTGGGGCTATGTCTGTTGTTTTTAGTGAGTGTGGGATGACCCCTGTGTCCATGCTCCCTCTCCATAGAATGCTGAAGGCACGCAACAGGGGCTTCTTGCTGTTCTTGATGAACACAGAGTTCCACGAGTCTGGCCTGGGGCAGAGTGCATGGGCATGTCATTTACGTATTACCTTTTCAAAGTCTTGTGTTAGGATAATATCCGAGATTTTTGAGATTACCAAATTTTGGGTCTTGTTCATAAAGAATTAATTTTATCAACCAGTCACCATTGTTGTTACAAGCTGCACTAATTCATTCATGAAAATAGTCTTTATTCCTCTGTTTACTTCCTCTGTTTACTACATCTGAGTTGCCAGATATTATTTCTGTCCAAGGAGTGTCAAGGAACTTTTTTCTGGAACTGTACATGCTGCAAAGTTTGAGCTCTGGAATGTAGCCCTATTTTTCCTATATGTTCTTCACATTAATTACCTTAAGGCACAGATTTTTAGGAATATATCCCCCTCTATACAAAAGTTCATTCTGCAGTAGCTATACCCACTCTATAGTGCAATAGTTAATATCCAGAGATGCGACGGGGTGTGATGAATATACGTATTCAAAATTTTTTGATTATCAGTGTGAGTGAGGCACAAGAGACTTGCATAAAGTAATTGTTGATGGTGTGGGGATGGGGGTCAGTGGAGGGAGGGGGAGGGGAGGAGTTGTGCTTACAAATGCTCTCGATCTATATGCCTAACTTGGGTCAGAAGGGAAAAATTCTGTGGAATGTAGTACATAAATTTTGCAAGTAACTTGGTTATATGGAAACCTTAGTACAGTGGTACCTCGAGTTACGATATTTTTTCGTTCGATAATGCTGTTCAAGTGCCATTACCAAACGAATTTATCCCCATAAGGAATAATGTAAAATAGACTAGTCCTTTTACACCCCCAAAAATATACAAAAGCATTTAAAAAAATAAACTTACATAAAAGGGCGATTTTGGGGACCATCGTAACTCGAGGTACCACTGTATGTAGTACTAAGTATTTTGCTCACTTGGTGATTCTTTTTTAAATTTGTATGCATCACATAATATCAAGGGATTTAGCTATATAAAGTTTTAGTTGCACTTTCTGAACCATGTTGTAAGAAAATCTCACAATGTGAAATCACATTATGAGAAGCTTTACTGCATGTAGATGAATGGTTCAAAGAACCGACAAGTTGTTAAATTAGACACATATGCAACACTTGGGTATCTTTATTGAGGAAAACGTTTCGCCACACAGTGGCTTCATCAGTCCAATACAAAGTAGAAAGTTGAAAGGAGAGGAAGAGTTTGAGGTAATCAGTCCCTTGGTCTGGAGTCGATGTGTTCAGTCCATCAATCTTGAAGCAAGTACTTTGTATTGGACTGATGAAGCCACTGTGTGGCGAAACGTTTTCCTAAATAAAGATACCCAAGTGTTGCATATGTGTCTAATTTAGTTAAAATTTGTTTTAGTAGTAAATTGCTTTTAATATACTGTACTGACCTTTATCTTACTGACCCTTGACAAGTGTTAAAAATGATCGTCCTTGCCACACGAATTATGTGCCTTCGATACTTGAGTATGTACTCACCTAATTGTACTCACCTAATTGTGGTTGCAGGGCTCGAGACTCAGCTCCTGGCCCCGCCTCTTCGCTGTCCGCTACTGGGTCTCTGCTCTCCTTGCTCCATGAGCTTTATCATACCTCGTCTTAAAACTATGTATGGTTCCTGCCTCCACTATATCTTTCTCTAGACTATTCCACTTCCTGACTACTCTGTGGCTGAAGAAATGCTTCCTAACATCCCTTTGACTCATCTGAGTCTTCAGCTTCCAGTTGTGTCCCCTTGTTTCTGTGTCCCCTTGTTTCTGTGTTTCCTCTCTGGAACATCCTGTCACTGTCTACCTTGTCGATTCCCCGCAGTATTTTGTATGTCGTTATCATGTCTCCTCTGACCCTTCTTTCCTCCAGTGTTGTTAGTCCTATTTCCCTCAACCTTTCCTCATAGGACAGACCCCTGAGTTGTGGAACTAACCTTGTCGCAAACCTTTGCACTTTCTCTAGTTTCTTTACGTGCTTGACCAGGTGTGGGTTCCAGACTGGTGCTGCATATTCTAGTATGGGCCTGACGTACACAGTGTACAGTGTCTTGAACGATTCCTTGTTAAGGTAACGGAACGCTAATCTTAGGTTTGCCAGTCGCCCATATGCTGCCGCAGTTATCTGGTTGATGTGTGCCTCCGGAGACGTGCTTGGTGTTATACTCACCCCAAGGTCTTTCTTCTTTGCCGAGGTTTGGAGCCTTTGCCCGCCTAGCCTGTACTCTGTCAGCAGTCTTCTTTGCCCTTCTCCGATCTTCATGACTTTGCATTTGGTGGGATTGAATTCGAGAAGCCAGTTGCTAGACCAGATGTCAAGCTTGTCCAGGTCTGTTTGAAGTCCTGCTTGGTCCTCTTCCGATGTGATTCTCCTCATTAATTTCACATCATCTGCGAACAGAGACACTTCTGAGTCTATCCCATCCGTCATGTCATTTACATATACCAAGAATAACACTGGTCGTAGGACTGACCCCTGCGGTACGCCGCTCGTCACAGGCGCCCACTGTGATACCTCATCACACACCATGACCCATTGTTGCCTCCCTGTGAGGTATTCCCTGATCCATTCCAGTGCCCTTCCTGTTATACATGCTTGTTCTTCCAACTTCTTTACTAATCTCATGTGAGGAACTGTGTCGAAGGCCTTCCTGCAATCCAGAAAATGCAATCAGCCCACCCTTCTCTCTCTTGCCTTACCTCTGTTACTTTATCATAGAACTCTAGGAGGTTTGTTACACAGGATTTGCCTTCCCGGAATCCGTGCTGTTTATTATCCTGTTCAGCTCGAGGTGCTCCACCATTCTTTTCCTAATGATTTTCTCCAGGACTTTGCACACTATACATGTAAGTGACACCGGTCTATAGTTTAGTGCCTCTTTTCTGTCTCCTTTTTTAAAGATGGGGACTACGTTGGCCTTCTTCCATACCTCAGGTATCTGCCCATTTTCAAGGGATGTGTTGAATATTATGGTAAGTGGCACACTCAGTACCTCAGCTCCTTCCCGAGAGAAGGAAACAAGAGTGTCATATCAAGAATTTTGAAAAGAGGCAAGCCATGAAAAAGAAGAGAATAGATGAGGAGAAAATTAATGCTGGTTGTATGTTCTACAGTCTTGATCTTGTTGATATATATTTACAGAGAAACATGTTAAGTGCTCAATATCAAACATTCTCAACAAAGTAGAATAATCACTTACTGTAAAAACCTGAATAATCACTTAAATGTAAAAACCTGTTATGAATAATACATACTAAGCTAACTATTTCCAAAACATTTACATTATAATGACCACGTAAACTGTACCTGCAATGCAATTAATTGTTTTAAATTGTTATCTCACTCAATTAGTTGCATTGCTACAATTAATTGATATGTTTTAAATTGTTATCTCACTCAATTAGTTGCATTGCTACAACTAATTGATATGTTTAACTTATAATCAAACTTTATAACTTAGATATGCAATTATATTTATTTTATAAATTACCAACCATAACTTTTTACCATGTAGTCTATAATTAAGTAGTCCTAAGAATGCCCGCAATGCACAGCATATTAGGGGCTTTTGGCATGTACATCTCATCAATAATAATAATAATAATAATAATATTTTTATTTCTATGCATGTTACAAGTGTACAATGTTATTGGTAGTTACAATTATAAAACTGTAATGCAAGGAGAGCCACTGGCATGCCATGCATTAGGGGCAGTTTATTCTAGAGACTTATTCACTAAGTACTTAATGCTAAAGAAATTGATTGAGTTTATTCTAGTTCTGTATTATTTAAATTATAATATGGTTATACATACTATTAAAAGACAATACAAGAGAAATTGGTTGAGTTTAATCTAGTTGTATAATTTATTTCAAGTTACAGTATGTTGATGCTATACTAGTATAATAACAATACTAGAATTTTTTTTTAGAGTTTCTTCTAGATATATATTTTATTTCAAATTAAGAAAATGATGATACTATAAGATTTTAAATGACAATATGATGATATGAAATTGCAACAAGTGTTAAGGAGGATGAACATATCAAATTGAGATCATTTAAGTAAAATAATATTGGGTTTGAAAGTTTGTTACAGTATGAGTATTTAGTATAGGGTGAGTAGGTGATTTTTGAGAAGAGTCTTGTCTACCCAACCATGTTTCATTGTACCATGTCTCAATAAAGTATTAAAGTATTATTATTAATATTTTAAATTAACACTGTGACATTATTAGTACAGTATACAGTAGCTAATGTGTTTATTTTATTATATAAATTTATAAACACTTGAGATATTCAAAATAGAGTAATAAATAGTTAAATATCTATATGACAGTGTCACCCCTAGCAGTGATGATGTACATCTTTTTGTCCTGTAAGTGCCTAGGCATGCTAGTGGCTTTCTTTGTAAGTAATATTTTGTAATATGTAAACCACACATTGTAAGCTTTGCAAGGGAATAAACATTTTCCTTTCATTTTCATTTCATATTGTAGCATCATTCACCCAGCCAACTCAGAAATGCTTCAGACTGTATGTGCTTTTGTAGGCCTTTATTGTTTCTTGCATTTGGTGAAGGGTTTTCCACCAGGTAGACACACATTGCCAAGGAATGAGAAACTTTTCTTCCAGTTTCAAGGGTGGAAACTGGTATAAAATTGATACTTTCTGTGTATATCTCGCAAATTCTCATATTGTGGGACAAACATTTCAAAATGTCACTTTGAAATGTTTGTCCCACAATTTATACTTCATCACACCCATTAGCTGTGGAATGAAAATGATGTTTGAGTGGAAATATAGCAGACACAGTTGCTCATCTCAGGTGACTGCAATTTCACGCTATGTAGTAGGTTTGGTAGACAGCAGCCACCCAGGGAGGTACTACCGTCCTGCCAAATGAGTGTGAAACGGAAGCCTGTAATTGTTTTACATGATGGTAGGATTGGTGGGGTCTTTTTTCTGTCTCATAAACATGCAAAATTTCAGGTACGTCTTGCTACTTTTACTCACACTTAGGTCACACTACATATGCATGTACAAGCATATACAGTGGTCCCCCGAGTAACGAACACCCCGGAAATCGTACAATTATGTAAGTATAATATTGTAAGTGCTTGTGGAAGTGTATTTTTGGGGGCTTGAAATAGACTAACCTACGTGACATTATTCCTTAAGGGAGTAAATTCGTTCGGTAATGGCACTTGAGCAGGCTTCTGGGATGAAGTTTTTTGTTACTCGGGGGACCACTGTATGTAGTAGTATACATACCCCTCTGATAACATTTCTGGTACGTATATTTTTAAATGTTTATACAGCAGTGTACTCTGTACTGTAATACATAAACAGAATAGAGGAAATCAGCACTAATATTTAGGTATGCATACTGATCAGAGAGCTGAGTTGTCGGTAAACGAGTATGTACGTCACTAAGTGAAGAGAGGTTGTACTATAATCTCCCTAAGCATCTTAAAAGTAATTTTCAGTTTTTCTAACCCATGCCATCTCCCATGTGACCCTAAAAAGAGGAAACACTTTCACCATCACTCATACAGTCACTATCTTACCAGAAGTGTGCTAATATTACAGTTCAGATAGCCTTCTGAACTGCAACATCTTCACCCCTCTAGAGTGCAGGGGTGAGGTAACAGTTATGAATCCCTTTATAACTGTTACCTTACTCATACTTCAACAATACATCTAGTTATGAAAAGCACTTTTTTATTCTGAATGTCCAAGCTCCTAGCACTCAAAACCTCCATTACCTCCTCCCTCCAACCTTTCTCGGGAGAACACCTGGCTCTCATTCCCTCCACCGCAGATTTGCATAGTTGTTACTCCATTGAACTCTACCTCTTTTAGTACTTGTTTCTTCCCTGTGGTTTAACTCTTAAAATTGTGTACACATGAAAGCTATGATAGCCCTGCTGTGGGAAATTTAGTATAAAATTCTTGCAGGATTGTAGAAGATAAAAAATTGAATATAACTGCTATAAGAAATCTGAAAAATAATGAAAACTTTTATGGCATATTGAAGTTTGATAAACTGAAGCCTAGTCATTGCTGTTAGCAAAAGCATTTATAGCACAATCGTTTTTACACCTTATTTCTGACCAATGTGGTATTTTTTCTTATTGTATTTAAATTTACTCTACAGTGGACCCCCGGTTTTCGTTATTTTTTTGTTCCAGAATGCTGTTCAAGTGCCATTACCAAACAAATTTATTCCCATAAGGAATAATGTAAAGTAGACTAGTCCTTTTAGACCCCCAAAAATACTTATAAAAGCATTTAAAAAAATACACTTACATAAAAGGGCGAGTTTCGAGCAGGACGAACACCAGGGGTCCACTGTATTTGCAAAAGTTCTGTACCATATTAGATGTGCTTCAGGATGTAATTGCCCATGAAAAATACAATAATTTAATGCAGTGCCACACCACACATCTTACATTAGTACCTTGTCTTTAAGATCTCATGTTTTTTTGAGTATGTGACTGCACAAATAACACTTTTTCTGAGTATTTTTCTTAATTTCTGCAGCAGGAGTAGGCTGAGGGAAGTGTTTACTAAATCTGAATTGAAATGTTGGTGCAGTCTAATGCTATGCCATGCAGTGGTGTACTAAATTTTCTTTTTTTGTGTACTGCAGGTTGCATTGCACTAAGACTAATATTAAATCTGTTGTTCTGTTATCAAAGTCATTATAGTATTTCTCTAAATCTGTACTGTATAAGCTTGAGATGTCCTAGAGCTGTTGGTCCAGCAGGTTGGGTCAATAGATGTTGCTCAAATATGCCTAGGACTGTAGTAGCTGGCACCTGTTGGTGCCACTTTTCAATATCATATATGTACTACCTGATATTCACATTCACTTCTACTATCTGGGCCTAACTAGGTCATTGATAGAACCGAAGTTACATCTGTTTGCCCATGAAACTGTCATACTTTTGACAAGGTAAAGTGGGACTCTTAAGTAATGAAGAATATGCTTATGCATCCCAAGAAAATATTTTGCATCACTATCACTGGAATTAGCACATTTTTGCTTCCTTCATCACCTATATAATTAGAAAACTTTTTTCTTTAGAAGAATGGGCTTGCTAGTGAGGTTGAGAGGTCAGTAATACTTGGCATTATATAGCTAATATTTTCATTTCTGCTTTTGGATGATTCCTTCTCGGAAATCCTTCAATGTTTGCTAGTTAATATTTCTTTGCCTTTTAAGTGCTTTATTCACCTTTCTTTGTTGGCTTCGTCTAGTATTGTTTTTGCATGAGTGAATACTTGTTTGTTTTGTGTGTGTGAGCACACATGCACATGTTTTTGTTTCTTTTGTTTGCTTTTGTTTACTTGAAGAATTAAGATTGTGTTTATGTTTAAACAGGCACAACAAGTACTGCTGAAGTTGATTCATCCCAGCAAGACGCTTCATCAATAAAGATGACTACTGAGAGGTAAATTTTATTAAGAATTCTTCAGTAGCATAATGGATTTAATTGGACATTATCAACTTAAGAATAAAGTTTATTTCAGTAATAATATAGTTGATTTATTTGTCACATTTTCATTGGTTAAAGGTAACTATATAAACATTTCCCATTGGCAGCTGGACATTAATTTTGTCAGTAGTGTGTGAATTTCATAGAGCATGCACTATATCATGGTCATTACTAAAGCAAGGGAATCCATTCTCATTTTACCATGTTCATTTTCTTATGCCAATTACTTTTGTCACTTCCTTACATACAATTTTTTTTATTTTGCATTAGGTGACCTAAATAAATACAAATGTATATTTAACCACAAATAAGCAACTTAAAAGTAGATAGCACAACATGTGTTATAGTAAGGGATGTCAGCAAACCCAGGCAACATTCAAGTCAGCAAACATATCACATGTGCTTCAGAACCATTAAGGTAATTAGGCTCTTTTAGTGTATAAATTTGACCTTGATTTTAATTTTATTATATCCATATGCTTACATAGAGAAGGTGGTTAATTACTTTTGTCACTTCAGTGATGCCTGACTCACGTAAAATCTTGTGCTGGTAACAAGGCAGGTTGGGCACTTGTACTCTTATAATCTTTGGCACTTTTAACAAAATCAAAACTGTGTTAACTTCAAAAGGGTTACATTCAAAATAAGCAGACAATTATTATTCTGTTATGTTAATTTATTTCAGATGTAACATTATGAAAGGAATGCAGGAAATGCAAGAAACTGCTCAAACAACAAAGCAACCAGATCTGCTACCTATTTTGAAGGTAATGGCAAGGCAATTCATCTTCTCCCAGAATATGTAAACCTTGTGTGATGCATTAAAATCTCTATTAGCTGATGCATTCTCACCAAAACAGCTTTAATATTATGAAGTTGATGATACTTCTTAAAACTATCAAACCATTGTTGTGAATCTCTCTCCTTCTTGCACAGTTTTATAATAAGCTAAGGCTTTGTGCCTTATCTTCATGGTAATGGGAGACCCCCCTTTTTTTTAACCTCAAATTAGACATTAGGTGACTTTTCCATATTATTTAGTTGAGACCTCTTTGATATTATTTTGATCAGGAGACATCTCTGTACTTTTTAATATACCAGCTCTTATTTTTCCTCATATTTTCTAATTGTACAAATAGTTGATTTTCACTAACTCCATAACATGCCACCACACTACAACATACCACCACACTACAACATACCACCACACTACAACATACCACCACACTACAACATGCCACCACACTCCACAACATGCCACCACACTCCACAACATGCCACCACACTCCACAACATGCCACCACACTACAACATACCACCACTACAACATACCACCACTCACAACATGCCACCACATTCCACAACATGCCACCACACACAACATGCCACCACACTCCACAACATGCCACTACACTCCACAACATACAGGTTGGCCATCACTAATCTGGCAATTAGTAATCCAGTTCCATCAGTAATCCGGCACTAATTTCTGCTATCATAATTTCAAATTTCCGTGGTTGCCTCACCAACCAGCCGTTACTGTTTGGTGGCACTACTTGCTGCATAAGTAATTTCAATTTCTTTTTATCCATTTATTGTTATAACCTGCTCACTATTAGCACTAGCTATGGTTCCAATGAATAAAAGAAATCCTCCTCATTGTGTAAAGCACATACACCGTACATTATCCATAAAAGATAAAGTGGCTTTGAAGCCACTGTCGGTCGCCATGAGCTCAGTTCACTCAGTTAAGCTGTGACCGGTAAATTTGGGCCTACATATGAGAGAATAGGTCTGTCTGGTAAGTGTGCACTATATAAAAAAAATCCTGCAGCACGCAGTGCATAATGAGAAAAAACGGCGACCGTGCTTTTGATGTACGTAAAACAGTGACTTTTGCAATGTATTTTCGTATGGTTTGTATGGTTCTATTCTTGTTTTTTTGGTCTCATTTGATAGAATAGAAAATATACTACAGAAATAAATATAATTTTGATTGGTTTCATGCCAGAAAGTACCTTGAAATTGAGCTCAAAGTAGCAGAAATGTTCAATTATTGCCAACATTCAAGAGTAAACACATGTCCAACTGGCCAGTCTAATACGCAGTCACGAATGGGTTGACATTTATACAATTATTACAATGCAGTAGTCTGCATAACAGTAAATCTTCTATTTTTTGTGTTTACCTGGAGTTTACCTGGAGAGAGTTCCAGGGGTCAACGCCCTGTGGCCCGGTCTGTGACCAGGCCTCATGTTGGATCAGAGCCTGATCAACCAGGCTGTTACTGCTGGCCGCACGCAGTCCAACGTATGAACCAATGCCTGGCTGGTCAGGCACTGACTTTAGGTGCCTGTCCAGTGCCTGCTTGAAGACAGCCAGGGGTCTATTGGTAATCCCCCTTATGTATGCTGGGAGGCAGTTGAACAGTCTTGGGCCCCTGATATTTATTGTGTTGTCTCTCAACGTGCTAGTGGCACCCCTGCTTTTCAAAATGGAAAGCAAGTGTAATATAAGAGGGGCCTGGAGACTTGACTAATAAACAGAGAAAATGTTATTTTAGTGCCAGGAAAGTCTACATTGTTTATTCTGGACCCTATTTTAAAATGGGCAACTCCTGAAATTTGTGTGAAATTGGCCAAATTACCGATTCCTGACCACTTTATTGTGTAGTTGAAATAGGTAAATGGGCAGTTTCTTGTACTCAAAAGAATAGAAGGAATACTAGCAAAATAGCTATGAGTTTGGTAGACTGCAATAATGGAATGGGCCAAAAATATGGCGTAAAGTGGGTGAAATTGCCGATGCATAAATATCGCCATTGTGTTAAGTGTATTCTAACCTAACCACATTATAATCTGGCAAAGTCACTAATCCAGCACCCTACAGGTTCCGATGATGCCGGATTAGTGATGGTCAACCTGTACTACTATGCTCTACAATATGCAGTCATACTCCACAACATGCCACTACACTCCACAACATGCAGTCTTACACTATAATTTGCAGTCAAACTCTACAACATGCAGTCATACTCTACAGCAGGCCACCACACTACAACAATCAGCAATATGTTACACTCTACAAAACATGCTATTACACTTTACAGACCTCCACAACATACCACCTACAACTATCCACAGCATATTACCACACTGTACAACTCTCCACACACACTATCACCCTCCTCAACATGCTGTCATGTTCTGCAACTCTCTACAACATGTCATCACATCCTACAACTCTCTACAACATGTCATCACATCCTACACCTCTCTACAACATGTCATTACATCCTACAACTCTCCACAACATGTCACATCCTACAACTCTACAACATGTCGTCACACTTTTACAACATGCTACCACCTTCTACAATAGATCAACATATTCTACAACATGCCACCACACTCCACAACAGGCCATCACTATACAACCCTCTACAGTATGCTTTCAATCTCCACATTTGTAAATGCATTTGCTAGTTTGCCAAGATCAGTGCCTGAAAGTTCAGTAATGTGTATGAAAGCATGAAGATATGACAACACTGACATTATGGATGAAAGTTCAAACGTGCACACACTTAGGACGTCTTTATTGGATATGTTTCAGTCCTGGGACCTTGGAATGACCAAGGTCCCAGGACACGAAACATATCCAATAAAGATGTCCTAAGTGTATGTACCTGTGGTCTTTCATTCATCAGTAATACGTGTTTACAGGCAATAGTACTGACAAATCTAGTGTTTAACTACTGTAGCCTCACTACCTCTTTGTCATTTCTTGTCTTTCACTTTCAGTATCTGTTGTCCTGATTGCTAGTGTAATGTAATTATGGTAGAGTATGTGTGTGTGATAATGTAAACTAAAAGTTTTTCCAAGAACCTCTTAAAATTAGGGTGCTTCTGATATGATGGAAAAGAGTGAGTGTGGGTAGGTTTGTGGGGATGGTATGTGCACATACATATATACATACATATACACACACTGTTTAGTTATTTTACATTATGTACTTGACATCAGGGTATACATATGTTTCATATATTTTTATCACTTACAGGATGCTGATGTGTGGCAAAAGCAGAACAAGGAAGTGATGGATATGCCAACAGAAAGTGTGATTAATACTGATTCACATGAAAATGTCATAAATAATAGTACTGGAAGGCCTTTATATCTGCTCATTGATGAGCCAAAAGCTGATTCAGTTATAAGGCCTCCATGTGCCCTCACTGATGAGGAAAAAGTTGAATTTACCTTAAAGCTTCCACAAGTCTTCACCGATGAGCAAGAAGCTGAACTATTCAGGTGTTTTCAGAAGGTAGATATATTGTTTGGTGGAATTACAAGTGCAGAAGCTTGCAGACTAGCTTATGACTTTGCAGCTAAATTTAAAATTGAACCACATCCTACATGGGATGTGAATAAAATGGCAAGATATTGAATGGTTGCAAGGATTTCTAAACAGACACCCAAGTATACTTGTTAAGAAAGGGGATTTGCCATCTAGTCATGTTGCTTTCACAAATTCAGCTGCAAATCATGTTCTAAAAACAGTACCTAATCTGTTGACTGCAAAAATAATAGATGAAGAAAGCTCTAAGAGCAGTAGTGACAGCTTTTATTGTAAAGATAAACATCTCCTAACTGACCACAATTATGCTACAAAATGTATAGACCAACCACATGAGCAGCATAACATAAGACATGAATGGTTGTTTAGAAAAATATCAGTAGATGAGGCACAGGATAATTACATGTTGAAGAGAATGACTTCTCTGAACAAGTGTACTCAAAACTGTGAAGACTTCCAGGGTGATTTTAATATTGGAGAAACAATATATATCATAGAAAACAAGAATGCTTTTGAAGAAAAGGAAAATACTTCATTATTTTCAAAAGAGAATGAGTATGTGTGTGAAAATGAAGTGGATTTGGGCACAAATGAGGGAAATAATATATGTATTAAAGAAGATTTAATTATAAAAGAAGAGGAAGATTGCTTATCAGAGAATGCAGATTATATGTCCGCAATGGATTATGCATAAATAAGAGCTTAAAATTAAAAGTTTAATTCACTCATGTAACGTATTTTTTAGTTGCACTCAAAATGAATATCAGCATCAAACAGAGCTGAATGATTCATGCCAATTTTGTGTTTGCGTATTGAGGTTTTGCATTTGACATGCCCTACTGACCTATATCTTGTTAGTCATACTGGATATCAAGCTACATTGGCAGATGAATGTAACTTACCTGTTTTGAAATTTTCTCAATGATTATTGCTTATTTTGCTGTTGGGTGTAATTACTGAGAAAGTGATAAGCCAGATCTGGCATTCTACGGGTTCTCCAAGAATTTAGAAAGATGAGAAGGATGGATTTCTGCTACGAGGCAGATAAACAGAGCCAAAAGAATACAGCAGTATGTGTAGTGAATATTTCATTGCAGATAGGACTGTCATTTAATATTATTAATTTTTTTTTTTTTTTTTTTTCAACAAGTCAGCCGTCTCCCACCGAGGCAGGGTGACCCAAAAAGAAAGAAAATCCCCAAAAAGAAAATACTTTCATCATCATTCAACACTTTCACCACACACATACATAATCACTGTCTTTGCAGAGGAGCTCAGATACGACAGCTGAGAATTGTCCCTCCCAGCTGTCACTATCCCAGACCCCTCCTTTAACGTGCAGGCATTGTACTTCCCATTTCCAGGACTCAAGTCCAACTAAATCAATTAACTGGTTTCCCTGAATCCCTTCACAAAATGTTACCCTGCTCACACTCCAACAGATCGTCATGTCCCAAAAACCATTCGTCTCCATTCACTCCTATCTAACACGCTCACACATGCTTGCTGGAAGTCCAAGCCCCTCGCCCACAATACCTCCTTTACCCCTTCCCTCCAACCTTTTCTAGGACGACCCCTACCCCGCCTTCCTTCCCCTACAGATTTATACACTCTCCAAGTCATTCTACTTTGATCCATTCTCTCTAAATGACCAAACCACCTCAACAACCCCTCTTCAGCCCTCTGACAAATACTTTTAGTAACTCCACACCTTCTCCTAATTTCCACATTCCGAATTTTCTGCATAATATTTATGATTATTACTAGTTTATGATTATTACTAGCATTGCCACTCTCACCAAGAATCAAGCAGATGGTTATAAATGTACCATAATATTGCTGTGAAGAGGAATTCAGATCTTTATTTTGATAGATTGATATGTTAATATTAATAAAGTATTCACTGGTGGGATTCCTGGCAAATGTTCTCAGTTGTATACTTTGTCAAGAAATTGGTTGAGTTGCCCAGTCTTAAAAGTAATTAAAAGAGTGTTGAAATTATTTTATTTGATAAACTATTTAAAATGAAGTGTCAGCATTTTTATTTACCTTAGACATAATGAGATGGCAGTCTGCAGCCTCAGATACTTGCTACTGATGCAGGCTTGTTGCCTAGCCCTACCCCTCAAGGGACGTTCTAAGATGGCAGTGAGAGGCCTTTGATCTTGTTTTTGGATTGAACCTGAATGTCTCCCATTTTCCAGGCACTGTATGACTCCTACCCTCAAAGGAGGTTTATGGATGCCAGTGAAGTAGCTCTTAACATCTTAACTGGAACCAACATACTACTATGCAGGTGACAAGGATTTGTCCAAAGTACAGTGGACCTCGAGTTGTTGGTCCTGCTCAAAAGGCCCTTTTATGTAAGTTTATTTTTTACAATGCTTTTTAAGTATATTTTGGGGGTGTAAAAGGACTAGTCTATTTACATTATTCTTAAGGGATAAATTCGGTTGGTAATGGCACTTGAACAGCATTCTGTTACGAAAAATGGACGAACACCGGGGGTCCACTGTACTAGTATGCACAATTTTTCATGCCTTCAGATATGCCACATGTCAATATTTTTGACTTCTTCTGAACTGTTTGGGTTTTTACAACCTCTTTATGCCTTTGAAAAAATTCAAGGCTAGGCTGCTCCATGTAGTGCATCATAGGTAACAATGCCTAACTAGCATGAGTAAACTATTAAACCAGGACTTTTTCTGCTGATTGATAAATTCTAAAGTGTAAATATCGCTGGTGCATTTGTGCCCCTGTTGCCATGTGATATTTTTTTGCCAACTTCAATACACCATAAAATTCTTATCCTTTTTTCAAAATTTTGCTACACAGGAAATTTTATTTCTGGGGTACAGTACCACAGTTTAAGGTTAATACATAGATTTAGACCTGACCTGATTGCCTCCCATTTTCCCCAGGCATTGTATGACCCCTATGGGTTTAGCTCTTCCCCTGGTTAAAATAAAATAAATTTCCACCTAAAACTATTCTCCACTACAATAAAATAAATAAATATAGTAAAATAAAATGTTTATTGTTAGTGGTCATATAAAGAAGTTACAATAATTAAACATAAATATCATTTGGTTATAGTTTTCATACAATTATAATACAGATGCCCCTCAAGGGAGGTTCCTTGATGCTGGTAAGGGGCTCTTGATCTAGGGAATTGGATCTGTGCTCCAGTTCCCTGTATTGAGCCTGAATGCCTTCCACCCCCCCCCACAGGCACTGTATAATCCTATGAGTTTAGCACTCCCCGATGATTATAATAATAATACAGAAAATTTTATACAAATGCATGTTCAGTAGAAAGTAACTTATTATGCAAAGCATTTTAAGGAAACTAATCCTAAAACCTCACATACTACTGTATTCCATTCTAGGCTTGGCATATACTACAGTGGAAGCTCGGTTTTCGTACACCCCAGTTTTCGTAGGATTCGGTTTTCAACGACTTTTTCTGTCAAAATTTTGTCCCAGATTTGAGTTGACAATGGTCCGTACCAAACGCGTCTGCCTGCCCGCCTGCATTACTCGGCCACTCAAGCGTCGAGTGACTCAGTCTGCCTTTGTTTATCATTGAGTGAGCATCACCCTACGCGTTCAGCCGAAACATTTCGTAATAATCCATTGTTTTTTGTGCTTGTTTATTGAGTGTGACTGCTAAATAAGCCACCATGGGGCCAAAGAAAGTTCCGAGTGCCAGCCCTTTGATAAAGAAGGCGAGAAACACGATAGAATTAAAAAAAGAAGTCGTAGCTAAGTACAAAAGTGGCGTACGGGTGGATGATCTCGCCAGGATGTACTGGAAATCCGCATCAATGATCAGTTCCATCCTGGCAAAGAAAAAAGAAATCAAGGAAGCTGAGTGAGTTGCAAAGTTTTGTGGAGAAATATCACCCTAACAAAGCTGTTGCAAGCCATGTCTGCAACACGTTCAATGACAACACCTTGTCCCATTTTAGACAAATCACCCCTCAAGGGAGGTTCCTTGACACTGGTGAAGGGCTTTTGATCTAAGGAATTGGATCTGTGCTCCAGTTCCCTGAATTAAGCCTGAATACCTTCACATCCCCCCCCCCACAGGCGCTGCATAATCTTACGGGTTTAGCGCTCCCCCTTGATCATAATAATAATAATTTAGGCAAATCTTAAAGAGATGCCAGAAACAGACACCTCTGGATAGATTTTTTGTGCAACAGCGGTACAGTGACTCTCAAGCTGGTCCTAGTGCCAGTAAAAGACAAAGAAGGGAAGTAACCCCGATAGGGCCTTGATACCTGAAGTCCTTATGGAAGGGGATTCCCCTTCCAAACAATAACCTCTCCTCTCACCTCCTCGCCGTCTTCCATACACCAACAAGAGTCTTCAATAAAGGTAAAAGTGATGTTAAATGTTCATTTATCCATTTCATTAGTCATTTATATTTATTTCTCACTGTTTTCTGTGTAAAACTATTTGTAGTTACACTATTCTCTATAAAATGTATTTTTTGTTAATATTTTTGGGTGTCTGGAATGAATTAATTGGATGTACATTATTTCTTATGGGAAATATTGCTTCAGTTTTCGTACAATTCGGTTTTCATCAGACTTTCTGGAACGAATTAATCACGAAAACCGAGGTTCGACTGTAATTTTAGGCATTTTGTATATGTACAGAACGAGTTATTCATTCCATTCTATTAACCCTTGTGCGTTTGGCACTTAGTTTTTATTGTAATAATAATAATAATAAAAATATTCAATCTATTCATGAGTATTATGAGAATTAAAAGTATTATGAGTATTAAGAGAAAATTTTAGAAAGGACTTAATTTTAAATGAGTTCTTGGTAAAATGACCAGTTTTATCTATTCGGCATGACATTACAGTGGACCCTCACTTTTCGTACAGCTCCCAACTCTAACAATTACGTAAGTGTATTTTTGTAAGTGCTTTTGTAAGTGTATTTTTGGCGGTCTGAAACGACTAATCTAATTTACATTCGTTCTTATGGGAACAAATTCGTTCAGTAATGGCACTCGAACAGCATTGTGGAAAGAATTATCAACAAAAACTGAGGGTCCACTGTATATACATGTACAGTGGACCCCCGGAAATCGAACAGCTTCCAACTCGAACTATTATGTAAGTGTATTTGTAAGTGCCTTTTGTAAGTGTATTTTTGGGGGTCTGAAACAGAGTAATCTAATTTACATTTGGCTTTATGGGAACAAATTCGTTCGGTAACGGCACTAGAACAGCATTCTGAAACGAATTACAGTGGCCCCCCGGTGTTCATACTGCTCCAAACTCGAACAATTATGTAAGTGTATTTTTATAAGTGCTTTTGTAAGTGTGTTTTGGGGGGTCTAAAAGGACTAAGCTAATTTACATTATTCCTTATGGGAACAAATTCGTTTGGTAACGGCACTTGAACAGCATTCTGGAATGAATTAATTATGAACACCGGGGGTCCACTGTATGTTCGATTTCCATCGGTCCGAGTATCGGTGATTTCGAGTTTCGATGCTTTCTTCGGTCAAATTTTCCCTCGCCAATCGGTCATTCCCTCGACTATCGGTCTGGGTACCAGACCTGTCCGCCTGCCCGCGCTTGCGCACCTCGCCGTGCAGGCTTCGTGAGCCAGTCTAGCGTTGTTTACCATTGAGAGAACATTACCCAGCGTGCTCATTCAAACATTTCACAATAAATTTATTGTGTTTATTGCTGGTTTAGTGATTGTGACTGTGAAATAAGTCACCATGGGTCCAAAGAAGCTTCCTAGTGGCACCCTGTGGTAAAGAAAGTGAGAAACACCATCAAACTGAAGAAGGAGATCGTAGAAAAATATGAGTGGCGTATGTGTGAGTGAGTTTACCAGGATGTACAACAAAAACCAATCTAGTTTGCCAGGATGTACAACAAAAACCAATCTAGTTTGCCAGGATGTACAACAAAAACCAATCTACTATCACCTCTATCCTGGCAAAGAGAAAAGAAATCAAGGTGTTGACATGTTTGCCAAAAATAGATCGAAAACAGTGGATGAGCATCATCTTGACTACATGTATTTATTAAACTTGTCAGCATCTGTTCAAGATGCTCAATTTTTTCCTGCAAGTTTGTTATAATTTGAAGAAGGTCAGGCGAATCAAATGCCTCTCCAGAGGAAGGCTCTTCTGAATTAGTTCTTTCTCTAACACCTATAACCTTAACAGGTACCTTGGTTAAATCAGTGCTCTTTGTTGGTGCCTGTGACATGACTACCTCATCATTCATTGCGGGTGGGTCCTGTGCATCTGACTCATCTCCAGCTTCCATGGTGGTTACATGTGTGGTGTCCGTCTGACTGTTGGAGATGTGTGTATTGGGAGGAGTGACATGCTTATCCCCAAATTCAGGTGGAGGCATAGGTAAGGGTGGCGAACTATCAGTAGTTCCACATGTGCTAGCAGGGTTGGCTAGCTCCTCCACAACTGGTGTGTGTGATGGCACTCTGGTATCACCAGAATCATTTGCAGGGAGGTTGGACTCGTCCACACTTTGCAGAGGTTCAGTCTCAGATCTGGTTGTGGTAGACTGGATGGCCTCGTCCTCAAATGGCATTAAAGGACTGTTGTCATTTTTACGTCGAAGGTTGTTTGGGTTCCGACTGCAGTTCTTATGGGAAACTGTAACCCCTTCTTCTTTACAGTTAATACACTTATATTTTTGGCTGTCAAAGCCTACTGTGCATTCTCTAGTGGAATGTTTCCCAGCACACTTACCACACCAAGAATGTAGTAATCCCTATGCTATACTTTCTACAAGATTGATGGACTGAACACATCGACTCCAGGCTGAGGGACTGATTACCTCAAATTCCTCCTCTCCTTACAACTTTCTGCTTTGTATTGGACTGATTAAGCCACTGTGTGGCGAAACGTTTCCTTAATAAAGATTCCCATATGTTGCACAAGTGTCTCAATCTTCAACTCGTCGGTTTTCAAAACCATTTATCACATCTGTCAGACACTGCAACATCATGGGATTTTGATACAAGAAATTCTTCAATACTTGTCCAACCTTTGGACGAAGATCCACTTTGACTAGTGGATGGTACCACTATGACCCTGCCTCCTCTTGCTTCGCCTTACCTGACTACAGTATATAAGCCACTTCTACGGCCCTATGCTGTACTTTCTACAAGATTGATGGACTGAACACATCGACTCCAGGCTGAGGGACTGATTACCTCAAACTCCTCCTCTCCTTACACCTTTCTGCTTTGTATTGGACTGATGAAGCCACTGTGTGACGAAACGTTTCCTTAATAAAGATTCCCATATGTTGCATAAGTGTCTCAATCTTCAGGCCCAGACTCATGGAACTCCGTGTTCATCAAGAACTGCAAGAAGCCTCTGGCACGTGCCTTCAGCATTCTATGGAGAGGGAGCATGGACACAAGGGTCATCCCACTCTCACTAAAAACAACAGACATAGCCCCACTCTACAAAGGTGGCAGTAAAGCAATTGCAAAGAACTACAGACCGATAGCATTAACATCCCATATCATAAAAATCTTTGAAAGGGTTCTAAGAAGCAAGATTGCCAACCACTTAGATACTCATCAGTTACACAACCCAGGGCAACACGGGTTTAGAGCAGGTCGCTCTTGCCTGTCCCAGCTACTGGACCACTATGACAAGGTCCTGGATGCTGTAGAGGATAAACAAAATGCAGATGTATACACAGACTGCAAAAGCCTTCGACAAGAGTGACCACGGTGTAATAGTACACAAAATGCGTGATGAGGGAATAACAGGAAAAGTTAGTAAATGGATCTATAATTTCCTGACAAATAGAACACAAAGAGTAGTAGTAAACAGAGTAAAGTCCGAGGTAGCTACGGTGAAAAGCTCCGTTCCACAAGGCACAGTACTCACTCTCATCCTCATATCTGGCACACACAGAGATATAAGTCATAACTCCATGTCTTCCTTTGTGGATGACACCCGAATTGCCATGACAGTGACCTCCATCGAAGACACCGCAAGACTCCAAGCGGACATCAACCAAATCTTCAAATGGGTCACTTAAGACAATATGAAGTTCAATTAAGAGAAATTTCAACTACTCAGGTATGGAAAACTTAAGAAAATTAAAACTGTATCAGAGTATACAACAAATTCTAACCATACATTAGAGCAAAAAAGTAATGTGAAGGATTTGGGAGTGATAATGTCAGAGAATCTCGCCCTCAAAGACCACAACAATGTATCTACCGCATCTGTTAGGAAAATGATAGGATGAATAATGAAAACCTTGTAGATGAATGGTTCAGAGAACCGACAAGTTATAAATTAGACACATATGCAACACTTGGGTATCTTTATTGAGGAAACGTTTTGCCACAAAGGGGCTTCATCAGTCCAATACAAAGCAGAAAGGTATAAGGAGAGGAGGAGTTTGAGGTAATCAGTCCCTCGGCCTGGAGTCGATGTGTTCAGTCCATCAATCTTGTAGAAACTACAGCATAGGACATAGTAGTGGCTTATATACTGTAGGCAGGTGAGACGAAGCAGTATTGGACTGATGAAGCCACTGTGTGGCGAAACGTTTCCTCAATAAAGATACCCAAGTGTTGCATATGTGTCTAATTTATAATGAGAACCTTCATAACTAGGGACGCCAAGCCCTTGATGATTCTCTTCAAATCGCTTTTTCACTCTAGGATGGCGTACTGCTGTACACTAACTGCCCTCTTCAGGGCAGTTAAGACACCTAAAGTACTGGAAACAGTTGAAGTCCCTTGATTTGTATTCCCTGGAATGCAAGCGAGAGAGATACATGATAATATACACTTGGAAAATCCTAGGGGATTGGTACCAAACTTGCACACAAAAATCACTCCTTATGAAAGCAAAAGACTCGGCAGGAGATGCAACATCCCCCAATGAAAAGCAGGGGTGCCACGAGTAGACTGATAGACAACGCAATAAGTGTCAGGGGCCCAAGACTGTTCAACTGCCTCCCAGCATACATATGGGGGATTACCAATAGACCCTTGGCTGTTTTCAATAAGGCACTGAACAGGCACCTAAAGTCAGTACCTGACCAGCCAGGCTGTGGTTCGTACCTCAGTTTGCGTGCGGCCAGCAGTAACAGCCTGGTTGATCAGACCCTGATCCACCACGAGGCCTGGTCTCAGACCAAGCCGCGGAGGCGTTGACCCCCGAAACCCTCTCTAGGTATATAGAAAACCTCTTTTTTTATGCAGAGCATTTCAGGCAAATTAGATTAAGTAAGTTTATTCAGGTATACACAAATACATTTACATACATTATCATACATAGCAGCATATGTGTAGAGAACCTAGGATAACCCAAAAAGTCAGACAGAGTGACTTATTTCCATTGTCCCCAGGATACGACCCACACCAGTCAGCTAACACCCAGGTACCTATTCACTGCTAGGTGAACAGCATCTCACTACGTCCTTCGGAGTCCAGAGTGACTGGAAATTCTTTAATAATCAAGTCTTCCGGTCGATTCTGTGAGAATCATCCGAATTATATATTACATTTTTTCGTACGGTTTCCCATTATTTTTTTGTTAATGAAGTTTTTCATAGGAAGTGTTATCATGATTTAACTGAGTTCCGCCTGAACGATTTTTCGTTGTAGAAACAGATGACTAACCAAACTTTTTTTTTCGATTGGGCGAAAAAAAACGGGGTGGTGAGGTGAGGATAAACGTGTGAAGACGTTCAACAGGAACTTTCCTCCCCTCTCCCTCTCCCCCCTCCTTTCTTCCCCCTCTCATTCTTCCCCTCCTCTTTGCTCAAGTAGTGAAATTTACAATAGTTGAGGCAACGTGGCAGAGGAGCTAAGACTTGTTTGGAGCACTGACCCTCTGTTGAAGAAGAAGGGGGAGGGGGGGGAAGGAAGAGGGCTAGCAGTTTGGGGAGCAGGGGGTGGCTGAATATGTGGGGTAGGGGAGATGGCAGCGTTGTGGGGGACAGATGGTACCTGAAGGAGGGATGGTTGGTGGTTATCACTAACACTGAACATGTGGAGACATGACTCACGAAATCGTAATGACACGATTGCAAACAAACCATACCACGGGTGGGGTTAGAACCCGCGATTAGAATCATAAAACTCCAGACCGAAGTGTTAGCCACTGGGCCAGCTGGCTACAATAAGATTCATCCAACTAGGTATATTTAAACACCATAGGAAGGTTAGCATAGGAACCACTGTGTCCACAAATGTAAGTTTTTACAGACAAATCTCCCTCCAGCTGGCGGGATATTTGTTACCTGTATCTGATACTGCATTGTAGTGTTACCTGTACCAGATACTGTATTGTTACCTGTACCAGATACTGTATTGTTACCTGTTCCAGAATAAACTTACTTACCACTGTGTAAAGTATGAATCCCAGTTCCATCTTCCCCCCTTTCCCTTCCTTCCTTGCTTCCTTCCTTCCTTCCCTTCCTCTCTCCTTTTTTCATCCCCCTCTCGTTCTGTTTTCCTGTTCTCTTTTTCCTCCCCCACCTCCTTCCCCTCCTCACGTGCCACGTACTCCTTCTCACGTGCCACGTACTCCTCACGTGCCACGTACTCCTCACGTGCCACGTACTCCTCACGTGCCACGTACTCCTTCTCACGTGCCACGTACTCCTTCTCACGTGCCACGTACTCTCACGTGCCACGTACTCCTCACGTGCCACGTACTCCCTCGCGTAATAAGAATCACTGCTAGAGATAATCTGTAAATAATTGCGCAATATCCGGGGGAAATGAAAATGAGATATAGTTTGTATGTTAATTGTGGAGTGTGAGTGTGCGTGAGGACAGACCATGGAGGAAGACAAGTCTAAAGACCTCGGCGAGAAACCCTAGTGTAAAAGCCTAGGTCCTCTAGGCGAAAGACCTTAGTATAAAGACCTCAGTGAAAGACCTTAGTATAAAGACCTCAGTGAAAGACCTTAGTATAAAGACCTCAGTGAAAGACCTTAGTATAAAGACCTCAGTGAAAGACCTTCAGCTTGACAATCCCTCGGTGAAGATGAAAGAGCATTGGCCAACTGTCCTAATCAAAGTCTTTGTCAAAAGACCATGAAAGTAAAACTGATGATACTCTTTGCATCTTGATGTTGGTGAGAGGCTCCTGATCCAAGGAACTGGATCTTTAACATCATTCAGGCATCATTCAAGGAACTGGACCTATGTCCATTTCCCTGAATGATAATTAAGACACATGTGCAACAGTTAGGTATCTTTATTGCTGAAACGTTTCAGTCAAATGTCGGTATTTTTATACCATTTTCAACAGGCCTGGATGTCTTCCATTCTCTGAGGCACTGTATGACCCCTATGGGCTTAGTGCTTCCCCATGAATGTAATAATAATAATAATAATAAGTAGTGAAATAGATTTAAAATATACACTATTTTTTTAAGCTAGCCACAAATTATTTGTTACATCGCTACACTGAAGCTAAAAAATGACACTGACTTTATTTCTGCATATATATATATATATATATATATATATATATATAATATATATATATATATATATATATATATATATATATATATATATTGCAGAAATAAAGTCAGTGTCTATAATATATATATATATATATATATATATATATATATATATATATATATATATATATATATATATATATATATATATATATATATATATTGTTGAGGAAAAATTATTGGCCTTGCACGTAATTGTACTATGTGATGTGTGACGATTCTCATAAAACGCATTAATTTAAAAGATAACATTTTTTTTTATTCTGCCACTTTTTTACCTGCTTCTTGGACCGTGTCTCCCGGGGGACTCTGCTCCACTCTCCCGCCCCTGGACCGTGTCACCCGGGGGACTCTGCTCCACTCTCCCGCCCCTGGACCGTGTCACCCGGGGACTCTGCTCCACTCTCCGCCCCTGGACCGTGTCACCCGGGGACTCTGCGCCACTCTCCCGCCCCTGGACCGTGTCACCCGGGGACTCTGCTCCACTCTCCCGCCCTGGACCGTGTATCCCGGGGACTCTGCTCCACTCTCCCGCCCCTGGACCGTGTCACCCGGGGACTCTGCTCCACTCTCCCGCCCCTGGACCGTGTCACCCGGGGGACTCTGCTCCACTCTCCCGCCCCTGGACCGTGTCACCCGGGGGACTCTGCTCCACTCTCCCGCCCCTGGACCGTGTATCCCGGGGGACTCTGCTCCACTCTCCCGCCCCTGGACCGTGTCACCCGGGGGACTCTGCTCCACTCTCCCGCCCCTGGACCGTGTATCCCGGGGACTCTGCTCCACTCTCCCGCCCCTGGACCGTGTCTCCCGGGAGACTGCTCCACTCTCCCGCCCCTGGACCGTGTCTCCCGGGGGACTCTGCTCCACTCTCCCGCCCCTGGACCGTGTCTCCCGGGAGATTCTGCTCCACTCTCCCGCCCCTGCACCGTGTCTCCCGGGGGACTCTGCTCCACTCTTCTCTCCCGCCCCTGGACCGTGTCTCCCGGGGACTTTGCTCCACTCTCCCCTCTCCCGCCTCTTCTCATGTTTTTCTAGCTGCGACACTGGTTTGAAGACCTTAGAAAAGAAATTCTGTATGATTGACTTCGGAAGAAAGGCTTTGTAGGAAAGACCTTGAAGGCGAGACCTTGTAGAAGAGACCTAGGAGGAGATAACCTGGAGTCACCTTGTAGAAAAGACCTTGAAGAGAAAACTTTTACAAAATATATTTGTAAAAGACGTCTGTGAAAACACTGAAGTAGGATACGGTTAAGAGACTTCGAGGAAAGACCGTGGTAGCGAGGTCTCTGCAACAAGCTTCGTCGAGATAATAAAGTCCTTAGTCAAAGATCTTGTCGAGGTAATTAAGCTGGAACTATTCACCAAAAACCCGTTTCGGTCCTTCCTAGACCACTGTCAAATGATTTGACACTGGTTCAAGACCGACCGAAACTTCGCCTGAGGTTCTCAGGGCGGGTTTTGGGCGAATTGCATCTTTACATTTACCTTTGATATAACTGATGAGTTCCGAGAGTTTTTCTATTCCGGGCTGTTGCTGCTGGTAGCCTGCAGCCCCACATATCCATTACAGCCTGGTTGATCTGGCATCTGGTGAAGATACTTGTCCAGTTTCCTCTTGAAATGCCTCTGAAAATTACGAATTGTTCACGCTCAGTGTGAACAATTCGTATAAAATATGAATTACAATAAAATGAACAAAAATATATAGATTCAAGCGTCTCTGGGGACCAGTGACCAAAATCAGCGTGTGGAGGAACGATAGCTGCTTAGTCAACCTTGTTCACTACGGTAACTCGCGCTGCGATACTAGTGTCTCATAAGTTCATGTTAGGTGCGATAAACTAGGTTTTAAGTATGTTTAGCTTGGTAAATTAGGGAAGTTATTAATGCCTCCCACACATTCCTCACTGATCACATCGCACAATACAAATTGCAATGCCTTCATTTGCAAAGACCCTTTTCCCGCACATTCTGTCTTCTCCTCCTCCTCCCCCTCCTTCTACTTCCCTGCTGCTGTTGCTGCTGTTCCTCCTCTTCCTCCTTCCCTTCTCCTCCTAACCCCAATAAATCAAAATATATTCTATTTTTACTTTAATCTTTCCTCGAGAACCCCCTTCATGAGCTTCCCTTCCAAACGACCTCTGTCATCCCTCACCCGAAGGCCCTTACCCTGACACTTCCCTTCCTGTGTCCCCCCCTCTCTCTCTTCCTCCCCCAGCGTCCATCTTCCCCGTCCCTGAAGGCCGCAGCACTGTCAACAAAACAGACATCCCATCCTCGAACTCGCTCAGTCCCTCGCTCATCAGCCGTGCACCACCTCGCTTCCTCAACCCGACACCCCTTTGACTTCTACCAGTTTTCCACTGGCTTTCCCCCGCTCCACCACCCACAATCCACAACCCACCAGAATTACTTTGCTGCCCACAGCTCATCACTACTCAAAAAATAATTCGCTTTCTCTTACTCCAAGGTAAGATGCAACATTCACTTTGTCGTGATTAGCAAAGAGGTTACAGATAACTCCGTTACAAAATGTGTTAGACCTTATCTTATATATAGCAAGTGTAGCAAGAAGATACAGGAACGCATGTGTTCAAATGGACGCGTATGTTTTCATTTGTACACAAACGCACACATGATATACACACACAATAAGAAAAGGATGAGTAGACTGTATCTTGCTCGACTGTATGAACGGATTTGACGCAGTTCCACATAGGAGACTGTTATACAAACTGAAAAAGCAGGAATAATTAAAATGCAAGGTGCTCTAACAGATATACCTGGAGAGGGTTTCGGGGATCAACGCCCCCGCGGCCCGGTCTGTGACCAGGCCTCGTGGTGGTTCAGGGCCTGATCAACCAGGCTGTTAGTGCTGGCCTCACGGAAACCAACGTACGAACCATAGCCCGGTTGATCAGGTACTGACTTTAGGTGCCAGTCCAGCGCCTTCTTGAAGACAGCCAGGGGTCTATTGATAATCCCCCTTATGTATGGTGGGAGGAGGCAGTTGAACAGTCTTGGGCCCTTAACACTTACTGTGTTGTCTCTTAGTGTACTCATGGTGCCCCTGCTTTTCATTGGGGGGATGTTGCATCTCCTGACGAGTCTTTTGCTTTCTTAGGGAATGATTTTCCAAGTGTATATCATTATGTATCTTTCTCGCCTGCGTTCCAGGGAATACATATCATGGGACTTTAACCGTTTCCTTGAGAAATACCTTGAGAATAAAAGGCAGATGGTAATAGCAACAAAAAAAAAGTGTTGGAACGGATGAGTGGAGTCACAAAAGATCAGTGAAAAGATCCTCGTTGTTCCTGATATACACTAAATAACTTACCAGGGGAAATAAAAATACACATATCGTTGTTTGCGGATATGAACTTAAATAATAATAATAAAAAAGACAGGACTGGGAGAGGTTCCAAGATTTCCAAGATGACTTGACTTTGCAAATCGCAAAATAATGATAATATGAGAGGAAGTGAGAAGTCCGGACAAGGAATACAACCTGAGAGGAGAGATGCTGTAGAGATAGATTTTGCCACCGAAGTGGCTAGTTTATTGTGCACCCCATATCCATCCTGTGGACGGTAGCGCAAGAGCATATGGATACACAAAAGGCCTAGGCACTAGGCCCCAAAGGGGTTAACAATTGTACATTTGGGTTTATATCTACATTTCAATTATCTGTTACAAGCAGGTATCTTATTTCATGAATAAGATATCTTGACATGTCACATAGGTTATTATATTGTCTATCTCTATATTCCTCAATAAGTGCACAATTAAGCACATAGTGTTCAAGACAGTGACCATATGCCTGATCACATAATTTGCGTTTAGTTTGATCATCATCTGTGTCTCCCAAACTGTCAGAAGTACCTGTAGCCAAGCCTACGCCTGGCCACTACAACATCAGTCAGTCTGTTCACATTGCAAGTTGCTCCACAAACATGCCCATCTGTGCTCGCATTATCATGAGCACAGATAGGCACGTTCATGGAAATTAATTTGGATTTATATCTACAGTTCACTTATCTGTTACAAGCAAATTTAGGAAATTTGCTTAGAATAAGTGGTATCCTACCTTCACTAATAAGATATCTTGACATGTCACATAGGTTATTATACTGTCTATCTCTATATTCCTCAATAAGTGGACAATTCAGCACATAGTGTTCAAGACAACGTTGTACAAGGAGAAAGATATGGGAGTAAGCATCAAGCCAAGCGCATCACTAGAAGTACATATCAACCACATACCTTCAACAGAATCTACAGAACTAGCTTGAGAACTGCTTGCAGAAACCTCAACAAAGATTTGTTTTGGACATTATACACAACTTACGTTAGGCCCATCTTTGAGTATACTTCGCCCACATGAAACCCACACCTCGTCAAAGAAAGTATAGAAGATCCAAAGATTCGCAACAACGAAAAGGGAGACTTCAGAAAATCGATGTAACAATATTCGAAGAAGGAATGAGGACACGATCAAAACAGTGTAAAATAATAAAAACAAAACAAAAAAACAGGTAAAGTAAATAGGAAAAGGCTGCTTGAAATGAAAGAAGAAATTAAAGAATACAGATAAGAGCTGGAAAAAGCAGATGAACCACGAGGATGTTAGGAAATATTTTTTCATTCTCAAAGTAGTAAGTGGAGCGACCTCGGCGAGTGGTGAAAAAAAAAAACACTACACAGTATGAAGAGTAGATACGAGCGGAACCTGAAGGGTGGTAATTAAGACAAGGGACCAGGAGCTATGAACCAAGTCACTAGATACTTTTTGGTACTTCTCGGATATACAGGTTGAAATACACACCTTAATGTATATTAGCATAATATTCAAGAAGCTTACAACGCCTGGGGAATAGGTTTGATCCGAGGGTTAGGGTAGCTCAAATTTCTTAGATACTTTACCAAAATAGAAGGATCCTCCTTAAAGGAAATAGTAAGTCCAGCTGTGCTGGCAGGAAGGATCAGAATCTGCCATCTCATGCGACCCCGCAGTGAATGTTTAATAATATCCGCATCGCTCAAGCCTTCCAGTTTATTCTCAAATTATATTATGATAATTATTAAAATTTTCCACACAGTTCAAGATAATAGATTCCGTTTCGTGATGTAGGAAAGTCCAACTTGTGTGATGGTATATTAGAGGGAAACATAGCTAGCCTGTGTACCCAATCTTAGTTAAAAAAAAAATCACATTCGAAGACCTACAGATTAGATTTCATATAATTATAAATAGCATAAATAAAAGAAAATAATGCTTACAGTATTAAAGGTACTCAAATGTATCTTTATTTCTCTTTTCATTTGACTCCGCATACCGATTAAAGATCTGAAAGTAACTTATATAGGTACGGACGAAACTGTGTACGTACTACGAGATGATTCAACTAGTGTTGCTGAAGACGATGGTCCAGCTGCTGCTGCTGTGTTGTTGCTGCTGCTGTGTTTCTGGTGAGTAGCTCTCTTATTATATTTATCTCTACATATGCGTGTGTGAACATTTAACTGACTTATATTGAATATCTCTGAATACGATTACATTTACATTCTTGTGGACATTTAATTTCAACTGACTCATCCTTCATGGCGTACCTCTAAATACGATTGCCTATACATGTTTATGTGGCCTTTTGTTTTAAATGTCTGTAACTGTACAAAGGCTACTGCAAGTCATCTTGCCTGTACATGTCCAGTCATGGAGGCAGTAACTAAGTTTTGTGATGGTGCAGGCGCTGGTTCCCTGCACGGGCGTGGACGAGATCCTCTGCGCCCACCACGACAAGTGCATCAAACTGCGCTTCGTGTGTGACAAAGACCGTGACTGTAGCGACCACTCCGACGAGGATCAAGACCTTTGTGCGGTAAGGACTTCCATGGTGTCTATCACCTCTCCAGCCTGTGTCTATCACCTCTCCAGCCTGTGTCTACCACCTCTCCAGCCTGTGTCTATCACTTCTCCAGCCTGTGTCTACCACCTCTCCAGCCTGTGTCTACCACTTCTCCAGCGTGGAGTATAAGCAGGTAACCTCTCCAACGATTAACAGACGGAGAATCGAAGCTCCACTACTTACGCTGTATTACCCACGTGGATTTAAGGCTTCACATATTAATATTATCTCCCCCGTGTGATGGCACCCATCACACGACACTAGCTGCCTGTGTGCTGGTGGCACAATGCAACTTGGACAATACATGTGTATAGCAATGAGTGCCTCAGTGTTTAGCAGTAATACTTGTGTTTATTAATCTACGGATTTTAGGATTTTATCATTATTACTGTCATTTGAATCACACACACACAGCCAGGAGCTGAGACTCGACCCCTGCAACCACAACTAGGTGAGTACACACACACACACACACACACACACACAGCCAGGAGCTGAGACTCGACCCCTGCAACCACAAATAACTGAGAACTTAAGGAAATGATCCTCACAATTTCACGGATCGACCACCACAAACAAAACTGGAGAGCTATCAAACCTGGCGGCCCTGTCCCTGGACCCATTATGGGCCTTTGTAATTAATATTTTGACTACCACCCACACCATGGGTAGGGGGTACATATTCCCGCTGTGTTTTGTACCCTTAAGAGGATTATTCTACCTTATTTAATGTGTTGACCACGATGAAAGTTATTACAATAATAATAATATCACAAGGACCCCAATGGAAACAAGTCACTTTGACTTTTTTCTTGGTTTATCATAAGTAATTACACACTTTACTATGTGTGATAATTGTACTTATGTGCTCCTGTATCTAAATAACTTATTTACTTACTTCAATCTTCCCTCTCGCTTCTGCTCGCCATTGTGCTCTCCCGGCGATGGTGCGCCAGGCGTGGCGGAACGACTGCCTGCGCGGGGAGGTGCGGTGCCGACGGGGTGAGGTGACCACCTGTATCAGCATCCCAGACTACTGCACCTCACATGACCCTCCCTGTGAAGGTGACCTTGACCTGCGTCTCTGTCAGGTAATTTGCACCTCCCACACTCTCACTCCAAACTATATTAATCATTTATTGTTATTATTATTATTATTATTGGGAAACGTTACAATAAGAGGCACTCAGATTCGATCCTAGGGGGAGCGAGCAGGTTTATTGCCTTGGATCAAGAGTCCCTTACCGGCATCTCACTTGACGTAAAGCTGTGTAACGATGTTTCATGTGATGTTCTGTAACACAGTATCCTACAAAACTATGTATATAACCTTGTTGGAGACACTTGTAAACTGTACCACATGATGAAGATGAGGTACGATAACTATAATGAAGATGAGGTACGATAACTATAATGAAGATGATGTACGATAACTATAATGAAGATGAGGTACGACAATTATAATTAAGTTGAGGTACGATAACTATAATGAAGATGAGGTACGATAACTATAATGAAGATGAGGTACGATAACTATAATGAAGATGAGGTACGATAACTATAATGAAGATGAGGTACGATAACTATAATGAAGATGAGGTACGACAACTATAATGAAGATGAGGTACGACAACTATAATGAAGATGAGGTACGATAACTATATTACAGATGTTACAATATTTATCTTACAGATGATATGCGATAACTATACTACACATGTACGATAACTATGTTACATATTGTGTACGATAACTATGTTACAGATAATGCACCATAACTATGTTACTTATGATTTAAGATAAATGTTTTACAGATGATGTACGATAACTATATGACAGATGTACGATAACTATATGACAGATGTACGATAACTATATGACAGATGTACGATAACTATATGACAAATGTACGATAACTATATGACAAATGTACGATAACTATATGACAGATGTACGATAACTACATTACAGATGATGGTTACGATAACACTGAATATGTTACAGATGCTGCACGACAAAAAGTTACAACCTCTAAACAGCGTCGTACTCAAAGACTTCGGTCGCAAAGGTAAGTCGAGAACAGTTTGCCAATTACTACCACTACCCCCACCACAACCACAATCACCAATACTACCACAACCACCGCCAATAGGAACATAGTAACTACGTAATAAAAAATCATGTTATTGTAATATTTCCACCATTATCATAGTCCTAATAAATTTCGGTAACGTGGCATTAGGGAAAGATAAATAATATAATATAATGAATATATGTCGTGCTTTATAGCACGACGCCCCGGCCGCGGGGGCGTTGACCCCCGAAACACCCTCTAGGTATACTCCAGGTACTCCCTCCAAGGCAAGGTGACACAGGGGAGGATATACATTCACTCAGTCATCGTCTTTCCAGAAGTCTGCTGACATCAAAATTACTCATCCGACTGCAACATCCTCACCCTTCCTTCAGAGTGCAGGTACTGTACTTCCCACCTCCAGCACCACAACATCACCACCCTTCCTTCAGAGTGTAGGCACTGTACTTCCCACCTCCAGCACCACAACATCCCCACCCTTCCTTCAGAGTGCAGGCACTGTACTTCTCACCTCCAGCACCACAACATCCCCACCCCTCCTTCAGAGTGCAGACACTGTACTTCCCACCTCCAGCACCACAACATCACCACCCTTCCTTCAGAGTGCAGACACTGTACTTCCCACCTCCAGCACCACAACATCCCCACCCTTCCTTCAGAGTGCAGACACTGTACTTCCCACCTCCAGCACCACAACATCCCCACCCTTCCTTCAGAGTGTAGGCACTGTACTTCCCACCTCCAGCACCACAACATCCCCAGCCTTCCTTCAGAGTGTAGGCACTGTACTTCTCACCTCCAGCACCACAACATCCCCATCCTTCCTTCAGAGTGCAGGCACTGTACTTCCCACCTCCAGCACCACAACATCCCCACCCTTCCTTCAGAGTGCAGGCACTGTACTTCCCACCTCCAGCACCACAACATCCCCCCTTCCTTCAGAGTGTAGGCACTGTCTTCCCACCTCCAGCACCACAACATCCCACCCTCCTTCAGAGTGCAGGCACTGTACTTCTCACCTCCAGCACCACAACATCCCACCCTTCCTTCAGAGTGTAGGCACTGTACTTCTCACCTCCAGCACCACAACATCCCCACCCTTCCTTCAGAGTGCAGGCACTGTACTTCCCACCTCCAGCACCACAACATCCCCACCCTTCCTTCAGAGTGCAGGCACTGTACTTCCCACCTTCAGCACCACAACATCCCCATCCTTCCTTCAGAGTGTAGGCACTGTACTTCCCACCTACAGCACCACAACATCCACATCCTTCCTTCAGAGTGCAGGCACTGTACTTCCCACCTCCAACACCACAACATCCCCACCCTTCCTTCAGAGTGCAGGCACTGTACTTCCCACCTTCAGGACTCGAACTCTGGCTAACCTGTTTTCTTGAACCTCCGCATTTTGCTTCATTACAACAATTTTTGTATACCTCATGAATGCTTAATGCCCCTCACTCCACAACTCATCATTTTAATAACAGACAGTATTTCAGTGTATCTTAAGACAGTCAAATGGGTGACTTTGAACGAGCCTTCAACAGTGATTGTCTAACTGACATATTTCTAGTGAGCAATTTGGGTCCCCGTTTTCAATTTGCATCTCGGAAGTCTTTATTCTTATCGCCTTTATCTTGTATTTCATTTATTGGTGTTATCACGTTGTGATATGTGATAATTAGTTATTTTTTTATTGTTTTAGTTAGTTTAATATCTTTATTATGCACTCCATACCCATCCTGTGGGCGGTAGTCAAAAGGTTACAGAGGTACATAATAGGTCCAGGGACTGGACCTCCAAAGTTTTGATAGCTGAGCAAGTTACAAAGGTAACGAACTCAGGTAGATCTGGTCACATCATGACAAGTTACAAAGGTATTTACAGATTATAGAGGTATATAATGGGTCCAGAGACTGGGCCCCAAAGTTTTGATAACTGAACAAGGTACAAAGGTAATGAACTCACAAGTTTCAAAGGTAATGAATCATGTAAGTAAATTTTCTTACTTACGTTTATACATGGTTGCAATCATAAACAAATTATAAAGTAACAATCTAACCTAACTAACCTCCTGTATGTAACGCATATCGAGAAATTTTATACGTATGTGAAAGTCACAAGAATAATGAGAATGGGTTGCACACCTGAGGCCATTGTTATGTGAAATATACATGTTTGTGAGTATTATGATTGCTGAGATTACCAGGGCCTTCTTCACTCCAATGTAAAAGCCCCTGGTGGGCGAAACGCATCAATAAATGTTTTAATACTCACATACGTGTCTGTTTTAATCATCAGTTCTGACGAGGGGCCATTGTGAAACCGCAATACGTACACAAATAACCTCCACACAGGAGAATGAAATCTACGATGATGGTTTCGGTCGGACCGAAACGTCGTCATAAGTTTCAGTCTGCTATGTGCGGATTATTTGTATATTGTTCCAGTCACGGCATTGTGCCTTTTTACTCGCAATACCTACGCTAATGTTAATCCTCTCGTGTTACACCCGCCACAGAGACCAACCTGGAGATGAGTGAGCAACAGGAGGAGCAGTTCCAGCAAGTGACGAACCTGACGATACAACATCCAGAGTGTCCGTTACTCTACACTTTGGTCGGCACCCACTGCCTCTCTCTCTTCTTCCCAGGAACTGTGAGTCTCAGTCTTAGTCTCGTAGGGAATCACACAAAGCCTGCTGAAAGGGAGGTAATCCGGCTTGATTCGAAGAAGAGGGTGCTTCCAATTCTTCTTCGGATCAAGAGTCCTGCATATCATCGAGGTACCCTTTTGAAGGTTATTTGAGCTGACTGTTCGAGTCCTTTAGTACACCTATACAAGTGGTTTAAAAGATAAGTGAGCAAACATTAGAGTATATTTACCGGAACACTTTTCAGTCCTGGGACCTTTACCACTTCTGCGCGTTAGAAGTCATCACAATCCCAGGACCCAAATGTTTTCTAATATGTCCTAGTGTTTGATCACGGTTCTTATTAAAAATCACTTGTCGGTATGTATTACCACGGTTTATACCACACCTGTGCAATTATAGGATCTCTCTCTTTCGGTAGGTGGGCTGGGGTGAGGCTCGAGCCTTCTGCAGGCTCCTGAATGGCGACCTTGTCACCTTAGATGACCTCACTAGCTACTACGACCTCCTCCGTCACCTGCGACGAGTAGGTGAGTAACAGTCTTCTAGGACTCACTAGTTATTTGGATAATTTTACAACTTTTTGACTACACCTGGATCATTAAGGCCACAGTTCACTTAAATACTAATTCAAGAGTATTTTCACTTCTAAAGTATTGATCAAGTCTCTCAAGGAACCTCACTTAGAGGAGCCTCTTGGTGTATATAGCCTTGTTGCAAAGACTATTATTTATAATGTTGGCAGGGATGACAACAGACTTCTGGGTTGGAGGCCGTTATCTTAGCACCAGCGCTGGTTGGACATGGCTAGACAACACTCCCATGGATCTGGGCTCCCCGTACTGGGCCCTCAGGTGGGTCAAATACTCCTATTACTATAGTCATGCAGAAATGGGAGGTCATCAGATTTAATCCAGGAAAAGGAAGGATAGTTTCAGTTGTAGATCTTTACCAGCATCAAGGAACCCCTCGTGAAGGAGGTCCCTTGATCTACCATAGACCGACACAGTAATTCAAGTGTCCTGAACTCTTTTACAAGATATCTGCTGAGGGTGGTTCGTCCACCCTAACGGGATACGAGTGTAGGAATAGAGAGCTTGCTAAATATGTTGATATAACCCATTATATCCCGCGCTAAATATTTCAAGTCTAAACATATAACACAGATGAACCAACATAGCGATAAGTGTGCTGAGGACGCCCTCCGTGTGGGGCTGAAATACGCAATCAATCTTCCATGTCAGTCTTCTTTTTGCTACAAAGCAGCATCCTATAATGTCTCTTTTTATTATACAGCATCCGGTAACGTTTTTTTTTTTTTAATTATAGAATATCGAGTTGTGATCCTTCTGCTAACTGTTCTCTTCCCAGGCACGGGACCACCTGCCAGAGTCGCAACGTTAGCTTCCTGGAGACGGGCGAGCCTCGTCCAGCCAACCCTGGTACCTGCTACCACTACCAGCAGGCGCCCCACCAGGACCCCAGCGGATGGTGCGCCGCCCTCACTTACCAACACTACTACTACATCACAGACGAGGACTGCCTCCTGAAGAAGTCTCCCCTCTGTATCTACACTAACACCCAAGACCTCTCAGAGCACTTACTGCCATAGCCTACACCTCTCTAAGTAACCACTGCTGTACACCGCCATCTTATGCCACATAATGTTGCATTTTCTAAAAGCTTTTTGTCATAAAATTTGCTAATTTAGAGCATTGGTAGTATAGTATTCAAAATAAAAGACAATAAAATATGTATCTGTAGTGATTCATTTAGCATATATTACTGTCCGCCAATACTCCGACAATAAGATATAACCAGTCAAATAAGAAAGATAGAGAGAGAGAGAGATTACTCTCACAACGATAAGATATACACAAGCATGTCTCACAGCTTTATTGGCTGTGAGACATGCTTGTCTCTGCTTCTAGACTTCTACAGCAGGGAGTGTTATACGTAAACTATCTCATGGTCTTACAACGAAAACCTTACTTCCAGTCATCAATTTTGGAATATGGCAAAACATGGTGTAAAAATGTACCTATCTTTACTGAATAAAGAATCTTGTACAAATATTACACACACACGCACACATATTATATATATATATATATATATATATATATATATATATATATATATATATATATATATATATATATATATATATATATATAGTCTGCATGATAAATAATGGCCACACGATAGAGCATAATTAGAATAATACCTGCAAACAAATCTGTTCTCATATGCCAAATGTGTGTTAGTTATAACTCAAATTAATACTATTCTAAATCAAACACGGACTAATCAAGTAATAAAGTGTGCAACTCACACAGGACGCCAAGTCTACACAATGTGTTGTACTCAGCTAATTGTGGTTGAAGGGGTCGAGACTCAGCTCCTGGCCCCGCCTCTTCACTGATCGCTACTGGGTCCTCTCTCTCCCTGCTCCATGAGCTTTATACCTCGTCTTAAAGCTATGTATGGTTCCTGCCTCCACTACATCACTTGCTAGACTATTCCACTTCCTGACTACTCTATGGCTGAAGAAATACTTCCTAACATCCCTTTGACTCATCTGAGTCTTCAACTTCTAATTGTGACCCCTTGTTGCTGTGCCTCTGAACATCCTGTCTCTATCTACCTTGTCTATTCCCAGTATTTGTATGTCGTTATCTATTCCAACCTCCTGTCCTCCAGTGTTGTCAGACCGATATCGGACATAGACAGGGATATAAGCCACAGTGCTGTGTCTTCCTTTGCAGATGACACCCGAATCTGTATGACAGTGTCCACCGTTGAAGACACTGCAAGACTCCAAGCAGACATAACCAAAAATTTAAATGGGCTGCAGAAAACAATATGAAGTTCAATGATGAGAAATTTAAAATTACTCAGATACGGAAAACGTGAAGAAATTAAAATCTCATCGGAGTACAAAACTAATTCCAACCACACAATAGAGCGAAAAACTAATGTCAAAGACCTGGGAGTGATCATGTCAGAGGATCTCACCTTCAAGGACCATAACACCGTAGCAATCGCATCTGCTAGAAAAATGACAGGATGGATAATGATAAACTTCAAAACCAGGGATGCCAAGCCCATGTTGACACTTTATAGATCGCTTGTTCTATCTAGGCTGGAATATTGCTGCACACTAACTGCACCTTTCAAGGCGGTGAAATTGCTGACCTTGAAAATGTGCAGGAACCTTCACGGCACGCATAATGCGATAAACCACCTCAACTACTGGGAACGCTTGAAGTTCCTAAACCTGTACTCCCTGGAACGCAGGGGGGAGAGATACATTATTATATACACATGGAAAATTCTCGAGGGATTAGTACCAAACTTGCACACGAAAATCACTCCCTACGAAAGCAAAAGACTCGGCAGGCGATGTAACATCCCCCCAATGAAGAGCAGGGGTGCCAATAGCACGTTGAGGGACAACACAATAAGTGTCAGGGGCCCAAGATTGTTCAACTGCCTCCCAGCATACATCAGGGGGATTACCAACAAACCCCTGGCTGTCTTCAAGCAGGCACTGAACAGACACCTAAAGTCGGTACCTGACCAGCCAGGCTGTGGTTCGTACGTTGGACTGCGTGCGGCCAGCAGTAACAGCCTGGTTGATCAGGCTCTGTTCCAACATGAGGCCTGGTCACAGACCGGGCCGCAGGGGCGTTGACCCCTGGAATTCTCTCCAGGTAAACTCCAGGTAACCTGAGTGTGTGTGTGTGTGTGTGTGTGTGTGTGTGTGTGTGTGTGTGTGTGTGGATACCATCTAGTCTACAAAACATAGTGTGTAGACGCCAACAAAGTAATTATAAATCGAATCTATACAAACCTAGACTAGACCTAGTCTACTGTGCTAAGCAAATACCAAGCTCTCTCGCTACTAAGTATGCAGAAGCAAACGTTTTCCTGCATATCTCTCAACATATTTACACCGAGGGGTATATACAGCTCAAGGTACACACACCAAGAGGTGAACATCTCTGCATATAAATCCATATACCATTTCAGGATGAAAATATTCTTCTTCGATGCTGTTTAAGATGCTTCAACAGCAAGGTTATTAGCAAAACTGGTTTATCTTTCTTGTAACAAGCTTCAACAGCAAGGTTATTAGCAAAACTGGTTTATCTTTCTTGTAAGTTGCTTCAACAGCAAGGTTATTAGCACCACTGGGTTGTCTTGTAAGGTGCTTCAACAGCAAGGTTATTAGCACAACTGGTTTATCTTTCTTGTAACAAACTTCAACAGCAAGGTTATTAGCACCACTGGGTTATCTTTCTTGTAAGTTGCTTCAACAGCAAGGTTATTAGCACCACTGGGTTGTCTTGTAAGGTGCTTCAACAGCAAGGTTATTAGCACCACTGGGTTATCTTTCTTGTCGACACTTGACGTTAGTGTGCAGGTGAATTGCGACCGACACACGTGCAGTGCAGTCAAATTAATAAATGTACTGAAAAAAACTATATATCCTTCGAACCGGATTCGAACCAGTGACCTATGGATGTCTGTTTCAAGTACCAACTACAGTCCACCGCTCTACCAACTGAGCTATCGAAGGTTAACGTTAGGAGTAATGAAAGCTGTAATAGTTGAAATATAGACTTCATCTTCACTGTTTTCGTGCTGCCAGACCCTTCAAGGACGGTTCTTTAATGCTGGTGAAGAGCTTTTATCTTCGAAGATATTGGAGTTCCCTTTACCTCTTTGCATCAAAACTAATTACCTCCAATTCCCCAGGCTCTATGACCCTTACGAATTTAGTGTTCCCTCATGAGTATTACATGCTGGGAAAAATATACAACATTTTTAGTTTACATACTGGGTCTGGCGATCATCGTTCCCACAGTCCAGTCTCAGACCAGACCCCTTGCTTGACAGAGCGAGCAGTTAGGCCTTTGATGCTCCTTTCATATATTATGACAAGCAACCAGCACAGCTGCACAAGATCTGCCGGAAGGAACTCCTTAAGACATGGTTCAAGATGTGTTCAAAGTCATAAAACATGACTTAACGTATCACCTGGATAATCATACCATCACTTTCACTACAGCTAACACCTTCGATAGCTCAGTTGGTAGAGCGGTGGACTGTAGTTGGTACTTAAAAACAGACATCCATAGGTCACTGGTTCAAATCCGGTTCGAAGGATATGTTTTGGGAGATGCGTGAGACCAGCAGCGGAGTACCGTCGCTGGACCAGTCTGTGTACCTTCCTCTGTACGGCTCTCGTATTATAATACTGACATAACGGGTTAATTCGACCTGTATTTGGTAGTATATAATTAAATTTTTATTGAAACTATGATTATACTGAGAATACAGTTTTAAAAATAGGTTAGATAAATACATGAGTGGGTGTGAGTTGGACATGACTAGCTTGTGCTACTAGGTCTTATACCGTGCTCCTTCCTTAAGTGGAAATGACCTGACTACCTGGAGTTTACCTGGAGAGGGTTAACTCCAGGTAGTCAGGTCTAAGCTGAGGAGTGACATGGACGTGCCTCGCATGGGTCAGTAGGCCTGCTGCAGTGTTCCTTCTTTCTTATGTTAAATAATGTAATTTTATAGGCTTTTATTAAAAACTCTGAGAACATCGAATTCGTCCTACTGTAGAGTAGGTTAGTTAATGTTCGCCCGAGTGAGGTCGACTATAAACATATGTCCAAAGAACCATTCATGATAATGGTGAGAACAGTGATAAAACTTTGTGAATTATAAATAACTGTTGAAAAAATACTCTTATCCAGAATAATCTAGTCATGAAGTAACAAACAAAATGGTTTAGACTTATGAAAGTATATTCTAATGAGTGGAAAACGTGTTCTTATCTTGTAAAGAACACACTCCAAACGGATACAAATTCTTAAACCTTAAATCTTAAAACTTAAAACTTGTTCTTAACATAAAAAAATGATACTCCTAACTTATAAAATTTACTTCTAACTTGCAAAATTATACCCATAACTTATACGCAAGTTCTTAATTCCTGCCAAAGTGTGAATAACCGACACTTGTTGATCAGTGAATATACAGCGAGGTAGGTATCTCTCACCGTGTATACACCAAGGTGTGTGTATTTGTATCAGCGTATATACAGCGAGATGCTTTCCTCAAGATATATACACCGCCTATAAGGGGGAGCCTTGATGCCTGTGAAGTGCTCTTGATCCAAGAAACTGAAGCTACCCTTCACCGAGTCAAACCTCATAGCTTTGCATTTTCCCCAGGTGTAGAATGACCCCATACGGATCTACCGTTTCAACACGAATATAATAAGCGAGTCAACTGAGGTAAAAAACTCATCCTTCGAACCGGAGTCGAACCAGTGACCTATGGATGTCTGTTTTAAGTGCCAACTACAGTCCACCGCTCTACCAACTGAGCTATCGAAGGTGTTAGTTGTAGTGAAAGTTGCATCAGTTAAATCAGACTTCATCTTCATTGCTCTATTACTGCCAGACCCTTTAATGGAGGTGTCTAAGTGCTGGTGAAGAGCTCTTGATCATGGAATTGCAAATTTATTCCCTTCATTTTTTTAATCAAACCTCCAATTCCTCAATCGCTGTATAACCCTTATGGGTTGAGTGTTTCCTATTAATATTACTTGCTAGGGTAGATTTATGATATTTTCGCAGTTTACATATTGCTGACCTGTTGATGGGTCTGGCAGCCATAGTTCCCAAAGCCCTTTGGTGTTTCCTGCATGCATTCCAAAATAAACTTTCAGAGATCGGTTGATCAAGAAATACCTGGAGGAACTTTTCAAAATGGGGTTCATGATGTGTTCATTGTCATGGAATATGAGTGAAAGTGCCACCAGATCAGTAAATATATCATCACTTTCACAACACGTAACACCTTCGATAGCTCAGTTGGTAGAGCGGTGGACTGTAGTTGGTATTTGAAACAGACATCCATAGGTCACTGGTTCGACTCCGGTTCGAAGGATATGTTTTATGGCACGAGCGAGACCAGTAGAGGACCGTCGGTGGAACTCGTACGTCATGGTCTCAATACGGCTTCCTCTACACGGTCTTTGTACTGCCTAGTCTGCAGGGTCTTTGTACTGCCTTCTCGGCAGGGTCTCCTCACGCACGGGCAAGGCAAATGCATCCCGAGACTGGAGTGCAAGTGGATGCGGTCAGATAAGGTGAGACTGGGTAGGTGAATAGAATAATTCATGTAGGCTTCACTACTGGTCCATCTTTTAGATAGTGGGAGGAGGCAGAATCATTCATCTTTTGGAATAACAGTTCATAGTAACATCTCACAGCTTTATACAATATTAATTAAAAATTCCGTCTTATAATTCTGAGGACCAAAACTGGAACCTTGTGTCAACCCACAACCCTCTCCAGCTTACTTGACTACGTCTGCCCGTCCACTGCCAAGCCAGGGTTGCAGGCACTGTGCCCAAACGTGCAGGAGAAGACCCAAACAAGAGGCCATTCAGACTAGTCAAATCAACGGAACTCCACTCCTGGTCTCACGCAGCATATTTCGAACCAGTAACATATGGATGTCTGTTTAAAGTGCCAACTACAGTCCACCGCTCTACCAACTGAGCTATCGAAGGTGTAACGTGTAGTAAAAGTTACAACAGTTAAAACAGACTTCGCCTTCATTGCTCTATTGCTGCCAGACCCTTCAATGGAGGTGTCTAAGTGCTGGTGAAGAGCTCTTGATCCATGGAATTGCAAATTTATTCCCTTTATTTTTTATCACACCTGATTATCTCCAGTTTTCCAATCGCTGTATGACCCTTACGGGTTGATTGTTTCCTATTAATATTACTTGCTAGGATAGATTTACGATATTTTCGCAGTTTACATATTGCTGACCTGTTGATGAGTCTGGCAGCCATAGTTCCCAAAGCCCTTTGGTGTTTCCTGCATGCATTCCAAAATAAACTTTCAGAGATCGGTTGATCAAGAAATACCTGGAGCAACTTTTCAAAATGGGGTTCAAGATGTGTTCATTGTCATGGAATATGAGTGAAAATGCCACCAGATCAGTAAAACATATCATCACTTTCACAACACGTAACACCTTCGATAGCTCAGTTGGTAGAGCGGTGGACTGTAGTTGGTATTTGAAACAGACATCCATAGGTCACTGGTTCGACTCCGGTTCGAAGGATATGTTTTATGGCACGAGCGAGACCAGTAGAGGACCGTCGGTGGAACTCGTACGTCATGGTCTCAGTACTGTCTCCTCTGCAGGGTCTTTGTACTGCCTCCTCTGCAGGGTCTTTGTACTGCCTCCTCTGCAGGGTCTTTGTACTGCCTCCTCTGCAGGGTCTTTGTACTGCCTCCTCTGCAGGGTCTTTGTACTGCCTCCTCTGCAGGGTCTCCTCAAGCAAGCGCAAACCAAATGCATCCTGAGATTGGAGTGCAGGTGGATGCGGTCATACAAGCTGAGATTGAGTAGGTGAACAGAATAATTCATATAGGCTTCACTACTGGTCCATCTTTTAGAGAGTGGAAGTGGCAGGGTAATTCATGTTTTGAAATAACAGTTAATAGCAACACGTCATAGATTTATACGATAGATATTAATTAAAAATCCCGTCTTATAATACTGACGACTAAAGCTTAAACCCTGGGCCAACCCACAACCCTCTCCAGCTTACCTGACCACGTCTACCCGTCCACTGCCAAGCCAGGGTTGCAGGCACTGTGCCCACACGTGCAGGAGAAGACCCAAAACAGAGGCCATTGAGACTAGTCAAATCAACGGAACGGAACTCCACTCCTGGTCTCACGCAGCACATTAAGTATACTGTACTTCGAACCAGTGACTTATGGATGTCTGTTTAAAGTGCCAGCTACAGTCCACCGCTCTACCAACTGAGCTATCGAAGGTGTTATTTGTAATGAAAGTGATGATATGAAACATGATTGAAAATATCACCAGAGCAGCCATCATAAGTATGAACACATCTTGAACTCTATCTCGATAAGCTCCTCCAGGAAGTTCGTGATCCACCGATCTCTGGATGCTTATTTAGGACTGCTTGCCGGGAGCACCAGCGAACTGGTCAGACAACCAGGGAGTCTTGTGCGAGATGGCAATGTGAGAACGATGATCGCTAGACCCATCATCAGGCAGAAAATTAGTAAAGTGTGTAGAGATTATGTCTCAGAAAGTAATATTAATAGTGAAACACTAAACCCGTAAGGGTCATACAGCGCCTGGGGAATGGGAGGTAATGAAGTTTGATACAAAGAAGGGATGGAAAAATAAATTCCTTGGATCAAGACCCCTCACCAGCATTTAGGCACCTCCCTTGAAGGGTCGGGCATTACGAGAGTAATGAAATATTGTAGTCGTAGAAGTGGCAGATGGATTTTAATATGGACAAGTGTAAGGTTCTAATCCTGGGAAAAGAAAATAACTATGGCACATGAACTAAGTAATGTAGATCTTAATCAAAATGAGTCTGAGAAAGACAGGAATTTTCGTTAGCAGAAATGTAAAGCTATAATAACTGCCACAGTGGCCGCAAAAAGCACCAAGAAGTTTAAATAATGGAAGTCCTAACACTATACTTCAACTTTATAAATATCTTTGGTAAAGCCTCATTTAAATTTCACGGCTCAGTTCTTATCTCCATATTACAGAATGGACATAAATGAGCTAGAAAATATACGGAGAAGAAAAACGAAGTTGATCCTCTCTATCAGAAATTTTTCCTACAAAGATAGTACGTAGTAAGTTTGCACTCTGGAGAGACGTAGAAGTATTGAAGGATATGACTGAAGTGTACACATAGAAAACGCAAAGCGGCTACGGAACCAAGGTAATACTCGCACCATTGGATTCATGGTGGACAAATCTAAATTTAGGAAAGATATATGGAAGCACTGCTTTGGCAATATAGTTGTGGATGAGAGGAACAAACTCCCAGGTAACATCAATAAAGCTAAGACATGTAGGTAGTTTTACATATAAGTTGTGGGGTGGGTGTGAGTTTGATCTACCTAGCATGGGCCATGTCTCCTGTTCTGTTCTCCATTCTTAAGTTCCTATGTTTCCCACTGATGAAACTTTCACTTCACCTAACACCTTCGATAGCTCAGTTGGTAGAGCGGTGGACTGTAGTTGGTACTTAAAACAGACATCCATAGGTCACTGGTTCGAATCCGGTTCGAAGGATTAATATTTTAGCTCAGTTGACTCAGCTGAAGATAAGCGCCTCTTTGTGGATTGTTATATTCGTGGGGAAGAGGTAAACCGGTAGGGATCATTCTGTGCCTGGGGGAAAATGGAAAGTTGTCAGGTATGATTCAAGAATAGGCAGGGTAGCTCCAATTTCTTGGATAAAGAGGCACTTCACAAATATCAATAAAAAATGGACATTAGTGGACATCTCAGTAGTGGACTCGGCTTCTTGGGAATAAAAGTCAGTGTCACTGAACCTTGTTCTAACTTTACTTATAATTATTAGGGTCACCCTTGAAGGGGTATATACCCTTAGGTATGCGTACACATCTCTGTGTATATATCCTCCTGAGAGAAATACCTCGCTATATTACACTGGTAGATGAGAAGAACTGACAAGAGTGAACAGAGACAGAATGTTTCAGAGATGGGAAATAGACATACCATAATATGTCTCTTAGTATATATATCCTGAGAGTGTGCTTTAATCCCTACTTTAGGGATTAAAAGTATTCTTGACTGGTGACTAACAGGTGACTTGCAGCCTTAATGACCCTCTTGTTGTTGATAAGTTTAAACACTATTAAATATGAACTTCGTCGTACATAAACTACACAACAAGTGTGTCTTTCACACCTTGGCCAGAATTAAGAACAATGTTTACAAGTTAGTGGTATAATTTTGTGTGAGCGGGAAGACTCTGCAGTACAGAGGAGGGCACACAGACGAGACCCAGGGAACAGGACAAGTGTCTCCTGACTAGGGTCTTAGTCATATGGTGACCCACAGCTGGAGCTTTTGGTCATCTGACCGAGACCTTCTGCTGGCTTACCTGTCCACCCCTTTAAAAATTATGGTTATGATTATAACCACTAGATTTTTAACGGGACCCAACGATGGTACTCCACTACTGGTCTCACGCATCTCCAAAAATATCCTTCGAACCGGATTTGAACCAGTGACCTATGGATGTCTGTTTTTAAGTACCAACTACAGTCCACCGCTCTACCAACTGAGCTATCGAAGGTGTTAGGTGGAGTGAAAGTCGCAACAGTTAAAACAGACTTCACCTGCTGGATAATATACATCATAACTACGTCTTCAAGAGTGATGGACTGATTACATCGTCTTTACTGTTTCTGCTGCCTCCCCTGTACACGACTGAAGAAGCCTACTGTGTAGGCAAAACGTTTCGGAATAAAGATACCTAACTGGCCCAGAAAGTAATATTCATGTTGAAGCACCAAACCCGCAAGGATTATGCACTGTCTGGGGAATATGAGGCAATCAAGCTTTATACAAGGGGAGGGAAGCTCCAATTCCTTGAATTAAGAACTCTCCACAAACATAAAGGCACCTCCTTCGAAGGGTCTGGCAGCAAGTGAGAAATGAATGTAAGAAATGAAGGTGAAGTCTGTTTTAAGTGTTGCAACTTTCACTACACATAACGCCTTCGATAGCTCAGTTGGTAGAGCGGTGGACTGTAGTTGGTACTTGAAACAGACATCCATAGGTCACTGGTTCGACTCCGGTTCGAAGGATATTTTTGGGAGATGATGTGAAACTTCGACTTCCGGTCAGGGTGTAATGGCCGCCACTTGTTTACATTACTGTTGTTATTACACTCATGGATGTCATGGGAGAATGGTAGGCCATTAGGTTCCTACTATGGAAAGAGAGGACAGATCCAGTTCCCTGGACCAAGAGCCTCTCACTGGCATCAAAACACCTTGAGGAGTTGTGCTGTGTATATACACCGAGGTGTGTGTGTGTGTGTGCGCGTGCGCGCATCTTTAGTGTATATACACAGTGTATGCATGTATCAATATATATATATATATATATATATATATATATATATATATATATTATATATATATATATATCAATATATATATATATATAACGAGGTGTTTTTCAGTGTATATATAACGAGGTTTTTCTCAGGGTATATACACCGAGGTGTGTGATATACCTGATAACGCTGGACAACCCCCCCCCCCCCAAAAAAAAAAAAAAAAATCTACCGAGTTTTGGACTAATTCAAGAATACTATTTTAGAATCTTAAATCCGAACTGATCCTATGCATGCGTAGTTTTCGTTATAGAAATCTCTTTATATAGGTGAAAATTTGATTTTCGGGTATTGCTGACCATCTGGCGGTAATTAAACAGCATCCATATATGTAAGGTGTGCAATGTGCTTAGTACTTTAATAAAAAAATATTAAAAAAATTACGTGTTATGCGTATTTCAGCTTGTTGAAAATGGTCATGTGTTTTGAGTATTGCTGGTGATAATGGTGACAGTCGTGTGATAATGGTGACAGTCGTGTGATAATGGTGACAGTCGTGTGATAATGGTGACAGTCGTGTGATAATGGTGACAGTCGTGTGATAATGGTGACAGTCGTGTGATAATGGTGACAGTCGTGCTGCGTGCGCATACTTCAACTGCCGCCCATTCTCAGGCGCTGTATTATCACTACGGGTTTAGTGCATTCCCGTCAATATGATTATGACATCAAGTCCAAGATGTTACCGGCAGCCTTAAAGTGGAGCAATTCTGGACTGAACGTAGGGAATATACACTATATACAGTATATCTCTTAGTATATACACCGAGAGGTGACAATACTTTATGTATATACCTGGAGTCTACCTGGAGAGAATTCCAGGGGTCAACGCCCCCGCGGCCCGGTCCGTGACCTGGCCTCCTGTTGGACCAGAGCCTGATCAACCAGGCTAGGAATTTTGCTCAGTATTTTAGGAAGCAAAGTATTCTTGACGTTAGTGTACAGTGAACTACGACTGACTCGCCGTGTCCACTCAATAAACTGTACCAAACTTACTGAAGTAAAAGTTGTATATCCTTCGAACCGGAGTCGAACCAGTGACCTATGGATGTCTGTTTTAAATACCAACTACAGTCCACCGCTCTACCAACTGAGCTATCGAAGGTGTTGTGTAGTGGAAGTTGCAACACTTAAATCAGACTTCATTGTAATCGTCCTGCCAGACCCTTCAAGGAAGTGCTTTAAAACTGGTGAAGAGCTCTTAATCCAAGGAAATGAAACTTCTCTTCCCTTCTCTGGGTCAAAGATTATTACTTCCCATTCCCAAAGCTCTTATGACCCTTACGGGTTTGGTTTTTCACCATGAATATTGCTTGCTGGGCAGAATATATAATATTTCCACAGTACAACTATACATACTGCTGACCTGTTGATAATATTAAAATAATAGTTCCCACAACAATATCTCGCATCAGGCCTTCCCTGGTTAACCGTCTGATCAGTTAAGCTGTTGGTGCTCGCTTCACGCATTCCGAAGTAAAGATTCAGCGTTATCATCAAGAAATACTGGGAGGAACTTGTCGAGACAGAGGAAGGTTTTAAGAAATGCTTTTAAGAGTCCTGAAATACGAATGAAAGTGTCCTATCACTTTCACTACAGCTAACACCTTCGATAGTTAGGTTGGTAGAGCGGTGAACTGTAGTTATCACTTTAAAGCAGTCATCCATAAGTCACTGAGTCCAAGACTATGCTTTATGAAATGCGTGAGACTGACTTCCGGCCTGGGTGTGAGGGATCGACACTTGTTGTTCAGAGTATTTATACACCAGTGAATGTTTCTCAGTGCACAATATACAAATCGAGGCGTGCGTATGCAACAATTATATATATATATATATATATATATATATATATATATATATATATATATATATATATATATATATATATATATATATATATATATATATATATAAACAGATCAAGGTGGGTGGATATCACAGTGTATATACACCAATGTGTTTTTATACACACATCGATGTGTGTATGCACATCAATGTATATACACCGAGATGCTTTAGTGTATACATACAGGTGTTTATGGGTGTATATACAATGTGTGTGTACATCCATCAGTGATACACCAAAGTGTATATACTCCTTGAAGGGCGACCCTAACATTAATAAGTAAAGTTAGAACAAGGTTCACTGACACTGACTTTTTATTCCCTGGAAGTTGAGTCCACTACTGAGATGTCCACCAATGTCCATTTTTATTGCTGCCCTGAGTGTTAAGGGTTCAGGTGCTCTACCCATCAAGGAGGGCCTTGATGCTCTTGATCAAAGAAATTGGAGCTACCTTGCCCTTCTTTAGATCAAACCTGATAACTTCTCATTTTCAGAAGGTGCTGAATGATCCCTATGGGTTTCCCTCTTTCCCAGCTGTGTCAACTGAGGTAAAATATTCATCCTTCGAACCGGAGTCGAACCAGTGACCTATGGATGTCTGTTTTAAGTGCCAACTACAGTCCACCGCTCTACCAACTGAGCTATCGAAGGTGTTCGTTGTAGTGGATATTAATTGCTCTGGTGACAGATTTTTCATTATGCTTCACAACGGTGAACACAGTTTTCTTAACGTACATAAATGCCGCAACGAAAATTCAAGATAAGAACCATCTCACCAGAACTTTCTGAAATGTTGTATTTTTGATCCGGAAACAAGAAAGTAATGCATGTAGGCTGTGTGCTGCCTGAGGCAACGTTCGTCAAATTTAACACCTTTTCTGGTTCAGCTGTAATTTGTACCTGGCACTTTCAACAGATATCTAGAATTTAGTTTGATGAGTATTGATACTGCTAATCCTGTTCACCTAACAGTAAAACAAAATAACTTTTATCAACTGAGACAGGACAGCAAATCTTAGTCTGTTAATTCAACAGTGAAAGGTCACGTAACAGTATAAGGTCATGTAACAGTGTAATATTGACACTAACACCTTGGGTTACTTTCAAAAAATTTAACGGGTGAGGATGACTCGGCACATTCTCTTTTTATTTGTCTATTGTATGTATGATGTATGAAGTAACTTATTCAGCTGTATGAATCATAGTAATTGTATTATCCAAGTATAACTAATATTTATTCATACTACAAAATAATGGATTTACAAGTGAACAAATGCACACTTATCACTTACCTCTCTATGTTGGTACATTTTGCTTTCACTAATTTATTTGAAGATGCTTGTTTGAACACGCGAAAGCCCTGAGATTTTTAATTTAATTTTTTTACTGTTGTAGTTTACCTTTAATTGAAAGACTTCTCTCACATACTGAAAAAATGGTTTATTGGAGTTCCGAGACGTCAACGGCGCTCCTGATCACTGCTGTCTTGAGCATCGAAGTCTCCAGGTTGTCACTTCACGTGAGGGGTCTTCGAGGTAGAGCCAGTAAATCACACTGTTATTATTTGGTCTCCTGACCGTTGGTCAGAGTAAGGAGCGTAGAATGGTTCCTCGTAGTGTAGCTGTTATTAAATTTACGGGGAAGTGATAAACCCGTAAGGGGGGTTGTCATGCAGCTCCTGGGAAAAAGGGGAGGTTGATTTAAAGCAGAGGTTCCCAATCTGCGGTCCGCGGACCCCTGGGGGTCCGCAGCGGTAGTACTGGGGGTCCGTGAGCTAAGTTCAAAATTTCGAGAGGCTGCAGTGTAAAATGTATAATTACTCACGATAAGGTTGATAAAGATAAACTTTCAAAATTTAATTGCATACTTAGTCACGTATGTTTGTTTTTTTAATTGAGAAATGAAACTGGGAAAACGAGTTTGTTGTTAGTTAATAAAATTGGCCTTGTTGAGTAGGCAGACCTTGCAAAGAACCCCACCAAGGACCTCCTTGCAAAGAAGGGGGTCCTTGGTGGTGAAAAGGTTGGGAACCAGTGATCTAGGGAAAGGGTGACTTCCATATCGTGGGGCAGTGGTTCTTCACCAGCATCAAGGCACACACTGGAAGGACACGTACATTGTGCTTCTTAAAACATACGAGGTTTATCATGTATGGTATGACATTACCACCATACTGTACTTAACATGTTGGTAATCCCAAGTCGGAGCGAAACGTCGTCACAAGTTTCTCTTATGTGTGGGTTATTTGTATATTGTTTCAGTCACGGTATTGTGCCTTTTAATTCAGTAATAATATTTTAAAGCCCAGCAGTAGCCCTTCCTCCTCCAGGATGCCACCCACAACAGTCGACTAACACCCAGGTACCTATATACTGTTAGTTGAAAAGGGGCAGCAGGTGTTAGGAAACACGTCTGGCAAGCTAGAAATAGAACCTGGGTCCTTGTGTTTGTGAGGCGGGCTCTTATGTGAGGATAAGCATAGTTGTTGTGTAAGGCAGCTTGTGTACTCACCTAATTGTGGTTACAGAGGTTGAGTCATAGCTCCTGGCCCCGCCTCTTCGCTGGTGGAGTGACCTGGGTGACAAGTGCAGGCATGGTTGCAATGCATGAGTGTGAGGTTATGTAGTATTGGTATGAGATGCGATACATTTACGAGGGTAGATGTATGAGGTGCAGTAGTTATAAGGTGCGGTCAGATTGTAAGATGGGGATTAGGAGGTACAGCCATTTTGTGAGGTGCGGTGGATGTGATGTGGTCATGTTGTGAGGTGCGATCAGTTGTGATGTCAGGTCAAGTCTTACCCATTAATAATCAGCGGATCAGGCATTTTACATTATCTACATTTTGTTCATATATACACTAATACCGTGTTTATTAACACACTTTTTAAGTATATATAGGAACATGGTATATCACCAACATCAAGCCAAGAATTTAACTCAAGAACATTTGTAAAACTTGGTTAAACCATCGATTCTGTTTTACCCGCACTACATGCGGGTAAAATGAATCTTAAAGAACTCAAACAAAATATAATAATTTGAGCCCGTGCTGCACGTGAAGCACGCAAGCAGGATGCAGGATGGTTGGAAGAAACTCGTCCCCAGCTGGGTAAATTGGAACAGTTAAGTGTATAAAAAAACATTTCCTTCGAACCGGATTCGAACCAGTGACCTATGGATGTCTGCTTCAAGTACCAACTACAGTCCACCGCTCTACCAACTGAGCTATCGAAGGTGTTAGGCATAGTGAAAGTTGCTGCACCTAAAACCTTCCCTAGTCACTGATGAGACCCTAAATAATAACTCACCAAGTTGTGATTGCAGGGAGATGATACATGGCTCCTGGTCCCGCCTTCTACACTAACTGGATCAACATCGCTTACTTCTGGCCTCTTGGACCTTATCATATCTAATCTTGAAGCTATGTATTGAGTTTGAATCCACTACTGCCCCACCCAAGTCATTATACGTTTCAACCGTCAAGAGACGCGCGGGTGTGTGTACTCACCTAATTGTACTCACCTAATTGTGGTTGCAGGGATCGATACTTAGCTCCTGGCCCCGCCTCTTCACTGACCGCTACTAGGTCCTCTCTCTCCCTGCTCCATGAGCTTTATCATACCTCGTCTTAAAGCTATGTATGGTTCCTGCCTCCACTACATCACTTGCTAGACTATTCCACTTCCTGACAACTCTATGACTGAAGAAATACTTCCTAACATCCCTTTGACTCGTCTGAGTCTTCAACTTCCAATTGTGACCCCTTGTTTCTGTGTCCCATCTCTGGAACATCCTGTCTCTGTCCACCTTATCTATTCCACGCAGTATTTTGTATGTCGTTATCATGTCTCCCCTAACTCTCCTGTCCTCCAGTGTCGTCAGGCCGATTTCCCTTAACCTTTCTTCATAGGATATTTCCCTTAGCTCCGGAACTAACCTTGTTGCAAACCTTTGCACTTTCTCTAATTTCTTGACGTGTTTGACCAGGTGTGGGTTCTAAGTGTGTGTGTACTCACTTAATTGTGGTTGCAGGGGTCGAGACTCGGCTCCTGGCCCCGCCGGGAGTGTGTGTGTGTGTAATAGAGTTGAATGCTTTGGTACAGCATTCTGATAGAGTGAGATAACCAATAAATTATTATTGCAAGTTGATTATTATATTCTCAGGGAAGCGCTACAACCACAGGGGACATGCAATGCTTGGGGAATAAGAGATAATTAGGCTTGATCCAGTGATGAAAAGATTTATGGGTAGCTGCACACTGTCAGTTCAGGTGTAGCTACACACTGTCAGTACAGGGGTAGCTACACACTGTCAGTACAGGGGTAGCTACACACTGTCAGTTCAGGTGTAGCTACACACTGTCAGTTCAGGTGTAGCTACACACTGTCAGTTCAGGGGTAGCTACACACTGTCAGTTCAGGTGTAGCTACACACTGTCAGTTCAGGGTAGCTACACACTGTCAGTTCAGGTGTAGCTACACACTGTCAGTTCAGGTGTAGCTACACACTGTCAGTTCAGGTGTAGCTACACACTGTCAGTTCAGGTGTAGCTACACACTGTCAGTTCAGGGGTAGCTACACACTGTCAGTTCAGGGTAGCTACACACTGTCAGTTCAGGGGTAGCTACACACTGTCAGTTCAGGTGTAGCTACACACTGTCAGTTCAGGTGTAGCTACACACTGTCAGTTCAGGGTAGCTACACACTGTCAGTTCAGGGTAGCTACACACTGTCAGTTCAGGGGTAGCTACACACTGTCAGTTCAGGGTAGCTACACACTGTCAGTTCAGGGGTAGCTACACACTGTCAGTTCAGGGGTAGCTACACACTGTCAGTTCAGGGGTAGCTACACACTGTCAGTTCAGGGTAGCTACACACTGTCAGTTCAGGTGTAGCTACACACTGTCAGTTCAGGGGTAGCTACACACTGTCAGTTCAGGGGTAGCTACACACTGACAGTTCAGGATAGCTACACACTGTCAGTTCATGGACTAGCTACACTACTAAAGTTCAGGGGTAGCTACCATACTTAGTTCAGACTACACACTGTCAGTTCAGGGGTAGCTACACACTGTCAGTTCAGGTGTAGCTACACACTGTCAGTTCAGGGGTAGCTACATACTGTAATGAAAATAACTACCAATTCCACTAATAATTTATGGACTAAACAGATAACCAACTTTATCAAAATAAATAATTTACTCGAAGATTGTGTACCTATTATCTTTTGAGAATTATAATACAAATACATTCAGCATTAAAAAAACATTTCAATTATTCCATGAATTATACACATTAGTGTGAACTATAATCTTATAATAAACCAAAGAGATCGTATAACATTTCTTCAATTTTATATAATCTGACAATACATAGGAATTTACAAATAAATTTAATTTAACACAGAAATCAATATTATTTTTATATTCACAGGCAACACTAAACCCGCAAGGATCATAGATCGAATGGTCAATGCGAGATAATCCCGTTTGATCCGTGGGAGAGTAGCTCCAGTTCTCAGGATCAAGAACCATTCACCAGCATTAGGTTAGGTAAGGTTCGTCAGGAAACAGGACAAGTTTTTCCTGACGCGGGTCTTAAATATATGATGACCCGCAGCTGGAGCGTTTGGTCATCTGAACGAGGCCTTCCACTGGCTTACCAGTCCACCCCTTTAAAAATTATGGTTATAATTATAAGTATTTCATGCTGACCAGCATTGTCACCCACTCTGAAGGAAGTTATCAACAAAGTCAACCTAACTCTCCGCACCCTTTTACTCCCCTATCAACATAATTATATATGTTTACCTGTCGCAAATTATCCAAATTTAGAAGATAACACTTTAGAAGACGTTTCGGTTCTTTAACCATTATCAAAATATCAAAGAAAAGATAACGAGAAAACCAGGAGAAGGTTATTAAACAAAACAGTGAGACACCAAAGGACATAACTGCACCGTAATAAATCATATAACAAAAATGTATGTACATAAATGGGATTAATTTATTTTTTCCCGAACTATTACAGACTTACAGTAAAATTTATTATCTAAATGGGGAACGGAAAGTAATCAGGTTTGATACGAGGAAGGGGAGGATAGCTCTGATTCCTTGACTCAAAAGCCCTTTATCATTATCAAAGCAGCCCCCTTAAAGGAAGTCGTAACCATATACCCACAAAACTGGTAAACCCGCATCGCATACCACCATGCCATACAGATAATAGGACACAACAAATCTGGTTTATACACTAACTCTAGCAGCACTCTGATGCGTCACTAACCAAACCTAAACTAAATTTTCTTCACTCAAAACTGATAATCCAGACCATCTGCGCACTTCTGATGAGCAACCATTGTATGCTACTCACAAATTTGTATCTTATTAGGATCTCTGTGACCCACAAAGGTATTAAGCAACCATGCCAGAAAACAGTGGCTTCTCTAGAAAGAACCGGCTAACTGGTTTGAGTTGTTTAGGCTGACATGGAAGCATTCTCTCCAGACACCTGACCACCTGAATGGTGATACCATCACTTCTGATCAGATGCGACAGGGGATCATTTCTCTAGTGAATATTGAAGACATATGCAGCTTAGTCAACTAGCTATCTAATGTACGAGGGTGTTCAAGAACCCTCTTTAACTCTGCCTACCTCCATCGTCATGGTCTCACGGAGATGTTGCTGATCACTTCTCGGCGCCGCAAGATTTTCAAGTCCTTGACAATCTGCTCCCGCGGTTTTTTCTTCAGGATACCTGCAGTTTACTGAGAGGTTAGGTTTCTTCTCCCGATGACTGCACTTCCAATGTAAACTTTCAAGAATGTTGTTGATATTGTTATTGCTGTGATTAAGGGTCGTAACAACTCCAGGATCCGTACAGACCGTTTCACTGAAGTGCCTGACGACACCTCACTGTCATTCGAAGCTCCACTCAAACAATCCGGCATCCCAGGGATACCCGTGGGAGTCATGAACCTCTATCACCTGATACAAATTAACTGCCAAACGATTTACTTCATTACATAGTTTGCGTATCCGAACCTACAAAACAATATCCGTTTTCGCCCAAAGTAGGAGAATACATTTGATGTGTACCAAAATCATCAACTAAATTGTATAATGCTGCCTCATTAGTATCAAACTGTTACGCATAGTCGAACTGAGACAACGTTGACACGTGGCTCTCAGTCTTACAGTAAGATATATGGATAAACACGGACCCTAATAGAAAATAGAATCATGCTCACCAAAGAGTACAAGCAACAAATGATAAGCTAGGATCATGGAGTCGTGGGTTAACACTAATAGTAGGAAACTTTTGTGACATCAATAACTTGTGATAAGACAAGCAAACAAGGGTGACACAGAGGTAAGATGGAAGGAAAATACACTCCTTCGAACCGGATTTGAACCAGTGACCTATGGATGCCTGTTTTGAGTGCCGACTACAGTCCACCGCTCTACCAACTGAGCTATCGAAGGCTCGTGTACACGAGTCCAAGTCTAACAGGCAAACATATGGGTATGAATATACACACCAAGAGGTGTATATATTTTAATGTATATACACCAGAAAGGACTTGAATGATATTCGTCAGGACAACGTCCTGACAAGGGTCTTAATTATTTGACGACCCGTCTACACTGAGAGTTTACTCTCAGAGACTGAAGTATTCTTAACTAGTGTTGTACAGGGGAATGCAGCCTTACTGACTCCCGTGTTTTCAAGAGGCTTTAAACAAAAGAACCATGTAAGTTTATTTTGCTTCCCTTTTGGATATATGTACAGCTTTCGCTATATTGATAACGAAAGAGGGTTACTCTATAAGTTCCTCTTGTTTAGAGGCAAAAAGAAAAACTATAAAATCCTAGGTACGGAAGTTGTTATATGCAGTGAAAGTTGCAACAACAAAATCACACATGAAAATTATCCAGCATTGCTACCTAGTTTCATAATAAGAATTTTTTATATAAAATTTTCTATTTTAAAATTCAGATAGATACATAGCAATCTGCGCTAAGTTGGTTGATAACCATTAAATATGACTGTGTAATAGCATATTTTTTAATATTTCATGATACTGAAGAGATTTACATTCATTATACTTTACATTGTAGATATATTCACAAGACATATACGCCTAGAGGATGTATTTCTCTCAAAGTATATTACTGCGAGTTTACTTTAATCCTTATTTTAGTGATTAAAATATCTTTGATGGTGGTGAAATGGTTACGAGAATACTTAATGACCCTAGTGTAGTTGACAGACTTTAAACTCCATTAATCAGATATATTCACAGGATATATACACCGAGAGGAATATTTCTCTCGGCTTATATATTCTGAGAGTTTACTTTAATTCCTACTTCAGGTTACGTCCAACCTTAATGACCCTAGTGCAGTAGGTGAGCTTTATATCCCATTAACCAACCAACCTCATGTGTTGTTTATGAATTTATTATAACTACGAGACAATTATCGAGTCCCATGAACCAGCTATAATAAGTATATTATTATTATTATATTAAAAAGAAGTGCTAAACCAGTGTGGATCACACAGTTCTTGAGTTAAAGAGCTACATAAGCCCTTCGGTACATTATACAGTGGACCCCCGGCTAACGAACACCCCGGAAATCGTGCAATTATGTAAGTATAATATTGTAAGTGCTTGTGGAAGTGTATTTTTGGGGGGTCTGAAATGGACTAACCTACGTGACATTATTCCTTAAGGGAGTAAATTCGTTCGGTAATGCCACTTGAGCAGGCTTATGGAATGAAGTTTTTTCGTTAGCCGGGGGTCCACTGTACAGGTCTCAACATGGTCATAGTCCAGTTCCAAACAAGTTTCCGGTAACTAAGAGGAAAACGTTAAAAGGGTTTCCATAATAAAGCCGTTTATAATTTATCTTGGTTATTTATCATTGCATTCGTTTAGTTGTTCAGACTGTAAATAATTAGCACAATTTAAATAAATTTACCTAATTTGAAAGCTGTATTTAGCGTTATAGTAAACAATCCACTGGTCTGATTACTCAAATGTTATTATTGCTCGAGTGTAGTAGACAAAAAATATCACTTACCATGAACAACATTCTCGGCTAGCATCTTTACGGCTGAATTGTATGCCATTCTTGTGGCACTTATCCGTATTGCATCTATGCCTGTGTCACTATTTGTGGTCGTTTCAGACTCCCTTAGTGCTTTACAGGCTATCCGTAAAATTGATACACCTCACCCCCTAGTTCTTCGTATCCACCTTTGGTTACGCCGTATCTTTAGCAAGCATAAAGATATTGTCTTTTGTTGGGTCCCTGGTCATGTTGACGTACAGGGCAATGAACAGGCAGACACTGCTGCGCGGTCAGCAGTACATGACCTTCCAGTTTCATATAGAGGTGTTCCTTTCACGGACTATTTTGCGGTCATTGCTACCCACCTTCGCACCCGTTGGCAACAACGCTGGTCTGACCTCCTAAATAACAAACTTCATTCTATTAAACCGTTATAGGTTCTGGCCTTCTTCTTGTCACCAATGTCGAGATTGGGAGACTACCTTTCTCCCGTCTTCGCATCGGCCACACTCGTCTTACTCACGGGTATCTCATGGAGAGGCTCCCTGCCCCTCTCTGTGAGCATTGTCAGGTTACAGTGTCTGTTCGACATATTCTGTTGGACTGCCCACTCTATCAACGAGCACGCAGAATTTACCTCCAACGGCGTCTTCGCTCTGGGGCCTTTTCTTTACCTTCCCTTCTTGCAGATGGACCCTCCTTTAATCCTGACTCTCTCGTTGACTTTTTAACAGAAACTGACTTACTACACAAACTCTGAAGATTATACCTCTAGCACCTCCCTCAGTCCCTTCTACCTCAATCTCTTGCTACCCTCTATCCCAGGGTGGCCCGGTGGTCTGGTGGCTTGAGCTCTCGCTTCACACACGGAGGGCCCGGGTTCGATTCCCGGCGGGTGGAAACATTTCGACGTGTTTGTTTCCTTACACCCGTTGTCATATTCACCTAGCAGCAAATAGGTACCTGGGTTGTTAGTCGACTGGTGTGGGTCGCATCCTGGGGGACAAGATTAAGGACCTCAATGGAAATAAGACAGACAGTCCTCGATGACGCACCGACTTTCTTAGGTTATCCTGGGTGGCTAAACTTCCGGGTTTAAAAATCCGAAGAAATCTTATTCTTATCCACTGTCCTGCTGCACTCCATACCCTACTAATCATCCATCTCCCTCTTACAACCCATTCTCCCTGCATCCTGCAATAACCTGCAGCGCTGTATAACCCCTGTGGTTTAGCGCTTCTATTTGATTATAATAATAATAATATGAACAACATTTACATACAGATAAGTTAACAATATTTGTTTTGTTTACACTGTTGCCTGTGAAGCAAGCATATCATTGATCTTCTATGTGTCATATGTCACTGCTCATATGTCTGGCTCATATTCTGACTCATGCTGCAATGTCGCTCAATCATGCGAAGTGAGCTAACTACTGCAACTTGATGCCTGGCTCATATATCTGGCTCATATGTCTGGCTCATATGTCTGGCTCATATGTCTGGCTCATATGTCTGGCTCATATGTCTGGCTCATATGTCGCGTACTTTCATATATAAAGTCCCTATAAAGAGCTGCCCCTCCGTTTGCTTGAATCAAATCTGAGTGCGTCCCCTTGCCCAGGAGCTGCATCATGCGTATGGCTTTAGCGTTTGCTTATAAATATAATAATAACAATAATAATAATAATGTAATTTATATAAAATCAACTCTTAGCCCTGATGAAAGTCAGCCTAAAGCTGCCGTAGCCAGGGAAGCCATAATAGTGGAGCACTTGTCACTATCCTCACAGCCTATTGAAGTTGTCCTCATGCTGACATGTGTTAAACCTGTACTGTGTGACTATGACAGGAAAAAAACTTGAATTGTAGTATCGAGCAGTAACTTCAGCTGCATTACAGGCCATTACAAGTGCACACGTCGGGGATTTCATAAATGTGTATATTATTATTATATCCATTTTGTCCTAGGCACATGTCGATTAGACACTAGGACTGTTGTGTGTGTGTGTGTGTGTGTGTTATCACCAGTATTCTCTTATAACAATGAAGTTTAAAATCATGTGAATATTTAAGATGTGCTAAAAAAAAACTGTCTAGCATGAAGCAGGATAGAAAGTATCAGAATAACATTAAGGTCTACACAGTATCTCGGTGTAAACACTGAGAGTTTACTCAGTCCTTATTTTAGATATTAAAACGCACTTAATGTTAGAGAATGTTAGTAAATAGCGGCCTTAACAAGCCGCATTGTGTTCTAAAATAACACTTATGTCGCTCCTGCAGAAGACCGCAATTTGTTTTTGTCAAGATTTGAAAGGCTTGTCATTCTTTCCCTGCTTCTTCTGACATGTTCTCAACAGCTGACCATAAGACCAGGAACACCTCCACGGGTTGGGACGTGACTTTGTCACACCTGGAGGCACTGTACTGAGGTTATGACGTAGAAACGTTGAGGTACAACATGGTGAATCTGGCTTTGATACAATAGTGACGCTGGCTTTGATACAATAGCGACGCTGGCTCTGATACAATAGTGACGCTGGCTTTGATACAATAGCGACGCTGGCTCTGATACAATAGTGACGCTGGCTTTGATACAATAGCGACGCTGGCTTTGATACAATAGGACGCTGGCTTTGATCAATAGCGACGCTGGTTTGATACAATAGCGACGCTGGCTTTGATACAATAGCGACGCTGGCTTTGATACAATAGCGACGCTGGCTTTGATACAATAGCGACGCTGGCTTTGATACAATAGCGACGCTGGCTTTGATACAATAGCGACGCTGGCTTTGATACAATAGCGACGCTGGCTTTGATACAATAGCGACGCTGGCTTTGATACAATAGCGACGCTGGCTTTGATACAATAGAGACGCTGGCTTTGATACAATAGCGACGCTGGCTTTGATACAATAGCGACGCTGGCTTTGATACAATAGTGACGCTGGCTTTGATACAATAGCGACGCTGGCTTTGATACAATAGCGACGCTGGCTTTGATACAATAGAGACGCTGGCTTTGATACAATAGTGACGCTGGCTTTGATATAATAGCGACGCTGGCTTTGATACAATAGTGACGCTGGCTCTGATACAATAGTGACGCTGGCTTTGATACAATAGTGACGCTGGCTTTGATACAATAGTGACGCTGGCTTTGATACAATAGCTACGCTGGCTTTGATACAATAGCTACGCTGGCTTTGATACAATAAAGATGATGGCTTTAATAAAAATTAAATGTTGATTTTGGATTGTCTTGATGCTGACTTTGAAAATGATACAAGGTGTTGATGCTGGCTTTGATACAGTTTTAATGCTGGCTTTGATCGCCTTTACACTGACATTCATACAGTCTTTTTGTTGGCTTTCATACAGTCTTTGTGGGCTATACAGTCTGACGCTGGCTTTCATACAGTCTTATGCTGGCTTTATACAGTCTTTATGCTGGCTTTAATACATGCTTTATGCTGGCTTTAATACAATGCTGACTGCTGGCTTTAATACAGTCTTATGCTGGCTTTGATACATACAGCTCTTTGTGCTGGCTTTCATACAGTCTTATCGCTGGCTTTCATACAATAGCTTTATGCTGGCTTTATACATCTTTATGCTGGCTTTCATACAGTCTAGTGGCTTTCAAAGCTATGCTGGCTTTAATACATGCTTTGTGCTGGCTTTAATACAGTCTTGTGTTGGCTTTATACAGTCTTATGCTGGCTTTCATACAGTCTTTATGCTTGCTTTAATACATGCTTATGCTGGCTTTAATACAGTCTTTATGCTGGCTTTATACAGTCTTTGTGCTGGCTTTATACATACAGCTGGCTTTATACAATAGCGAGCTGGCTTTAATACAATCTTTGGCTGGCTTTAATACAGTCTTTGTGCTGGCTTTAATACAGTCTTTGTGCTGGCTTTAATACAAGTCTTTGTGCTGGCTTTAATAAGTTATGTTGGTTTAATGCAGTCTTGTGCTGGCTTTAATACAGTTTGTGCTGGCTTTAATACAGTTTTGTGCTGGCTTTAATCAGTCTTTGTGCTGACTTATACAGTCTTTTGTTGGCTTTCATACAGTCTTTAGTGCTGGCTTTAATACAGTCTTTTGCTGGCTTCATACAGTCTTTATGTTGGCTTTCATACAGTCTTTATGCTGGCTTCCATACAGTCTTTATGCTGGCTTTAATACAGTCTTTATGCTGGCTTTCATACAGTCTTTATGCTGGCTTTCATACAGTCTTTGTGCTGGCTTTAATACAGTCTTTGTGCTGGCTTTAATACAGTCTTTGTGCTGGCTTTAATACAGTCTTTGTGCTGGCTTTAATACAGTCTTTGTGCTGGCTTTAATACAGTCTTTGTGCTGGCTTTAATACAGTCTTTGTGCTGGCTTTAATACAGTCTTTGTGCTGGCTTTAATACAGTCTTTGTGCTGGCTTTAATACAGTCTTTGTGCTGGCTTTAATACAGTCTTTGTGCTGGCTTTAATACAGTCTTTGTGCTGGCTTTAATACAGTCTTTGTGCTGACTTTCATACAATTTTGATGTTGACCCTGACAGTGGAGACAAATGATATAAAATACCGACACCATGGAAAAATAAACACAACAGCCGGCACAGTGGGCTTTATCAAGTCACAGATCTACCTGGAGGTCCGTCTCAGATCCAACCTACCCGATATTCCTCACCTGACTCTCCACCCTGTATACACTCATGTACTTTTTATCCAGGTAGATCTGTTTGTGACTTAATAAAGCCCACTGTGTGGGCGAAACGTAGTCAATAAGGATCACATTATACTACATTCGTGACTGACAGTGTTATTGCTGGCGTTGACACAGACCTTGCGATATATTATCTAGTGATAATATACTTGTGTCCAAAGTTCAAATAATTATTTATCTATACATTCACATATAAGAGCTAAACTCGCAGGGGTCATTCAGCTCTCGGTGGAGCAGACGTGATATAGATCATAGTTGGTCTATGGTACCCGTGACTTTGTTTTGAGTTACATATCAGATTTTTTTTTTTTTTGCGGCAAGTGTAATGATGATTTACTCATTTTTTATTTCAGAGGGAGGATCGAGTCTCAGCTCCTGGTCCCATTGATTCTTTTGTGGTTAATTGATTGACAAACTGCTGCATTGAAATATATACTCACATTAACTTTTTGCTGGGGTTACAATTATTTAAATTTGCTACATTTTGCGTAAATTGTTAATAAATGAGTATAGAATTGCATGAAAAAATATAGACAGAGGAAGATAGAAAATTAAATAATCTGAATTTGCACCGTGGAAAAGAGCAAGTGATATATATTCTATAAGCCAGCAGTCTCTATTATTCCTTACCGACCCTTCAAGGGGACTAAGGAGGTTCCCTTGATGCCGGTAAATGGCTTCTAATTCAAGGAAATGGAGCTGCATTTCCCTTGAATCAAACCTGATTGCCTCTCGTTCCCACGGCGCTGTACAACTCTTGCGGGTTCAGCGCTTCCCCGTGAATTAATAGTAATAACCTCAGCTGAGTTAAACTAGGTTAAAAAAAAAAACATATCCTTCGAACCGGATTCGAACCAGTGACCTATGGATGTCTGTTTTAAGTGCCAACTACAGTCCACCGCTCTACCAACTGAGCTATCGAAGGCGTTAGTTGTAGTGAAAGTTGCAGTACATAAGTTGTGGTGATAGAAGCAGTTACCTTCATGCGGGTTACCAAGCTTACAAAGTTACCTTCATGCGGGTTACCAAGCTTACAAAGTTACCTTCAGAACAACACTGTCCGGATTATCAACCCAGGAGGTTTAGTAACCCAAGATAACCAAGTAAATCCAATCAATGTGGCTTATTTCCATTGAAATTCTTTTTAAATCCATTTCTGTTCCTTCTCCAGGGAGTAACCCACAACAATCGACTATTTCCAAATATTTATTTACCGCTAACTGACAAGGGTAGCAGCAGGTAGTGAGCTGAGAGCGATGCCATGCGCTATAAAGTGCATCACCGTATATATACATTAATATATAGAGATAGTTTGTATATATATATATATAATTATATATATTTATTATTACTATATTAACACGTCGGCAGGTGGCGAAAAAAAATCTTTCATCATCATTCACACCATCACTGTCTTCCAGAGACGTGGCTTACACTACAGTATAAAACTGTCAACATTAACACCCTCCTTCAGATGCCGGCATTGTACTACATATAATATATATATATATATATATATATATATATATATATATATATATATATATATATATATATATATATATATATATCCGTGTGTAAACAAAAGTGTTTAATAGCTGATAAGCTGTTATGAATTGTAATATAGTTTAATTACTTGAAAATAAAATCATATTCTCTATATATATAAGAATAAAAGTAGCTTTAGTCACTTAAAATTTACAGATGTTTTCCATTTACGTTTTCAGTTTGTACAATGATAAACTGAGTGCAATATCACAGGCACAGTGGTACTAACCTTGATATACACTATAATAACCTAACAAAGCCTAAATAAGAGAAAATGTACGAATCAGAATGGAAAAAAAGGACAGTATGTGTTATCATAACATCAGTGATACATAATATGGATAACCAGCTGTTCCTCACTTGTCTAATTCTCTGAGTTTAAACACATTTTTCTCTACATCTTTGTGACCTCAATGAAATTAAGTCTGGCCTTTTTTTTGGTTTTCCTGGTGGGTAATTTACACATATTATTCTGATAACTTACATAACCGTATATATGTGTACCTGTACCTAAATAAACGTACTGTCTGTAAAGTTATCTGTAGATTTGCTGAAAACAAAAGTTTATCTTATCTTGAAATCAGAAAGGTATTCGTTAAGGTCAGTACCGTAAATATGATTGTTCTTACTGATAAAGTGACCTAAGAGGCTGCAGTAAACGATGCATTATAAAAAAAATGATAAAAGTAGGTACAAGTATTTATTTCTCTCATTATACAGCGCTGTCTCAGAGCAGGAGTGATATTCGTGCAGATGTGAACGTTTCCTGGTGGTGCTGAGGTACCGCGATGCCAGACGTGTGGTGGTTGTAGGATCACCCTTGTAGCCTCGCCGCTGTCGCGTCACCTTTGTAACCGCACCGTTTTAGCGTGACCGTTGAAACATTAACATCACCCTTGTATTGTTAACATCACCAATCATAACATCACTGTTTTAGCGTCAACGTCACCACTATAACGTCATCGTTGTAGCGCCGTCACCAGTATAACGTCACCATTCAAGCGTCAACGTCACCACTGGTCACCAGATGTCTAATATGTCGCTGAATGCGACATATTAGAAAACGTTTCGGTCCTGGGACTTTGATCACTTGATCAAGGTCCCAGGACCGAAACGTTTTTCTAATACACTTTAGACTTTCTTTCAGGTAGAGCCATCACTGGTAACCATCAAACACTAACAGTTTTAAGTCTAAGACAGAACACCAAAGAGCAAACTGCAACGCTGCCTTACCCTGAGGAGCGATGGGTGAAGTGCCCAACCTCACTTAAAACAAAGAGGAGAGGTAATTCTAACAGGAAGTAACAAAATAACCAGTACTAGAAGATCCAGGAGACGCAAGCAACTACAAATATGCCTAACAGATGGCGCTACCTCTGCTTACTCAGGGCTTGTCAATTAGTGTCAAAACCGCTGGGAATCTCCTGACGTCTATGCTTTTACCTGACAAACTCTCGTTATGTAGTCAAATACCACAAACTAAGTGTATTTATTATTGTTGTTGTTGCATTCGTGGGGAGCGCCTAACCCGTAGGAGTCATATAACACATGGGGAAATGAGAGGAATTCAAGTTGGACCCACCTGTGGTATCGAGTCACGGCAAGACTAAGTATATTTTTATTTAGGTATTGCTTACATAAAAAAATTTTTACAGAGAATTTGAAGACGAACAATTGTGAGCTTACAAAATAGTACATTATGTAACTTAAACCAAAGATAATTGAGTAAAAATAAAAAATATGATTTATAACTATGTATATGTGTCCCTGCCTCACCTCCTGCTGGCTAGAATCTCTGCTACATTAATAAGACCAAATCCAGACTTCCACTTAGTGACCCGTGGATGTCTATCCTAATTGCATGATTAGCTGATAGCTTCAATAGCGACAGATCCCGAGTTTAAACTCCGGGCCGAGGAAACTTACAGGCCAGTTGTCCTTACACTGCTGCTCCTGTTCAACTGCACCAACATAACTGCACCAACTTTCACTACACACAACACCTTCGACAGCTCAGTTGGTAGAGCGGTGGACTGTAGTTGGCACTTGAAATAGACATCCATAGGTCACTGGTTCAAAGGAATAATATATTTTGTACTATCAAACAAGCAATGCAGCTTACGCATAAAAAGTAAGATGTAGGGTATATGGGAACTACTTCCCCCTGCGGTGAATAGACACCTGAAGATTATTACAACTAAATTATTATGAAAAGGCTGCAGCAGCACGTTAAATCCTAAAAAAAAGTATTCCTCTTATCTGAGACCTAACCCTCTCACACAAGCCTGCTGGATACATAAGCCCCTACCTCTCAAAACCCCCTTTCAATTTGTCCTCGACTTTTTCCTATGTCTCTTTCCACCTATCCCAGATTTATACACATTAGTTTGCGTCAGTTTGCGTGTGGCCAGCAGTAACAGCCTGGTTGATCAGACCCTGATCCACCACGAGGCCTGGCCTCAAACCAGCCCGAAACTCTCTCCAGGTATACTCTCCAGGTAATCTATCACATTTCATACATTCTACACAGTCAAACCAAACCTGCTTAATATTCTCACGAAAGGAGGAAATACTGATGATTGAATTATTATGAAATAAAATAAACCCTGTTGGAAGATGAATGACAATTGTCACAGATTTTATCATAAATTTGACACTGATTTGCTCTTTAAATCACAAGACAGGTTTGGAAGGGTTATGAGAATCTGTTTACGAATGAGTGTTGGGAGTACATGCGATAAAGTGAGGAAGAAAGAGAGAGAGAGAGAGAGAGAGAGAGAGAGAGAGGAAGACAAGTCAACGTCTTGGGAGCAGAGAGAAAGACAGTTATCATCTTGGGAGGAGAGAGGAAGACAGTTATCTTGGAGGAAGAGGAAGACAGTCATCATCTTGGGAGGAGAGAGGAAGACAGCATCATCTTGGGAGGAGAGAGGAAGACAGACATCTTGGAGGAAGAGAAGACAGTCATCATCTTGGAGAAGAGAAGACAGTCATCATCTTGGAGAGAGAGAAGACAGTCATCATCTTGGGAGGAGAGAGAAGACAGTCATCATCTTGGAGAGAGAGAAGACAGTCATCCTCTTGGGAGAGAGAGGAAGACAGTCATCATCTTGGGAGGAGAGAGGAAGACAGTCATCATCTTGGGAGGAGAGAGGAAGACAGTCATCATCTTGAGAGGATGGAGGAAGACAGTCATCATCTTGGAGGAGAGGAAGACAGTCATCATCTTGGGAGGAGAGAGGAAGACAGTCATCATCTTGGGAGGAGAGAGGAAGACAGTCATCATCTTGGGAGGAGAGAGGAAGACAGTCATCATCTTGGGAGGAGAGAGGAAGACAGTCATCATCTTGGGAGGAGAAAGGAAGACAGTCATCATCTTGGGAGGAGAGAGGAAGACAGTCATCATCTTGGGAGGAGAGAGGAAGACAGTCATCATCTTGGGAGGAGAGAGGAAGACAGTCATCATCTTGGGAGGAGAGAGGAAGACAGTCATCATCTTGGGAGGAGAGAGGAAGACAGTCATCATCTTGGGAGGAGAGAGGAAGACAGTCATCATCTTGGGAGGAGAGAGATTGGATGCTGTCAGTGAGTTCAGACAACTGACAGTGATGCTTATTCATAATGGCAGTGCAAAAGCATTATATATAATTAGAGTAGAAGACATGTTAGTGAAGATGTCTTCAGAGTTTCAGGGAAACTGAAAGATGTTGACTGGAGGAGTGTAAGACAAGGTGTATTGATCCCAGTACACACGTGTTTATGCAAAACCCCAGCGCCTCCTTCAGCGAAATTTCGAAAAGTAGAGAAGCAGTCAGCGCTCTTATGAAGTTCCTCTATACAGTGCATTCTTTTGTAAATGCGATTGAAAAAAATGCGTCGAAAATTGAATAGCAAGTACTATGAAGGCCTATCCATGCGCTACTCAATTTTATTTGTACTTCTTCAATCGCATTTATGAGAAATTGCGCTTTATCGAGAAGCTTTATAAGAGGGTTGACGCTATAATCTACGTAGTATATTTGAGTTTTAAAATAAAACAAGGAAAAGTATATCAGGAAAGTATATTAAGAGTGTTAGCCATGATCAATGAATGAAGGAGCTACACGAGAGGGGTAGAAGACGAGTTAGAAATTCTTCATTTAGGAAACTGAAAGATGTTGACTGGAGGAGTGTAAGACAAGGTGTATGATCCCAGTACACACGTGTATGCAAAACCCCAGCGCCTCCTTCAGCGAAATTTCGAAAAGTAGAGAAGCAGTCAGCGCTCTTAGAAGTTCCTCTATACAGTGCATTCTTTTGTAAATGCGATTGAAAAAATGCGTCGAAAATTGAATAGCAAGTACTATGAAGGCCCTATCCATGCGCTACTCAATTTTATTTGTACTTCTTCAATCGCATTTATGAGAAATTGCGCTTTATCGAAAGCTTTATAAGAGGGTTGACCTATAATCTACGTAGTATATTTGAGTTTTAAAATAAAACAAGGAAAAGTATATCAGGAAAGTATATTAAGAGTGTTAGCCATGATCAATGAATGAAGGAGCTACACGAGAGTGATGTAGAAGTACGAGGTAGAAACACGTTCATTTAGTTCCTGAGGGGCGGGGGAGGGGGCGCTAAATCAGTATGGATCATACAGGGCAATGGGCGATAACCAGGTTCAGTACAAGGAAGGGAAGGTTGGGTCCAGTTCCTTTGATCAAGAGCCCCTCAAGGGCGAAAACAAATAATAGGTACCATACAGAATATGGCGCCGTTAAGAAAGTGGGACTTACGGAATATACTGCATAAAGTATAAATATGAATCATGTAGAACAGAGTTGCATGGAAGATGCTGAGTAAAGGATCGCTGTATTTTGACTACATTTAACAAATCAAATGAATAACGAGGTGAAATATGTAAAAAATAAACAAGGGTCAGAATAGTTAAGTGTTTTTTTAATAAAAAAAAACCATGCAGTACGATAAGGGATTCTCAGGTGTTCAAGGTTCAGACACTACAACTGAATGTTTCCCAGGCAGGTTTAAAGTGTCAGCAATAAGACTTAAATCTACTGGGAAGCACTTATAAACTTGCCACATTGCTTGAATTACAATAAAAATACTGCAGAATTAATAAATTAAAGGTTGATAATCCCTGGAGTGGAAAGGTGTGAACAACCCTTGGTAGCATCAGTTCTCTCCACGAACCGGTTCTGTTGTTGGAACCTGAGGCAGCACTAGGTCCCTCGGAGAACTGGTTCTGTTGTAAAACTGACGTGAGAAAAAGAAGCTTAGGCCATGACAAAGAAAACGCAAGACATTGTTGTGGTGAGAGAGAGGTGTGGCAAAAGCACTGGACTAGGTACGGTACATCGGCTTTAAATGCAACCTCCTGCAACTGGCCTACCCTACACCTTCATGTGTATCCTGGGTGATGTCCTCAATGACATGAGACAAGGAACTGGATTACTGGCACATAAAATTATTGGAGTTAATTATGGGAAAGCATTAAAAACTTTAGGGGTCATTCAAGGGGGTGCGAATAGGAGGAAATTTATGTTGATTGTGGTACTGTGCGAAGTACGACAACCTGTAGCATCGTGCAAGGCACGATAACCAGGGTGTGGCACCATACAAGCCATAACTATCTGGTATTAACAACCATTCATCCTCAGTTAATTGGACGAAGCTTCTGCTGAGGAGCTTGTCCCCCAGCTGAGCAGACAGATGTAAAACATGCATCCTTCGAACCGGATTCGAACCAGTGACCTATGGATGTCTGTTTTAAGTGCCAACTACAGTCCACCGCTCTACCAACTGAGCTATCGAAGGTGTTAGGAATGGTGAAAGTTGCAACAACCAGAGCACACAGGTAGCCCTGAGGTGCTCCATACAACCCCTTTTTTGTGATTTATGTACCAGTCCCTTGGAGGGGTACCATGATGCCGGTAAAAAGCCGTTGATCCAAGGAACTGGAGCACCACGCAAAGTACGACTACCTGGCTCTGGTACCATGCAAGGCACAAATATCTAGCTGTGACATTATGCATGATACAACTGTCTAACCGTGGCACCATGCAAGGAACAATTATCTGGCTATGGCGCCATGTAAGGCACGAATCTAGGTATGATTGACTGTAGCACCATGATAGGAACAACTGTCTAACCGTGACACCATGCTAGGCATGATTATCTGACTGCGTCATGCTAGGAACAACTATAACCGTAGCACCGTGCTGAGCATAATTATCTAAGGTGGTACAACTATCTGGTTGTGGCTCCATACAAGATATGACTATTTGACAGTGGCACCACGCAATTCATAACTATCTGTCTAGAACACCCTTGCGTTCTAGGTTAATTAGGCTGAATATACTCCAACTACTTAGGCCTGTTGGACGAAGATCCCCGCTCAGGCGTTTGTCCTCAGTTGAATAAACTGATGTAAAATACTCCTCCTTCGAACCGGATTTGAACCAGTGACCTATGGATGTCTGTTTCAAGTGCCAACTACAGTCCACCGCTCTACCAACTGAGCTATCGAAGGTATTGGGAATACTAAGAGTTACAAAAGTTAGAACACACAGGCAGCCCAGAGCTGCATGTGCTGAGTTTCTTCCAGTGAAGTACCTTGTAACTGCTGAAGAGTCGTTAGTCTGACCAACTAGAGCACCATGCCATACGACGATTAACTGGCTGTAGTGCCACGCAACGAATAATTACTTGTTTCTGGCATGTAATAAAGGCTGTCTGGTGTGGTACCATGCAGGAAATGACTATATTAGCTTGGGTACCATACAAGTTATGACTATCTGTCGGTGATACATGTAAGACCTGACTATACTGCTGTGGCACTATTTAAGGTGAGAGGTGTCATCATCAGATCATCATGGCTTTCATGGTGTCACTGCCAGAAATTGCGTCTTGCATTGGGCTCCAATCCTTCCTTCCAAGAATCCTTCTCAAGGCTCCCCAAATGAATGGCTGAGTACATATATAACAAAGTAAAGGGTTGCGTGGAGCAGCTCTGGGCTGCCTGTGTACTTTGGCTGTTGCAACTTTCACTACAGCTAACACCTTCGATAGCTCAGTTGGTAGAGCGGTGGACTGTAGTTGGCACTTAAAACAGACATCCATAGGTCACTGGTTCGACTCCGGTTCGAAGGATGAGTATTTTACATCAGTTTGCTCAGCTGAGGATAAGCTCTCTATGGGACTCATTATGGGAGAGGCATTGAAGCCGATGGGAAGAACTGGAGTGGCCCTCCCTTTCCTTATTTCGAATCTGATTGCCTCTCATTCCCAAAATAGTACATGACCCCCAACGACTTTACCAGTTCACAATCACTATTGCAATAATTGTAGCGGAAGAGCTTATCCCTGCTGAGTAAACTGATGTAAAATACTCCTCCTTCGAACCGGATTCGAACCAGTGACCTATGGATGTCTGTTTTAAGTCCCAACTACAGTCCACCGCTCTACCAACTGAGCTATCGAAGGTACTGTTTGTAAATGAAAGTTTCAATAATTGTAATACACAGGCAGCCCTGAGCTGCTCTACGCAACCTTTTTTTTTTGTGATATATATACTCAATCCTTTCAAGAGGGGTACATGATGGTGGTGATAGGCTCTTAGTCAGAGGGACTCTAACACCGTGCAAGGCGCAAATATCTCGCAGTGACATCATGAAAAGCATGATTCTGCTGCCAGATAATGGACAGTCTGTGACATCAGTCACATTACCAAGACTTGCATGGTGCCAGAGCCAATGACAATAACAACAACAACAATAATAATAATAATAATAATAATAATAATAATAATAATCGGTTGTTAGAGTGGTGGACTGTAGTTTATGCTTGAAACAGACATCCATATGTCACTGGTTCGACGGATGAGTAATTTACATTAGTTTACTCAGCTCGGGATAGCTCTTCTGAGCGATCCGTTATGGAAGGGGGCCTTGAAGCCGGTAAACAGCTCTTAATGAAAAGAATTGGAGTGGCAATCCCTTTCCTTGGATAAAATCTGATTGCCTCCAATTCCCTATATGTTGTATGATCCATACGAGTTTAGCACTTCCTTGTGAATTCTGTAATAATTGCCACGAAAAAGCTTAGTTCTTGAGTAAACTGATGTAAAATGCTCCTCCTTCGAACCGGATTCGAACCAGTGACCTATGGATGTCTGTTTCAAATGCCAACTACAGTCCACCGCTCTACCAACTGAGCTATCGAAGGTGTTACGCAGTTTAGCAATATTCTATACATACTCAGTCCCTTCAGGAAAGTGCCTTGATGCTGTTGAAGAGCTGTTGAACCCAGGGAATTAAGAGTCCCATGCAAGACGCCATTGTCTCAAAGTAGCAGCACCTGGTCACAGACCGGGCCGCGGGGGCGTTGACCCCCGGAACCCTCTCCAGGTATACGAAGGCCAAGGCTGTGACACCATTCAGCTTGCATGGTGCTACAGCCAATAGTAATGTCTTGCATGGTGCTACAACCAATAGTCTTGCATGGTGATACAGCCAATAGTAATGTCTTGCATGGTGCTACAACCAATAGTCTTGCATGGTGATACAGCCAATAGTAATGTCTTGCATGGTGCTACAGCCAATAGTAATGTCTTGCATGGTGCTACAGCTAATAGTAATGTCTTGCATGGTGCTACAACCAATAGTAATGTCTTACATGGTGCTACAGCTAATAGTAATGGCTTGCATGGTGCTACAACCAATAGTAATGTCTTGCATGGTGCTACAACCAATAGTAATGTCTTGCATGGTGCTACAACCAATAGTAATGTCTTGTATGGTGCTACAACCAATAGTAATGTCTTGTATGGTGCTACAACCAATAGTAATGTCTTGCATGGTGCTACAACCAATAATAATGTCTTGCATGGTGCTACAACCAATAGTAATGTCTTGCATGGTGCTACAACCAATAATAATGTCTTGCATGGTGCTACAACCAATAATAATGTCTTGCATGGTGCTACAACCAATAGTAATGTCTTGCATGGTGCTACAACCAATAGTAATGTCTTGCATGGTGCTACAACCAATAGTAATGTCTTGCATGGTGCTACAACCAATAGTAATGTCTTGCATGGTGCTACAGCTAATAGTAATGGCTTGCATGGTGCTACAACTAATAGTAATGTCTTGCATGGTGCTACAACCAATAGTAATGTCTTGCATGGTGCTACAACCAATAATAATGTCTTGCATGGTGCTACAACCAATAGTAATGTCTTGCATGGTGCTACAACCAATAGTAATGTCGTGCATGGTGCTACAACCAATAGTAATGTCTTGCATGGTGCTACAACCAATAGTAATGTCTTGCATGGTGCTACAACCAATAATAATGTCTTGCATGGTGCTACAACCAATAGTAATGTCTTGCATGGTGCTACAACGAATAGTAATGTCTTGCATGGTGCTACAACCAATAGTAATGTCTTGCATGGTGCTACAACCAATAGTAATGTCTTGCATGGTGCTACAACCAATAGTAATGTCTTGCATGGTGCTACAACCAATAGTAATGTCTTGCATGGTGCTACAGCTAATAGTAATGTCTTGCATGGTGCTACAACCAATAGTAATGTCTTGCATGGTGCTACAACCAATAGTAATGTCTTGCATGGTGCTACAGCTAATAGTAATGTCTTGCATGGTGCTACAACCAATAGTAATGTCTTGCATGGTGCTACAACCAATAGTAATGTCTTGCATGGTGCTACAGCTAATAGTAATGTCTTGCATGGTGCTACAGCTAATAGTAATGTCTTGCATGGTGCTACAACCAATAGTAATGTCTTGCATGGTGCTACAACCAATAGTAATGTCTTGCATGGTGCTACAACCAATAGTAATGTCTTGCATGGTGCTACAGCTAATAGTAATGTCTTGCATGGTGCTACAGCTAATAGTAATGTCTTGCATGGTGCTACAGCTAATAGTAATGTCTTGCATGGTGCTACAGCTAATAGTAATGTCTTGCATGGTGCTACAACCAATAGTAATGTCTTGCATGGTGCTACAACCAATAGTAATGTCTTGCATGGTGCTACAACCAATAGTAATGTCTTGCATGGTGCTACAGCTAATAGTAATGTCTTGCATGGTGCTACAACCAATAGTAATGTCTTGCATGGTGCTACAGCTAATAGTAGTGTCTTGCATGGTGCTACAGCTAATAGTAATGTCTTACATGGTGCTACAACCAATAGTAATGTCTTGCATGGTGCTACAGCCAAACAGTCGTAACTTGCATGGTGGTCCAATACTTTTGACCAACTCTTCTTCAACATCAAGGTAGACCTCGAAGGAAATGAGTACGTACATCACAAAAAAAAAAAAGTTGCACAATGCAGCTTTGGGCGCATGTGTGTTGTGGTTGCTGTAAATAACTCAGTTTATTTTATTTTATTCCTATTGTATCTCCTGTTATTCTAACTGATTTTCATACAGTTGAGCTACTTAGCTGTTTTAACTTTTAAGATTTAAATAATAAGATCTATAAGGACCCCCGTGAAAATAAGTCACTGTTTTTTTTTTTTGGGGGGGCGGGTTATCCTAGGTAATTTACACTATGTATGATAATTGTACGTACTTATGTGTACTTGTACATAAATAAACTTACTAACTTCCGCTACACGTAACACCTTACATATCTTAGTTGATAGAGTGGTGCATTGTAGTTGGTAGTTAATTGACATCCATAGGTCGATAGTTCAAAGGATAAATATTTTACGTCAGTTTACTCAGCTGGGGATAAGTTCAGCCGCAGCATTTATTGCTAGTGTGCTCAGCTCACACACTCAGGTCCGGAGTTCGAATCTCCTCCGGAACGCCTGGAAGACATTAGGGACGTGTTTCCATAAGACACCTGCTGTCCCTGTTCACTCATCAGTAAAATGGGTACTTGGGTGTTAGTCGACTGGTGTGGGTCGCATCCTGGGACAAAACTGACATAATTTGCCCGAAATGCTCAGCATAACAAGCGGCTTTCTATATAGTAGTATGTCATTGATGTCAGCTAGGCCTGTATACCTTGTACATGTACTTGTAGAAATAAAGATCTTAACTTATCTTATCTTAATATTCACGGGGAAGCACTAGACTCTCAGGTCATGCAGCACCACTGGTATGGGAAAAATCATTTAATCTAGGGATGAATTATATTATGGGAGAGCACTAAACCCGTAGGGATTATACAGCTCCTTTGAGGGGGTGGGGGTGGAAGGCATTCAGGCTCAATTCAGAGAACTGGAGCACATATCAAATTCCCTAGATCAAGAGCCCCTCACCAGCGTCAAGGAGCCTCCCTTGAGGGGATCTAAGGATGAGGAGGCTAAACTTTAATTTCTTGGATTAATAACCCTTCACGAAAATCACTCCCTATGAAAGCAAATGACTCGGCAGGAGATGCAACATTACCCCAATGAAAAGCAGGGGTGCCACGAGTACACTGAGGAACAACACAATAAGTGTCAGAGGCCCAAGACTGTTCAACTGCCTCCCACCATACGTAAGGGGGATTACCAATAGACCCCTGGCTGTCTTCAAGAAGGCACTGGACAGGCACCTATAGTCAGTACATGACCAGCTGGGTTGTGGTTCATACGTCAGCTTGCGTGCGGCCAGCAGTAACAGCCTGGTTGATCAGACCCTGATCCACTACATTATTATTATAATCAAAAGAAGCGCTAAACCACAAGGGTCATACAGTGATCCACCACAGGCCTGGTCTCAGACCGGGCCGCGGGGGCATGGACCCCGAAACCCTCTCCAGGTATACCGCATCAAGGAATCTGCCCTGGAAGGTTGCTTTAGTCACACTACCTTAAGTACAATTATTATTATTATTATTATTATTATTATTATAATCAAATAGAAGCGCTAAACCACAGGGGTTATACAGCGCACAATTATTATTACAATCAAAACTAAGCGCTAAACTCACACGGGACATAGAGCACTTAAATACAATAGTTATTGCATTTTCAGCCGATGACATCTGGTTGTTAGTCAGATAAACCCAAATGGGTTACACAGCTCGAGTCATACAGCACTGTGGGTAGGGGTAATTCAAATTCCCTGGATTAAGAGCTGTTTACCAGCATCAAGGCACAGCATGATAGTCATGCCTTGCATTGTGCCACTGCCACAGTCATACCTGACAAAGTGCCACTGCCAGATAGTCCTGCTTCGCATGGTACCACAGCCAGATAATCATACTTGGTAAGGTGCCACAATCAGAAAATCATGCCTTGTATGAACCCTTCATCTGAGGGGACGATGCCAGATTATTATAATCATAACTAAGCACTAAACCTATAAGAGTCATACAGTACTGCAGGATAGGGTGTGGTAAAGGTGTAATATGTTTGAGCAGACACCAACGAGGGTGGAGAGTATAAGAGGTAAAGTTAGTAAGGGTGGTGAGTAGTGCTAAAGGAAGTGTAATTAAAGTTGGTGTAATAAAGCTGTTGCTGACAAAAAAAAAAGTCAAATATGGAGTCTGTCAAAGGGGGGGCCGTCATCGAGGAGGGAAGATAAAGTAAGAGCATTAGTGGAACAATGCCAGAGCTCTTGATCTAGTTAACTGGAGCTACCCTAGACTTCCTTAGATCAAACCTGCCATTCCTCAGGCACTGCATGAACTCTGGATATAGTGATGCTCCTCATTAAACATTCGTAGGAAGCACTATAACAATCCACAAGTCGTACAACATCTGGGAAAGGAGAGGAGTGTTTCATTATTATTATTCATGGGAGAGCACTAAAACCATAGGAGTTACATAGTGCCTGGGAAAATGGGAGGTATTCATGTTCAATCCAAGGAATGGGAGCCATTTAGGTTCAGTCCAAGGAAAGTATTTAGGTTCGATACAAGTGGAGGCATTCAAGTTCAGTTAAAGGGAGGACAGGTCTAATTCCTTGAATCAAGAGCTCACTGGCATCAAATAACCTCCCTTGAGGGGAATGCGAGGCATACAAGTTTGATCCAAGAAATGGGAGGATAGCTCCAACTCTCTAGATCAAGAGTCCTTCACCAGCGACGAGACCCACTCTTGCTCTCTTGCAGGGGCACTGCCTGATAGCCTTGCCTAGCATGGTGTCACGTTGGGCAGACAGTCATACAGAGTAGGAGTACATTGTAACAATCAATACGTATTATGTTAGTCGGGGGAGGGGATGAGCACTAAATCTGTTGGTTATATGTTATGGAAGAAGCTCTAACCCTATACAATACCCCCAACAATAAGGTAGGGGCCTAAAGTCACTAACTGCCATCAGTATACACCTAAGAAGATTACCAACTGCCCTTGGCTGTCTTCAAAAGGAAGCTGGACAGGCACCTAAAGTCTGTTCCCAACGAACCAGGTTGTGGTTTGTACGTCGGTTTGTGTGTGGACAGCAGTAACAGCCTGGTTGGTCTGGCCCTGATCCACTGTGAGGCCTGGTCAATGACCAGGCCAAGGGGGCATTGACCCCCAAACCCCCTCCAAGTATAGGTCGTATGAGTGGATTATTATTATAATCATAACTAAGCGCTTAACCCATAAGGGTCATAAAATGCTGATGACGAGTGGAGGAATGCAAGGCAATTCCTTGGATCACGAGCCACTCACCAGCACTGAGGTACTTCCTTTGAGGGGTATGAATTATAGAGCAGCTGTGGGAAGTGGAGGTAATCCGTTTTCGAACAAGGAGAGTAGAATGTGATGGAATTTTTGAGAGATATCAACCATCTTTAGTTCATTAGGCTAGCAAATTAGAGATGGACACCAATCTTGTGCCATCTATGAAGCACTAATATAACCAGACCTTGGACCCAGCTTAAAGCAGCTAAAAAATATGAAAACTATCAAAGAATTTAAAGTCAATGGAAGGTGGACTAAAAGACAAATGAATGCCTTGCAAAATGCAGGAAATACGAAAGGCCTAATCTATCTAGGAAGACAAATTAAACTGCACATGTAATAAAGGATTATTGTTGTATTACATTCATGAGGGAACACTAAACCCATAGGTGCATACAGTGCCTGGGAGAATGACAGAATGACAGGTGATCTTATTTGATTCAAAGAAGGGGGAGATCAGGTTCAATTCCTTGGATCAAGAGCTCATCACCCGTATCAAGAAATAACCTGCAAGGAGATTTAGTTAACATGTAAAAAAAAAAAATATATATATATAATTCCCGGTAAAAGTAGGTCTTAGACAGGGCTGTGCATGTGCAATGTCGCCATGGTTGTTTAATATATTTATAGATGGGGTTGTAAAAGAAGTAAATGCTAGGGTGTTGGGGAGAGGGGTAGGATTAAATTATGGGGAATTAAATACAAAATGGGAGTTGACACAGTTACTTTTTGCTGATGATACTGTGCTTATGGGAGATTCTAAAGAAAAGTTGCAAAGGTTAGTGGACGAGTTTGGGGGGTGTGCAAAGAAGTTGAAAGTGAACATAGATAAGATAAGGTAGAGGTATCAAACAATTTAAATAAAAAAAATTGAATACAATTGGAAGGATTAGAGAGGATTATGAAGAAGTAAATTTTTGATAGGGAATGAGTTCAGGGATGGGTTTAGAAGGATGAGGCCATAGAATGATGAAGGAAAAAGGTGAGTGTGCGTTGAGGTATCTGTGGAGACAAAAAACGTTATCCATGGAGGCAAAAAGGGAATGTACGAAAATAGTGGTACCAACACTCTTATATGGGTGTGAAGCATGGGTTGCAAATGCTGCAGCAGAGGAGGAGGTGGAGGCAGTGGAGATGTCTTGTCTAAGGGCAATGTGTGGTGTAAATATTATGCAGAAAATTCGGAATGTGGAAATTAGGAGAAGGGGTGGAGTTACTAAAAGTATTTGTCAGAGGGCTGAAGAGGTTGTTGATGTGGTTTGGTCATTTAGAGAGAATGGATCAAAGTAGAATGAATTGGAGAATATAAATCTGTAGGGAAAGGAAGGCGGTAGGGTCTCCTGAAAAAGTTGGAGGGAGGGGTAAAGGTTGTTTTGTGGGCGAGGGGCTTGGACTTCCAGCAAGCATGTGTGAGCGTGTTAGATAGGAGTGAATGGAGACGAATGGTTTTTGTGACCTGACGAGCTGTTGGAGTGTGAGCAGGGTAACATTTTGTGAAAGGATTCAAGGAAACCAGTTAATTGATTTAGTTGGACTTGAGTCCTGGAAATGGGAAGTACAATGCCTGCACTTTAAAGGAGGGGTAGGGGATAGTGACAGCTGGGAGGGACTTATTCTCAGTTGTCATATCCGAGCACCTCTGCAAAGACAGTGATTATGTATGAGTGAGGTAAAAGTGTTGAACGATGATGAAAGTATTTTCTTTTTGGGGATTTTCTTTCTTTTTGGGTCACCCTGCTTCGGTGAGAGACGGCCGACTTGTTGAGTGAAAAAAAATAGCCTTAATTAGAATTATATTCTTTGGTGAGGGCTAAACCCATAGAGGGTCACACAGCACCTGGGGGATTAATTGGGTTCTATTCAAGGAAGGGGAATGTAGCTTCAACTTCTTGAATCATGAGCCCTTTCATCAGAATCAAGGGTACTCCATTCATTAAATATATGCTAGGAAAACAATATATGAAGTTATCACAAATTTTATATTTCCATATTTTTACAATTCACTACTATGGCAAATGAAAAATAGATCTATAATACAAAGAAAAATTTATTCAGCTAATATTTGATAAAAAAAATTATAAATGCTATTACTTTAGCAACAAAACTTTCTCCAATGTAAAACCCGCATTTTTGTCCAGATGATCGCCATGGCTCAATATTCACTGCATAACAAAAGTTAAATTAGAATTAAGAAATGTTGAAAATTCTCAAGTTATAACATGATCTTGATAAATATATTAATCTGTTTCCTAACTGGCAATAAACAGCTCATTGCTAAAGTATTCTATCTTAATTAAGCCAAATTAGTTTTTAATCAAGAGTATATTACATAAATAATCAAGACAACCCATAATAGTCAGCAGTTTTATTCAGTGGCAAAGTATGAATTTCAAAGGAAAAATAATGATTCCTCAACCTCGGGTTTGTCTATACCTTTGAAGATGGTAGGTGTTTAATGAAGTACTGTTGCCAACATACTCATTAGTAAGATTCTGCTTGATCTGGTTAATAAAGCTGAACTTCTGAAGGCCTAACAAGCACATAAACCTTACCAAATTATAAAATATCTGCATTTATTATTGTGTCTGCCTTACTTGAGTATACTTCACATGCTAGCCAGTATTAAGCTATGCCAGCTCAATACTTGGTTTTAAATGAAGTTCTGCCTGGCAAGCATTCTGCCTTCAACCTTCCCAGAGAAAACAATTACTTTCCAAATTATTTTATCTTGATTTAAAAGCAAACAATATATTAGAAATCTATTAAAAGTAACAAAACTAACATTTACTGATTTATTTTCACTGGTGAAATGTTTTTGAGACCAACAATATCGCCATTGATTAAAGCTTCTACAAACAATTCCAAACACCCTTTCTTTACATTAACTTACCTCAACAGCCCAAATATACAATTACAGCTGGACTTAACAGAATGACAGTTAATAGAAGAAATATACATGGGAAAAATAATGTTGAAAGGCAAGGATATATATATATACATATTTCTTCATTAAGCTTTGGCATTGAGGTTAAACTTGGATGTACTAGAAACCTGAAATATCATCATCCCTTCATATACAGCTTCAGGTATCTTAATCTTATCTGGGTAACTGTTTGACTCTTTTAACACCAAAGATGGTGAAGATAAATTTTGTTACATTCGAACAGGTGGTAAATAATTAAGGCCAAATAAACCAAAACCAGCTCTTCAAAACTGATGATACAAGCCGAGCTACATAATATAAATAATTTATTACATTACCACCAAATAACACAAGTCTTATACTTTTCTAACCTTTATTCATGGCAACATTAAGTCAGTTAAATGACCTGCCAGAAATCAAGGATACAAGAGTAAAATCAGACTACATTTGTAAGTTTCCTATCACAGTTGATTATGGACCAAATCTAAACCAGTTGCATCTTTTATCATTCATTTTTTTTTAATCTTCAAAGCCTCTCGAATAAAAATTTGGCAGCATTAAATGATTTAAACTTACAGTTTGCACCATAATTATGTTATACATACCAATGCATTTTCTCAAGTTTCCATCCATAATATATAAACAAACATGAAAAGGTTTCTTGCAAATGAAGCCTTAAGAGACTATTAGATAGTAAATCCAACCTTTACTATGACAACTTTTAGACGAGATTCAATTTTTATCCATACTAGTCCCAGAATTGGTGAAAAAATATCAAATTATGATCTTCATTTCTCATGTAATATAAAAGAAAAGGAAACTTAAGACAAAAATTACTAAGGCAAGAGATGCTATGCCATAGTGAAAGCATATGGACTGCCAGTCAGAAATAATCACATAAATACTCCTGAGTAGCTAATTTAATCATGCGACTAAAATTTATCTTTTATAATATACATAAATCTCTCTCTCACTGGTGTTGCATATACAGGGCTCAAAATTAAGAGCCCTACGAGTGATAAGCTTTTGAGATATACACATGAGGGTCACAAGCATCATAGTCCAGTAATAACAGCAAGGAAGCAAGTGTTTATAAAATTAACAAATAAATAAGAAAATATGATACAGACACGCACACCCATCAATTTTCCCCACCCCACCCCCCCTACACAGGTTGCCACACTTGCTCCTTGTGGCTGCTAGAACCTCCCTGCACAGCCTGGGTGATGCAGTACCAGTAATGTCTGGCACACACATGCTATGCTACATTCTCACACACCAGAACTTGACCACTACTGATAAACGGACGCTAAACTCCTGTGGATGTGACAAGCTCCGAGGCACACTGCTTTATTAAAGGTCACAGTAATACTAAGCAGAAATTGCTTTAGAAGTCTCTTGAAATGTCTTTATACAACATTTTAGCTGCTAATTAGTTGTATACTTTCAGGATGGTACCTTTAAAAGGTAAGAATTAAATAGCATTTTAATCATAAAAAGGAATGAAAAGCTACCCATATTATACCTCGAATACGAGGGTTCGCACCCGAGACCAGGACACTTCTGGCTGGTAATAACCAGACAGGCATCCAACTGCCTCATGCTTTGGATGCCACTCGTTGCACTGCCTTTTGGCCACTACAGTGCACCTCATACAGTCAGGCTGGGGCACCAGAACATCATTCCTTAGCACGGTAAATAATAACGGTAATAAACGAGAGTCAACATTCAGAGGAGTTGTTTGTCTCTGTAGAATTATTTGGTGTTGGTTTCTTGGATCGTGTCAACCGGTCTAATTCTGCAGCAGCATCAGACCGCATAGCAGCTTTATCTGTAAATGCAAGACAAACTTAAGCTAATTTAAGAAATAATAAAAATCACAATGCTCATTTTATAAGTACAGTATGTAAATGTATCTAAGAATATGACTAACAATTTGCAAGTTACAAAGTCTATATAGGCACAAGTAAAACAATAAAAGTTGAACGAAACTATACCAGAAATCCATGCAATCCCTGACATTTGTACTTATATTCAAATGTTTTGTAAGGTACTGTCCATCAAAGGTTTTAGTTTTTAACCTAAAATGATATGCAAAGGAAACAAGTTGTCATGCCTATTTTGGAAATGATGGTGCTTTCCATTAGGCATGTTACAGTTGATGGTATGGTATACCTGCAACATCTGCTAAATTTCTCCTCTATCCACTTCATCATATGCCTTTTCTAATTCCATAAATGAAACAAAAACTGCCTAACCTTCATCTAGATTCTGTCCACTTATATGCTTCAATGTAAACACTTTGTCTATACATCCTCTAACTTTCGTAAAACCTCTGTTCATCTGTGATTGTGCTCTTTATCTTACCCTTAATTCTTTCAGTACAACTAGAAAAGGGCAGATGATTAAGCAGGACAAGCAAAAAATCCATCATCCAAGGAGTGGAAACAGGTGGCATACTGGTCTCCATTCATAGACACAGGAACAGTGCAGTGCAATCCATGGCATCCTGGGAGACCACAATCCTCCATAGCAAAGAGGTGTCTGGACATAAAGGGATTTTTTCTGATACACAAGACGAATATATCTCCTCAACTGCACAAATGCCACAGAGCAGCTGCCTGTTCATGGTTGCCTATGTATGCATCTTAACCTCAATAAACCATTTTTATCTAGCAGGTACAGTGACAGGTACAGTGACAGGTACAGTACTGTATTTCACATTTAAACAGCTTCATACACACTTGTGTTATTAAAACACAAAATAACTTGAAACTAAACTTTGCTATATTTTTGCCCCAAAACTCTGAGCATACTATATATATAAACCTGGCATCTTTCCTCTCTTAAAAGCTATACAGTAAATGTATAAGTAACACAGTGTGGATGGACTTTACCAGGGACCCTAGACATCCAAGGTTTACAAATAATTCATGCACCATACAGCAGCAAATCAAATAAAGTCTGTTATTTATCTTGAGATCTCATTAAGATGGTAATTAACTTGTAGAAACATGCATCATGAGATGAGATACTGGGAAAGAATTAATGGAAGAGGGGAAGTGTGGTGGATTACCACTAAGCAATCTGTATTATAATTATATTTAGGGAAAGCGCTAAACCAATGGGGTCATACAGTGCCTGGGAAATGGGAGGCAATCTGGTTCAATCCAAAGAAGGGAAGAGACATCCAATTCCTTGGACCAAGGAATTGGATGTCTCTTACCCTCAGTGGAGATGCCTCTGCAACAAAGCATCTCCACTGAGAGTCAACAATCTGTAACGGTACAGCAATTCAGGAAATTTATTAATACAAAACAATATGAATTGCAAAGGGCTTCCTGTATTAGAAATAAAAACAGAGTGAAGAACTGATGATGATTCCATGAATGTAAGTACAGTGGACCCTCGGTTTTCATTCACCTCCAAACTTGAACAATTATGTAAATGTATTTTTGTAAGAGCTTTTGTAAGTGTATTTTTGGGGTTCTGAAACGACTAATCTAATTTACATTTGTCCTTATGGGAACAAATTCGTTCGGTAATGGCACTCAAACAGCATTCTGGAAAGAATTTTCAACGAAAACCGAGGGTCCACTGTATATATACAAGTTGTGAGACTATTTAATTTATGAAAAACTTTTTTTACTGGTTTATATTTTCAATTATTTTTCCATTCGAGTCACTCCCCTACCCAAACTGGTCTTAACGACCATAATACAGTGATAGCCTAAACTGTGGTAGAAGGCCATGTTTTCTGCTCTCTACCCAAACTGGTCTTAACGACCATAATACAGTGATAGCCTAAACTGTGGTAGGCCATGTTTTCTGCTCTAACTATAAAGGGGAATGTTTTCTACACTAAAAACTTATGGGCCTTTGAGAAATTCCTTAATTATTGTTACAACCAGAATACATTCCTATCTTACTTTACAACTTTATATGAGAGGAAAAGAGTATACAGGAGGTTCCCAACATACTAACATCCCAAGTTCAACCACTGAAACTCACAAATGGAACACTTAGGAACAATCTAATATTTTAACACTATTGAACTACAGTATAAGCATACAAAATGTACTATTGTTTACTATAACTTATTTGCAAGTTGAGAAACTAGGAATGTGTAAATTGGGACCTCTTTTGTAGTTTCTGGTGTCCACTGTCAAAGAATTATATTATTAATATATTTAAAAAGGAGCACTCAACCCATAGGGGTTTCACAACACAGCTGGATTAGAATAGTAGGGTTAGAAGAACAGAGGGGTATAGGTGCTCCAATCAGAGTCTGCACTGAAGGCAAGACTCCATGAATTATTTTTATTATTAATTATTCTATTTATGGAGAAAGTAAACCTGTAAGGATGATACAGCAGCTGGGAAATGGAGACAATCAGGTCTGACATAATGAGAGGAAAGGTAAACTAATTCCTTGGATCATGAATCCTTCACCTGCATGAAGACACCTCTTTTAAAGTGCTAATACATTGTATGTATATCAAAAGATTTTATAAGCTGTGTGTGGGGTGTGGGTACAGTCGAACTCCACTATTTAGGATTATCATTACTACCGTATTATGAAGTACAGTATTTGAAAATAACCATTAAACCTAAATGGGTATTATTGCACAACAGTAATTAGGCAGTTTTGAACTATGAAGAATGCTTTCACCATGTACACATTCACTTCTTTTGGAAAAAAAAAATTAAAGAACAATAAAAACTTCTAGTACTGGACTGGACCGTAAGCGAGAAGTGGAGGCAAGAGTTAGCGAGGGTGAAAATGAATATCATAGCTGGTGCCATAGCTAAGTTTCTGTTTAAAAGTCAAAGAGGCAAAATCAGTGAACTGTTTAAACGTCTCTCACATACATTTTAGTTTTGGGGGTTAATATTGCTTATGTACGTCTAAGTCTTAATCAGAGCCCTCAAATACGTTGCGAGCAATAAATTTTGGCACAGACAAGAGAATGGGTCAGTGAGGTGGGTGCACACAGCATTTCTAAAAGATTCTACTCCACACAGTGCATGATGGGATCAGCTGACCTCTGACCTTGTGTTTCAACTGAAACAGCAACTTACAGGTATTTTCTGAGGTGGTTTTCATGTTTTTTTTGGCTGCTTTTTTTCATCAATATATAGAACAGAAGACTTATTACTGAAATGGTGATGATTTTGCTAAATTTCAGACTACAATTGGCTCCAAAGTAACAGAAATATTAGATTTTTGGCAATTTATCTGAGGAAGAGCAAGGGGCACCCCCCCTCCTGCCCCTGGTCTGTTTTATGGGGTTGTACTGAGTTTGCTTGAATCAATTACTGGGACAGCCTAAACCATGACCAATCAATTTTCATTATATTTTATTAACCAAGAAATAAGGCAAAACTTTGAATCTTGTGTGATGAAGGATTCAAAATGGATTGAAACTTGTGAACAAAAGGAAGGTTGCAATAGTTGCTGGAATGCCTAGTTTTATTTTGGATTGCTTTTAAATTAGAATTTGTTGAATTTTGTGCAAAATTGGCCAAATTATCAACTTCTGGGCAGTTTCTTGCACTCAACAGAAAGGTATACTAGCAATATAGGCAGGAATGGGGTGGATTTTTTTTTTTTTTTGTTAAATTGCAACTTTTAATTTTGGGGGTCAAGACAATGAAAAGGTTAGTAGTAGTGCTCTGATAGTGGGGGGCCATCTAATTTATGCTAAACAATTAAAACTACCTGGCAATCCTGCACAGGCACTGGGCATCTCTGAGCCATACATATCCAATTCATACTCATGCGAACTTAGTTTCCCACAAAGTGATGGAAAGATGGCCAGGAACCTGATTGCAGTTTGATGGAAAACAATGTGCTGTCCTCTATTTCAGACCTACACTGTTCCTAGTGGTTCCCAAGTTGTCTCAAGGGTACTGTAAAACAGTAAGAGAAAACAAAATCCAGTGCGAGTGGAAGGTCGTGAATAGAGAACCGATCATCCGATTTGCGTGTTTGTGGCCCTCAACATCCATGTGCACAGGGACCCAGCAAAGACAAGACTTTTGTGCTTCCTAGAACTGTGACATTACCAATATTGCATATAAAGAACAATGGGATGTGGGGTAATCAAATTTCTTGATACCCTGTAAAGCACTTCAGAAGTTTGAAACAATAACAAACATGGTTGAAATACATATGATAGTAACAAGTACTGCATATAAAAAATGCTGACTATGAATATTCTTCGTTTACTCTGTATGGAAAAAACATCCTCATACCCAACTCCATCTGGGGATTTGGGATTGTCACTGTACACTGCCATTGCAGAAGAATGCAACTGAGTGCACTCAAGGAAGAGTGATCTGAAGTTCAAAGTCCAGACACAGGTGAAGGAGCAAAAATAAACTGTTAGAACTTCCCAAGGAGGAAGTTACGGGGAGAGTGTAAAGGGGACAAATTGACACATTGCAAGATTAAAAGGCCATAATAAAGGACTTGGAGAGTGTATAAATCTGTAAATAAATAACAAAAAGACACAATACCGTGACTGGAACAATACACACACAACCCGCACATATAAAAGAGAGGAGCTTACGACGATGTTTCGGCACGACTTGGACCATTTACAAAGTCACACTGTGTGACTTTGTAAATGGTCCAAGTCGGGCCGAAACGTCGTCGTTAGCTCCTCTCTTTTATATGTGCGGGTTGTGTGTGTATAAATCTGTAGTGGAAGGAAGGTGGGGCCAAGATGTTATATCTCCAAGTAGTGTCATATGCCTTGGAATTCTACTATTTTTTACTGGTTATTCTGCATACGTATCTAAGCGGAGTAAGGGGTCAATAGTGGTGCAGCACTTAAAGCCAAATTCTCTAAATACCACACCAAACGTCTATTTACTAGACAATCCATCTACCTGCAAACTGCACTGGTAAGAGCAATGGGATGATAGTGTGAGGCATTATGGCCCGCAGTACCTGGTTTACGAAAAGGCCGAACAACAACAGTTTTCCATTTGGTCACAAGGGGAAGAACCCCTTGTGACCAACTAAGATGAAAAAGATATAAGAGGACTGCAAGGGCTGACAGATGTAAATGCTAAAGCATATGAATATGAATGTCATCAGGTCCACCTGCTGACGATCGGCAATTCTAGAAGCATAAAAGGGACTTTTATAAGACTCATCTCTGCTAGAAGAAAAGTTTAAAGGCAGTAACACTCTGGTAGACTTACAGAAAAGAAATGAGGGGCTTAGATGGAGCCTCCTGAGATATACCTGGAGTCTACCTGGAAGGTGTTCCGGGGGTCAACGCCCCCTCAGTCCAGTCCTTGACCAGGCCTCCCAGTGGATCATGGCCTGATCAACCAGGCTGTTACTGCTGGTTGCACACAGTCCAAGGTATGAACCACAGCCCGGCTGGTCAGGTACTGAATTTGGTTATCTTTCCAGTTCCCTCTCGAAGGCAGCCAGGGGTCTATTGCCAATTTTCCTTATGACTGATAGGAGGTTGTTGAACAGTCTTGGGCCCCAGACACTTAGTGTTTTCTCTTAGTGTACCAATGGTGTCCCTACTTTTTATTGGGGGTATGCTGCACCATCTGCCCAGTCATTTCCTAGGGAGTGATTTCTATGTGCAAATTTTTGACCAGTCCCTCTAGGATTTTATGGGTGTAGATTATGATGCATTTCTTTGCCTGTGCTCCAGTGAGTACAAGTCAAATGCTTCTAAGCATTCCCAGTAGCTAAGGTGTTTGACAGAACTTATATGTGCAGTAAAGGTTCTCTGTACATTCTCTAGATCTGCGATTTCACCTGCTTTGAATGGAGATGTTAATGCACAGCAGTATTCCAGCCTAAAGAGAACAAGTGATTTAAAAAGGATCATTGGCTCAGCAACATCTAGAATAAATAATGCTCGAGAAGGAGAAAGATACAAAGAGCAGACTGTATACCACTCGTTCAAGTAGATGTGGGCTGCGGTGTAATGCAGCAAAGTATGAACAAAGCTCTGATGGTGTGGTATACCGGTGCATACAAGAAGTGCACTTTCATTAAAAGTTCCCTTGGGAAAAGGATCTGATGAATGCAATAAAATATAGACTGAGACAAGATAGATAATAGTGGAGCACAATTTAGGTTCTTGTAACAGACAAAAATGGGAAAACTGGGAGAGTGACACCTGAAGCTCACCCCAATTACCCATGAGGCCTCGAATATTCCACTGTAAATAAGTCATGATTTGCAAAGAGAAGTACAGTGGTCCCTCGGTTTTTGCCGAAAATTCGTTCCAGAATGCTGCTCAAGTGCCATTACCGAACGAATTTACTTCCTTAAGAAAGAAATAATGTCACGTAGGTTAGTCTATTTCAGACCCCCAAAAATACACTTGCAACAGCACTTACGAAAATACACTTACATAAATGTTCGAGTTTGGAGATGCACGAAAACCGAGGGACCACTGTATACTGGTAACATGATGATGTAAGTGTCTACGGACTAGAAGGGTTAAGTCTACATGTAGAGGTAGTGGAAAACGCGTAAGCAGTGAAGGATTGGAAAGCTGCAAAGAAAGGAGTTGCGTACATGGTTTAGAAAAGTGAAGAAGTGTGATGGGAAGTGGATCAGTGTCCATCACTGGTTTTGTCTCAATATATTCAGAGGTAACTTCAAGCATTTCAGACAACAAGGAAGCTGCAGGTAGTACAACATCAGAGATAGAAGGGGGAAGGGGAGTAAAGATCGAGAGACAATGGAAGTTACCAAAGAAGTGGGGATATGAGAGGTTAGAGTTAACTTGGGAGGAGACAGGAGAGGAAGACACCTGAGAGGGGACAGGAGAGGAGAGATCTGTATGATGGGGAGGATGAACCTCCACACCTGTAACAGACAGTAAGAGGTAAAGTACTAGGCACAGAGACTGGAAAGGAAAAATGTTTGGGAAGGATAAGTAAAGGAGGGGTTAAAGGAGATTTGAACTTTGGAGATGTTTTAGACTTTGGAGAAGTAGAGAGGTGGGAGGTCTTGTAGACATAGATACATTCTAGCGAGATGATGAAGACTCGAGGACAGTTTGAGGTGACGAGGTAGGGACCGTGGTGGCCAGGACTGCAAAAGATTTAGAAACAGAGGCGATTGTGAAAGTTGTGACCACAGAGGAGATCATGGAAGTAAGTACCACCGAGGTTAAAGGCCGCTTAGTAACTCTAGAATAATAAAGTAGTGGAAGTCTCCCATGTAGGTGGAGATGAGAGACTGCCATGGCATAAGTGAAACCCTCTTTCTCTTTGAGACAGCAGATTTCTCATTCTTTTAAGTAAACTTGGAAACGGCGTGAATAAGCCAGGTGAGCCTCATTACAATTAAGGCAGGTATGGTATGGTCAGCAGCACCACACACTGGGCATTCTGCCATGGACCTGCAATATTTCGCTGGGTGGCCGAAGTGCCAGCAATTTCTACGCTGTTGTGGTGTAGGGATCAACTCCCAGGCATGTAAACGGTGTCCCACAATATAAACTGAGAACTGAAGTTCTTGGGAGTCAGAAGTTAAGTGAGCTACATTGCAGGGAAAGCGTCTCCACCTGCAGGCAGGTAGTACATAAGTGTCCACCTTGAGAATTGGGAGGTCCTTGGAGCTCAAGTTGCTCCAGAATGTCAGCATCGCATGTCTGGAAATCACGTTGAACAATGGTGTGAACTATGGTACCACTTCAAGAATTGAGAAAAATGTGTTGTATCAAATTACAACAGGAAAATCATCTTTGAAGATAAGGGAAAGATTGAGAGCCTGGCCAGCAATTTGCACCATGACGATGCATGCACCACTCTTAACCCTTTGACTGTCGGAGACCCCATTCTGAAACTGACGTTCTATGTCGCAAAATTTTGAAAAAAAAAATTGTTTTTTCTTATGAAATGGTAGAGAATCTTTTCCGATGGTAATGACACCAAAAGTATGAAATTTGATGGAAAACTTACGGAATTACACTCTCGCAAAGTAAGCGATGTAGACTATATATACGCATCGGCGATTTTGCCAACTTTGAGCCCTATTTTCGGCCAATTCCATTGTTACAGTCGATCAAACTCAGCTATTTCTTTAGAACTCCATTTGTTCTATCGATTGAGTACAAGAAACCACCAATTTACCGATTTCAACTACCCAATAAAGTGGTCAGAAATTAGCAATTTGGCCAATTTCATGCAAAATAAAAAAGATGTCAATTTCAAAATAGGGTCCAGAATAAACAATGCAGACATCCTGGCACTAAAATAAGATTTTCTCTGTTCATTAGTCATGTCTTTAGGCCCCTCTTATATTACTCTTGCTTTCTATTTTGATTTTTTATTCATACAAAAAATAGAAGATTTACTGTTATGCAGACTACTGCATTATTGTAAAAATGGTATAAATAATATCCGTGCACTTGTGTAAGAATATTAGACTCACTAGTTGACGTGTATTGGACGCATCGTGATTTGTGTACTCATGAACATTGGCAAAAATCTAACTTTTCCACTACATAAAGCTCAATTTCAAGGTCATTTTTATCATGAAACTAATCAAAGTCATCTCTATTTCTGTAAACATGTTTTCCATTCTATCAAATGAGACCATAAAAAAGAGAATACAACCATAAATACTATATGAAAATACACCTCAAAGTCAGCATTTTAATCCAAAAACACGGTCTGAGTTTTGTTTTTCTCATTATGCACTGCGTGCTGCAGGATTTTTTTTATACAGCGCACACTGACCACATAGACCCATTCTCTCATATGTGGGCCTACCAGCTTTCTCCCACTTGATTTGAAGCCGCTATAATTTTTGAGTATACGTATATACGTCCAAAACACTGGCTCGTAAGACGTATATATACGACCGAAACAGTCAAAGGGTTAAAAGCATGAAATTAAATATTTTGACCAACATCGTGCAGGAATGCCTTGCTGATACTACAATCAGAAAGATAGTCAGTGGGAGATGTCAGTTGCAGAGAGAAAAACTTAGTCCATTGAGTACTCTGAAGTGTGTGAGGAAGAGAGTGTCGTGCTAGCCTTTTCTGGGAACAGCGAGAGGTAATCGAAGCAGTGTCATCTGTTAATGGCCACTGTGGGACTGGAGGTGGTCTGTCCTGAGATGTGCAAGCTATCTGAAAATCGTCACACTGTAGAGGGAGAAGCTGGAAGCACAAAGACATGCGGAGGTCAGATGTATCAAAGAAGTTCTGCAGAACCCCAGTACCGAGGAGGGGGAAGGCAACAGTGTTACCCACAGAAAGTACAGGGGTGCTAGAAAGGTCCAAAGAATGGCCCAATAACAAGGAAGGGTCAGAAGAGGGCGCCGCAGCAGAAAGTGGTCTGGGAGGAGAAGTATCATGGACTTGGGACTCCATGGTTAGATCACTTGCCTCTTGTTATTCCCAAAAAGAAAAAAAAAGGGGGGGGGGGAAGAGGGAAACAAAAGAGAGGGCAGTCAGAAACCTGCCACAAGGCATACCTCCTTCAGCTACCACCACCTGGAATCCGGCAGGTAGCCTCCAGATACACCCGTCACCCAAAAGACATCACTATCCGCCCCCCGGGAGACAAAGAGAGAAATTGGGACATCCTCTGAAGATCCAGATTCCACGACAAACTACACCACACCATGGACCTCAACGGAATGGGACGGACAATGATACTCGTCTCCCAACCTAGGCGCTAGAATTCCTGAGGGAAGGACCCCAAAGGCCAAAAGTAGGAAAAGGAGATGGGAGGGATGAGGAAAGGAGTAGGGGCTTGAAAGGATGGGGTAGGGAAAAGGGGGATTGGGGTGTAATTAGGTTTGATTGGAAGAAGAAAACCAAAGGGTCCAATTCCTCAGACCAAAAGTCTCTTCACCGTGCCAAGGAATCCCCCTTAAGATGATAATGCTATGGAAAGGCTGACTGTGACCCAAAGAAAAATGTTTTAAAATGGTTCCGAGAAAAGCAGTGGTAGGTCTCTAAGCCTAAAAGAACTGGCCTGAGATGTGAGGTGATAGCAGGTGGTGTTGAAAGTTTTTTTTTTTTTTAGTTTAAAAAAATGCGCCATGAAGAGTCACTGTTTGGTAAATACATTCCAAATAAAGCAGGTAAACATTATGTGCCTATAAAATGACAGGCCATGCCATGACGCAACCCTATTTTTGAGGAGTCGCTACTGCTTGCCACTGGAAAGGTAAGATCCCTTTAGACCAAATCAGACTAAAGTGGTGTACCTGAAAAAGTGGTGAAGCATAGTAGAAACATGTACAGTTGGTGCATCAACTGTAGTCTGACATTTTGGTGATCTCATTCAAATTTAAGGATCAATATAAATGGCACATTAAAGGCCTTATCAATATGAAGCACAATCTAGTAGTGTGAATTCTCAAATGATTCTGAACTAGAGTCAGGGAAAAATCTAGAGTCCTAAGGAGACCTGAATAAAGTGATATTGTGTACCCATGCCTTCTGATACATGAACGGAGCTGTCTAATTTCACACCAGCAATGTTATGTGAGGAAGATGGCTGCCAATTTGTGCCTTTTCATTCATACAGAATTCTTTAAGAATAAATGACAATTAGAGTAGATATGCAGATACTCTTAACAAGTACATATAGCTATCAATATGACATTTAAATGAGCACTTGCCTTCTTGAAAATGTACTAACATTGTGCTGTAATCAGTCTCCCATTACTTCTACCCCCAAATGATTAAATCCACTATAATTGTACTGAAAATTAGAAGAAAATGAGAAATTTAGCAGTATAATTATATTTATGTCTATATTCTATAAACTGTGTTTAGTCTTGGTCTTTGTTTTTACTGGAACTTTAGAATTTAAAGATAACACTGTTAGTCCCCACAAGTCCAGAACAGTAGAGTTCAACTGTACAATATAAGCCAGCCTGCACCATATTAGAAACACTACCTTCTGTGAAAGTTCAAATTTGGGACATAGAGGCTACCAGACCACTGTGATGACCACACTGCCACCATACACAAATGCAGTTTATTTCTCAAGTGTTTGCATGAATGAAATTAACAAGGGTAATACTTCAGCAGAGAAAAAGGAAAGGGCTTAAGGTGCACAAATGAGTAATTCACTTCAAGAACTTGAAAAGGTATATGTAAATCAAGGAACTAAATATATCTATCAATATTGAATGAACTATTTCCCACCTTTTAAAGTAGGGTGGCCCATGCTGGATCTTCTCCCAACACTTCAGCCACATGCAAATGCAGGTAAAATAAATGCACTGTCAAATATTACAAAGTGGATAAGGGATGGAAAATTGAGTGAGAATACTTTGTCAACACTACTGAGGCATACACTATACCATCACAAAATATTGCAAGGTATGAAGTGTACTATAATGTACAAGATTCCTGAGGTATTGTGTATGCTAAAAGAGGGATAATTAAACCTTCCAGTCATGTGGAAAGTGTTAAAGTTAACCAGACCCTCAACAACACTAACAAAAATGTTGAGCACAGTCATTTAAAATGCAAAAATAAAATTATAACTAGTCATCTTTCCCATTTTTTGAGATACCTAATATCAATAGAAATCATAAGTAGGAACATATCATCCCCAATTATGACATCACATGATAGTTTAGCAAAATACCACCCTACCACCTTCCACCCTAAAAAAAAAAAAAAAAAAAAAAAAATTACCAAGGGCAGTTACAAAACCCTGTAGTACCATACATTTTATTTTAGGTTATTTACCTAAAAAAATTCCCTAAAAAAATATCTACATTGCTCCTAAATCAGCAACAGTATCCACGAGTTACATAACACCAAACAATTGAAGTAAATTGTAAGAAAATATACATTTGTAAAACATCTGAAGTAACTGGAGTGGGGCATCAAAATTTTAAAAACAAATTATGTAAAACTATTATCATTAATTACTATTCTATTATTAGATCCAGGAGGAGAGCACTAAACCCACAGGGGTCATACAGCACCGGGAAAATTGGAGGCAATCAGGTTCAATCCAAGGGAAGGGAAGGTCAGATCCAATTCTCTGATCAAAAGTCTCTAACTGGCATCAAGAAACCTTCTCTGAAGGGAACAAATATTCAATAAACTGCCACAAGAGGGCTACAAATCCCAAAATCAATATGGCACAGGAATAACCTCCATTCAACAGCATGAAACTAGAGCAAAATTTTTGGGTGAACTAGAGACCCATCACCTGAAGAGGATCCCTAGTCTGACAAAATATTTGCATAATTTTCATACTGATGAATGAGTTATTTTTTATAACTTATACACTCACAGAATAGGTGGATGCTTCACTCATTGTGATATTATATAATCTCAAGACACATGTACTCTATACCAATTTGAAGCCATGTACTATTGTTAATATTATCGATACACTGTACTTATATAACCCCATGAAAAAACAATAATTAAAAAAGTAGCTTTAAAGAAGAAAACTCATTGAAAGAATGCAAATAAAAATTATTAATTAAATGTAGTAGTAGGCTGGTAGACAGCAACCACCAGAGAGGTACTACAGTCCTACCAAGTGAGTGTAAAAAGGAAGCCTGTATTTGTTTTACATGGTAGGATTGCTGGTGTCTTTTTTCTGTCTCATAAACATGCAAGATTTCAGGTAAGTCTTGCTACTTCTTACATAGGCACACCCAACAGACATGTTTATGTATACACACCATTTGGGTTTTCTTGATTTTATCTTAATAGTCTTGTTCTATTGTTTTCCTTCATATCCATGGAAGTGGAATAAGAATCTTTCCTCCATAAGCCATTGTATTGTAAGTCAAATAACTGCAGGAACAAGTGCTAGTGAACTACAGGTAGAACCTTTTCCTATAGCTTACTAAAGAAAACAAAAAAACGTCAAAGTGGATGTTTGAATTGTGTGATGTTTGAAATGATAAGAGATGAGATTGTGGATGGTAGAAGAGAAGTGATGTTTAGATGAAACAAAGCTGAAGGAGGTAGGCGAGTTTCAGTGGGGAGAAATAAATGGGATTAGGTCAGGGGTTTCAAACAGAGCTAAAGAAGGAGTAGCAATAATGTTGAAGGATAAGTTATGGCAGGAAAAGAGGGAATATAAATGTATAAATTCAAGGATTATGTGGAGTAAAATAAGGATTGGATGTGAAAAGTGGGTTATAGTAAATATTTATGCACCTGAGAAGAGAGAAGTGTAGAGGATAGAGAGATTTGGGGAAATGTTGAGTGAGTCCGTGGGGAGTTTTGAAACAAGTGAGAGTACTTGTGGTTGGGGATCTCAATGCTAAAGTGGGTAAAAATGTTGTGGAGGGAGTAGTAGGTAAATTTCGGGTGCCAGGGGTAAATGAAAATGGGGAGCCTTTAATTGAGCTATGTGTAGAAAGAGGTTTGGTAATAAGTAATACATATTTTATGAAAAAAGAGAATAAATAAGTATACAAGGTATGATATAGCACGTAATGAAAGTAGTTTGTTAGATTATGTATTATTGGATAAAAGGTTGATGGGTAGGCTTCAGGATGTACATGTTTATAGAAGGGCAACAGATATATTGGATCATTATTTAGTTGTAGCTACAGTTAGAGTAAGAGGTAGATGGGACAAAATGAAAATGGCAACAGCAAGTAAGAGAGAGGTGAAAGTGTATAAACTAAGAGAGGAGGAAGTTAGGGCGAGAAATGTGGGCTAGTGCAAGTATGAGTAGTGATGGGGAGGGGGGTTAAGAGGGTTGGGATAGTTTTAAAAATGCAGTATTAGAATGTGGGGCAAAAGTTTGTGGCTATAGGAGGGTGGGTGCAGGAGGAAAGAGGAGTGATTGGTGGAATGAAGTAAAGGTGTGATAAAACAGAAAAAGGTAGCTTATGAGAGGTTTTTACAAAGTAGAAGTGATATAAGAAGAGCAGAGTATATGGAGAGTAAAAGAAAGGTGAAGAGAGAGTGCAAAAGGAGAGCAGATGATAGAGTGGAAGAGGCACTGTCAAGAAATTTTGCTGAAATTATATCATGTTTTCCTAAAGCTTCTACCAGCTTTACTGAGAAAGTGTTAATTTTTTATATGCTTCAAGGTGGTGCTAGCATGATTCTAAATGCCAATACTTTTGGCTCTGAGAAAAGTCACTGTTCATATAATTAAAGACACTGAAAAGAAAATTAAGACCTAGTGCACCAAGTAGTGCAGATTGTGACCTGGATAATAGAATGTCAGAGGTCACTACTGCAGACTAAAACAGACAGATGCATTACAGAATACTTAAGCACTCCAGTGCAATCAACTACAGACACCACTGAGGGTCAAAGCATGACCACACACAAGGGTTTCATGGATAATTCAAACGACTCAAGATATTATCCTTAAAGATGCAGAAAATGTATAAAAATATGAAAAATCCTGCCTGACAGGGACACACAGCAACAATCATCCAAGTCCTGTTTATGAACATCTAAAGAAGATTCACTTGTCAGAAAACAAGCAAAATCTGGATTATTTTGTTGTGACTAGTCAGCCTTTGCTCCAGTTGGGAGCACTTATGAAGGCAATAAAATAAGCACCACTTTCCCAACTGATGGTGTCTGCTCATTCCTGGCAACACTCAAGGCACAAACACTTTATTTATCAGCTACATTTTTTCCACCTTTACATAACTCCTTCAATAAAAAGTTTTCCTACACCTTTAAATTATGGTTTCAATAGAACATTTTTGTATTTTGCCTTTACTTGTGGCTGTTTCCTTTAGCTTTCCTTTTACTTTCTCCCTCATATTATCTTACCAAGGAATCCTAATTCATTCTCTATTTCACAATGAAATACTGTAAAAAAAATGGTGACTGCTTCACTTACATGACATCCAAACCAGCACATGGTAATCTTCAACAGATGTTTCAGGTGCTGCTTTGAATCTCTTCAACATTGGGAAGTGGTCGAGATGTCTAGGGAAGATTCTACATGAGGTCAAAATACATGGACAAGTAAGTCTGAATGGGTGTAAGAGACATATATTGTATTCTTAAATACTTTGTGAAGCAATACCAAAAATGGCAAAATACAGTTCTATATTCTAATACTGTACCTAAGCTTTCACCATTCTACCTTTGAAATGTGTCAAGTTTTGCAATAACCAACATCCCATGTAGTTTCCATAAACTAAATTCCGCTCAAAGAATTGTAAATACTATCCCGAAGCACTTTTTATATAGTTTTTCAAATGCTCTAGCTAAAAAAATACATTGCATATTTCATATTAGTCCCACATGGAGTGCAGTGTTGAAGGTAAACTCCCAACACAGTACATGTATATTTTTTGGTCACTAATTAAAAAATAAAATAACTAAAAATTCAGGTCCCCTTCCTTTCTCACTGCACCAACACTGATTACACCTGACAAGCAACACTGCATCAACACTGATCACGCCTGACAAGCAACACTGCACCAACACTGACCACACCTGACAAGCAACACTGCACCAACACTGATCACACCTGACAAGCAACACTGCACCAACACTGATGTGTGACTTGTTAATGGTCAAAGTTGAAATGAAACATGGTCATAAGTTTTAGTCTCCTAAGTGCAGGTTATTTGTATAAGTTAATAAACTTAAATGAAACAGCTCTAGTTCAGCCAGCCCTTTGATCAACTAGTTTGACTGATGTATAAATAGGCTCTATCTTTTCTAAGTTTGAATCACTATACAAAGTGCATGCTTCTTCTTTGGTGATGTTGGTTCTGCATATTTACCATTAACCCTTTCAGGGTCGAGACTCGATTCTTAACTCGATCTCAGGGTCGAAACATTTTCGGAAAAAAATGATTTTTTCTTATGAAATGATAGAGCATCTTTTTTCCGATCATAACGCCACCAAAAGTATGAAATTTGGTGAAAAACTAACGGAATTATGCTCTCGCAAAGTTAGCGGTATCAAAGATATTTACGCATCGGCGATTTCGCCCACTTTCAGCCCTATTTTCGGCCAATTCCAATGTCTCAGTCTACGAAAATCATAGCTATTATTGTAGAATTCCATTTGTTCTATCGATTGAGTACAAGAAACCACCAATTTACCAATTTCAACTACCCAATAAAGCGGTCACAAATTGGCAATATTGCCAATTTCACACAAATTTCAAAAGATGCCAATTTCAAAATAGGTTCCAGAATAAACAAGACAGACATTCCTGGCACTAAAATAACATTTTATCTGTTCATTAGTCACATCTCCAGGCTCCCTATTGCATTACTTTTGCTCTCCATTTTGAATTTTTATTCTCCCAAAAAATTGAAGATTTTCTGTTATGTATACTACTGCATCATTGTAAAAACGGTATAAATAATATCAGCGCACTTGTGCAAGAATATTAGATTACCCAGTTGATGTGTATTGGACGCATTTCATGATTTGTTTACTCTTGAACATTGGCTAAAATCAAACATTTTTGCTACTTTGAACTCAATTTCAAGGTACTTGTCATTGTCAAACCAATCAAAATCATCTCCATTTCTGTAATATATCTTCCATTCTATCAAATGAGACCAAGAAAACGAGAATACCCCAATAAATACAATACGAAAATAGACTGCAAAGTCGCTGTTTTAAACAAAAAAAACGGTCGGAGTTTTTTTCTCATTATGCAGTGTGTGCTGCAGGATTTTTTTTATACTGCGCACACTGACCACACAGACCCATTCTTTCATATGTAGGCCTACCAGCCGTTTCCCGCTTAATTTGAGGCCGCTAGAATTTAGGCGTACTAGTACGTCAAACGCCCTGGTGCGTAAGCCTTACTAGTAAGTCAAAAACCCTGAAAGGGTTAAGCTGACATGTTTTTTAATATCTCTGGCTCAGTCAAATGTGCTACTTTTTTTTAGAGAGCCCTTATCTACCTCTTCTGTGCCCTGAGGTATGTGTTCACAGTTTTTTCCTTCTCCGATAAGTTCTGTGCATTGTTTAGGTTTCATTTTTTGCTTGGCAAGATGAGGATTTCATACTGGTATTGCATACTCAAGGATTGATTATACATTTTGCTGCTCAAAATGTCTTCAAGGAGAGTTTAGATGCATTTGCTGTGGTTAATTCTAATAGCCACCATTATGGCCATTTCCATAGCTTGATCAAGTCCTCTTGCAGCCTTTCATTTGATTCCTTTTCAAAATTTTTGCACCATTCGCAATCAAAGGTATTGAGGAATTTACCTCCATTAGCAGTTGTCAACATATACCGACAACATTATGGTGCCTAGTACCTAATCCTTGAGTGACCTCCAGCAAGTTGTACTCTATCCTGAAACTTCTTCCCTCGCTAACTCCTCTTATCGTCTGTCATTCAGATGTAAGTACAGTAGTACCTTAATTAATGCTATTAGCCTGCCTATCACCATCTTGTATCTTCAACTTGTGCTGTAGTCTTTTGTGACACTGTCACATACTTTCTTGCAATCTAAGAATATGCAGTCCACCCATCCGGTCTGTCATAGGCCTAAATTAGGTTTTTAAGAATTTACTTTCCTGAAAAAATGTTTGTGCTCTGAGAAAATACATGTTCTTTAAGTGTTCTATTAGTCCTTTCTGTGTTATTTCTATCACTTGGCACAGTCTAGTTGTCAGGAGTATTGTTTCAGGACCCCAGTCTTTACTGCCTACAGGAATTACATTTTCCCTCTTCTATTCTTATTGTAATTTCCCAATTGTTAATAATTTGCTGAAGAGAATTCTCAGCTTAGAGATTAGGAGGAGTGGGGTTGCTAAAAGTATTATCCAGAGGGCTGAAGAGGGGTTGAGGTGATTTGGACATTTAGAAAAGATGGAACAAAACAGAATGACTTGGAGGGCATATAAATCTTTAGCGAAGGGAAGGCAGGGTAGGGGGTTGTCCTTGGAAAGGATGGAGGGAGGGGATAATGGAGGTTTTGTATGCAAGAGACTTAGACCTCCAGCAAGTGTGTGAGACTGTGTTAGATAGAAGTGGGTGGAGACAAGTGGTTTTTATAACTTGATGTGATGGGTGAGTGTGAGCAAGGTAACATTTATGAAAGGATTCAGGGAAACTGGTTAGCTGGACTTGAGTCCTGGAAGTGGAAATTACAGTGCCTGCACTCTGAAGGAAGAATAGGGGAATTTGCAGTTTTGAACTGTAGAATCGGCACTCCTCTGCCAAGTCAGTGATAGTGTGTGATGGTGAATGTGTTTCTTTTTTTTTGGGGTCACCCTGCCTCGATGGGAGAAAGCCAGTGTTAAAAAAAAAATGGAAAAGTAGCATTTTTTTAATCACCTTGGCTTTGAAGCACATGATTAAGAGTTCATTCAGGAGTCTCATGTATACCTGGAGAGGGTTTCAGGGGTCAACGCCCCTGCGGCCCGGTCTGTGACCAGGCCTCATGTCCACTAGCAATTTCAGTGTTTAACCATTCAGTGTAGTTTCTCCTATTTATGGTGCTGTCCCTTGTTAAGATTTGCAAAGACTGGAATATTCTATTGTGTTCTTTGTATGCATCATTAGTGATGAGTAGTACCCTGTTAATAAGCCTAATCACCAGATCCCATACAGATACTTTTCCTTCTGATGCAGCTGCGGAATGGCTTTGGCTCTACTTTTGATTTGGCTGCTATGAATAACAGTATATTAAAGCATCTTCCTATTTCAATCCCTGACTAAGTTACCTGTACATTAATTTCTGGCTCTCAATCAGATTTCATGGCATTTGGTGGGCTTAGTAATTCCCCCTTTTTTTTTTTTCCAGATTGTTCCATCCTTATTTTGCTCACCAAACTAGCGGTTCTTCCTGTGCGTTTTAACAGTTTCCTTGCAAACAAGAAGAAATGCTTATTTTCATTCAGACTGCAATTATTATTATAATCAAAAGAAGCGCTAAACCACAAGGGTTATACAGCGCGGCGGGGAGGACAGGATGCAGGGAGAATGGATTGTAAGCGGGAGATGGATGATTAGTAGGGTATGGAGTACAGCAGGATAGTGGATAGTGCAGGGATAGAGGGTAGCAAGAGATCGAGGTAGAAGGAACTGAGGGAGGTGCTAGAGGTATATTTCAGAGTTTGTGTAGTAAGTCAGTTTCTGTCAAAAAGTCAACGAGAGAGTCAGGATTAAAGGAGGGTCCATCAGCAAGAAGGGAAGGTAAAGAAAGGGCCGCAGAGCGAAGACGCCGTTGGAGGTAAATTCTGCGTGCTCGTTGATAAAGTGGACAGTCCAACAGAATATGTCGAACAGACACTGGAACCTGACAATGCTCACAGAGAGGGGCAGGGAGCCTCTCCATGAGATACCCGTGCGTAAGACGAGTGTGGCCAATGCGAAGACGGGAGAGTGTAGTCTCCCAACCTCGACATTGGTGACAAGAAGAAGGCCAGAAACCTATAACCGGTTTAATAGAATGAAGTTTGTTATTTAGCAGGTCAGACCAGCGTTGTTGCCAACGGGTGCGAAGGTGGGTAGCAATGACCGCAAAATAGTCCGTGAAAGGAACACCTCTATATGAAACTGGAAGGTCATGTACTGCTGACCGCGCAGCAGTGTCTGCCTGTTCATTGCCCTATACGTCAACATGACCAGGGACCCAACAAAAAACTATCTTTGTGCTTGCTAGAGATACGGCGTAACCAAAGTTGGATACGAAGAACTAGGGGGTGTGGTGTATCAATTTTACGGATAGCCTGTAAAGCACTACGGGAGTCTGAAACGACCACAAATGGTGACACAGGCATAGATACAATACGGATAAGTGCCACAAGAATGG